>JAODJU010000046.1:4429411-4473645 GCA_026776725.1 Gnathonemus echidnorhynchus
GCCAGCGTCTCTCCGTCCTGCACGTGCTGCGTAACACCCTGGTAGAAAAGCTGAGCTATAGTCGTTCACTGGGTCACCTGGCCTCTCTGCAGCTGCACCCAAAATCCAGCCTGGACGATTACGTGAGTGTGCCAGTGTGTACCATGCCGCCCGCCCCCCCCCAACCCCCTCCCATGTGCTCAGCCTCTCTGTAGTCTGAAGGAGGATTGGGGAGCTCTGTAAATGTGTGCCTTCTGCTGTGTTTGCACCGTCTGCTGTGTTAGGGTTGGATAAGTTCTCACCTGCTCTTCGCTCTTTTTGCTTTTTCTCTGCTACAGGTCGCTCTGCGCGACGACGTGTTTGAAAACGGCAGTTGTGACATGCAGTCCAAGCGTCTGTCCTTCAGCTCGTCTGACACTCCTGAGGCTGGTCCCCCCCCTGTCCAGTACAACCCAGAGATCACGGTCACGCCCCCACCTCCAGACACTGAGTCTTTGTGTCAGGAAGAGGAGGAGGAGCCACAGGAGGCGGAGCCTGAGGCCTGCGAGAGGGAGGCGGAGCCTGAGTGGGTGGGGGCCGGCGGCTCCCCGTGTTTGGATGCCGGGGAGATGTTCCTGGATCCCGGCGTGTCTGACGCCCTGCTGCAAGACGAAGGCTCTGAGCTCAAGCCTGTGGAGCTGGACACGGATGAGGGCAGCCTGACCAAGCAGCTGGTGAAGCGGCTGACGTCGGCCGACATGCTGCCCGAAGGCCCGCCTGGCTGGGGTCCGGAGGAGGCTCCCGCACCGACGCCCGGGAACAGCAGCCTGGAAGAGGCCATCCAGGGCCTGCTGCTGAGGCTGGAGGGCTTGGAGGAGCGCGGTCGGGAGCTACAGGAGCTGGAGCAGGAGGTCATGCGTCTGGAGGACCTGCTGAAGGTTAGATGGCTCTTCTCCATGGTGCTCCATGGCATTACATTCTCATCAAACTCATGACCTCCTGAGATGTTTGCATAAAAATGTTTAGGTAACAAAAGTCACTAATACTGTTGTCCTCAGATACCCCGTGTTTCTGGGGTTTGTGGCTTTTAATTTGAAATCTTCGACGCCGACGACCGACCTGGCGCTCGTGCGCCCCCTGGAGGCCGGGCTGTATGTGAAGCTGCTCCTTCTCTGTTTTTAGTGCCGAGCTCCTGTCCAGCACAGCAGGTGCTCCAGTCTCAGTCTGACTGTTGAGAGCGCTCTTGAGAGCTTTGATTTCCTCAACACCTCAGACTTTGATGACGACGACACGGGAGACGACGGCCTCCCCCGATCCGTGTTTTTTGACACGGAGCCAGAGAGGACGGGGTGAGTCAGGGGAGTCGGACGAGCCTCATACCCCGTCTCCGTCCACTGTCTGCTAGAACTGGCCCCCTGGCTTCCTCTGTCCTACCCTGATTTTTCGTGGCATGTCGTGCTCTGCGTGTGAATAACTCCAGTCCCCCTCTCTCCCCTGTCTGGTCTCCAGCCCTGTCGTTCTGTGCTATGGAGTCGGGTCATTTATGACCCAGGTCTCTGTTTTCTTGGGGGGGGGGTTGTTACGGTACCTGTGGTGAGCCGCTCTCTCCTTCTCCCTCACTTTCTCGTTCTCTTTCCTCGCTCTTGTAGCTCCTGGGAGGAGCTTCTTCCTCTGCCGTCTTGTGTGTTGTGGATTTGGCTTTGTTCAACTGGCGCCCCCTTGTGGTCATTTATGTTTTCGTATGGCGAAGCGTTCACTGGTCATATAATAACCGCGACTGACTTTGTGCTGAACTGCCAGGCCAGTCCAACACCCAGAGGCCAGGGGCCACCTGAGCGAGGCCCTGACTGAGGACACCGGTGTGGGGAACAGTGTAGCTGGCAGTCCGCTCCCCCTCACCACGGGCAACGAGAGCCTGGACGTGGCGGTCATCACGCACCTGCAGTACTGTGCCCATCTCGTCCAGGTGCTCTGACCACTTCATCACTTTCAAATATTTTAGTGTAATGAGCTGGAATCTATTTTTGCCAGCTTTTGTAACTTAACATTTTATGTAAATTTCTGGAATTTTTTTAAGTGATGCTGCATGTGGTTACAGCTCCTGTCCACTGGGGGGAGCCCATCACAGCATGCTTCCCACCTGTGCAAGCTGGCTAGTCAGAGGCAGCTGCTGGAGATGCTGGGAGAGATCAGCTCAGACCACATGGGCAATGTCAGCTCTGTCGCTGACGGTGGGTGTTAGAGAGCCCAGCTTTCCGGTTCCTGCTGCCCTGGGCCCTGTGCTAATCGTACTTCTGTCCCCCCAGTGCTGCCCGGTTTGGCGGAGAAGCCCGCCCTGCTGGCCTTGTGGTGTGACTTCAGCGGCTCTGTTGGCCTGTTCCACGCCTCACTGGACCACGTTCTCAAGCACATGCACCTCTGCTTTGGCCCAGCCTTGCAGGAGAAGCACCAGAATGCTGCAGACACGGGTACGATAACCAGTTACTGCTACTGGTACAGGAACCTTTGCACCTAAGTTCAGTAAACTGGTTCCTAGTTTCAAGTTCTGGGGTCATCTAGACAGAGAACTTTTGTAGTTCCTGGCCACTTTAATGTCTCTTTCCCACTGCACTACAAGGAACTGTAATCTTTATGCTAAATAAGCATAGGTGAAGCAAAATGTCATAGGTCATCAGCAGTGAAATATTGCAATATATATGATTGCATTGGATAAGTCGTTTTCCGCAGTAGAATACTCAGTGGAGGATGCTTGCACATTTCTGACCCACAGTGATCCGACTGGTAGTGAGTGAGATGGTGGACAGGAACCCCTTACCGGCGGCCACAGCCCAGGACATCCTCACCGTCTTCCAGTTCCAGAGTTACGCCTCGGCTCATGCCCTGGAAGACCTGGGGGAGGAGCTGCAGCAGCTGGCCAGAGAGGGTAAGACCGGAAGGGAGAGCATGGGGTAAGATAGGGTGTAATAAAGCATTTCACTGCGCGGAAGAACAGTGTATGATTGTGTATGTGGCATAAAATTTGACTACATGATATGATGAGCTTTACCCTCTCGCACTCTGTGAAAGTTCACGGACAGTTTTATTTATAGTTAATGTTTTATTTCAGTGATTTGAGTCTCTGCCATGGCTTATAGAGTTTGCATGCTCTTCCCTTGTCACCGTGGGGATTCCACTGGGTACTCTGGTTTCCCTCCAGAGTCCAAAAACATGCTGAGGTTAATCAAAGTTCCCAGCGTGCGTGTGTGGGTGTGTGCGCGCGCTCGCTCTGCTATGGGTCGATGCCCTATCCTGGGTTGTTCCCTGCCTTACACCCGTAGCTTCCGGGATGGGCTCCGGACCCCTGCAGCCCCTACACAGGACAAGCAGGGTACAGAATAGAGATGGATAGATACCTTGATACTTGTACATAGTTTTGTCGCATATTAACATTGCTTAAAAATAGCAGGAAGAATGGGGAGAAATTTTTATTGAGTTAGATTCTTGTCTGTAGGGGGAAGGACTTCCAAAGCATTTAAAAACATTTCTCTATACAAACTTAAACTACTACCTGCTTTATCTCTTAGCTTTTTAGATGATGTTGATGATTAATCATTATTATTATTATTATTATTAATACCCGTTAACCTGCTGATTGACGCCGGCGTCCTCTGTCCAGTGGCCCTTGTGGACGTCTTGCGCTCTGGGGATCCCGAGCAGGTCTGCAGGGAGCTGGAGGACGTCCCGGCCTGCAGGCTCTGGCCTCAGACGGAGACGCTGCAGGCTCTAGCCTCCCTGCTGCTGGCCGACAACCCCGACCTCAAAAGGGCCGCAGCCACTTTCCTGACCTCTGCTGCCAGCCAATCAGATCTCAGGTCAAAGGTCAGCCGTGTTCCGCAGTTCCGACGTCGCCGCGGCGCTTCAATGGACCGTCACAACGCTAATGATCATGTTGTCTGGAGTTTTATCTTGGTGTCTGAGTCGCTGTCAGCGTGTTTTAAGGGAGTTTAATGAGACGTTTTCCACTCATAAGTGCACTTGTATGACTGAGAACTGTGTGTGTGACGACAGGCAGTAGAGTGCTACACCCAGCAGCTGTCTGTGGCCGGACTGCAGACGGTGAGAGGGGCCTGCGCTGCTCTCAGCTGTTTGCAGGTGGGTAGCACTGGGGGGTGGAGACCTACCCCACCCACAGATTAGCATGTTGATATTCTCAGTGGTTATGACCTAACTGCAGATATAACAGCCAATGGATTAATTGGATTAATTGAGAGAAGGAAGGTGGATCCTTCAGCCTTGTTATGGGTGTTGTTACTTAGTTTGTCCACCGGAGGTCACTCCACAACTGCCCTGCTGACAACACATGTTTTTGGTACATGCTTTTCAGTCTTATTTAACAAAACTTTTAATAAATATTTTGTTGGGCTTTTGTTCAAAATACTGTTTGACAATAAAATGTTTTTTTTAAATGTTTCTAACAATTACACAAGTGTTAGGGAAAATCTTTGTGTGTTTCTGGGAGAAAAAAAGAATGTCGGTCAATTATTATTGGCTGTCCAGTGGTGAACTCTCGGGCTGCGTAGCTTTCTGCGTAACCGACTGTGCCGTCGCCGTTCTCCCGTTTCCCTTCAGGCCTCGGAGAGCATTGAGAATCTGGCATCGCTGTGCGATTCGGCGGATGAAGAGCTGCGGCACGTCGCCATGGAGACGCTGCTCACCCTCGGTGAGTGAGCGCTGCGCCGTGCGCGATTCCAGTGACTCCTGCCCCTATTATCCGATTGGCTGTAGGGAGACGTGGGTGTGTCTGCTGGCGTTTTGCGCAGGTGAGGAGGGGAAGATGGCGTACGAGCAGCTGGACAAGGTGCCCCGGGAGATGGTGTGCGTTGGCACGCGGCGGGGCAATGCCGTCACCACGGCCTTCTGAGGGGCCTGGAGCGTCACCGAGGCGCCACCGAGATTCCCGATCTGGGCTGAACCCACATGCATCATTCTGACCAATATTAAGCCATTTCTGTCTGCACATTTTTATTATAATTATTATTAGTATGGTGGTTCTTTATTCTTATGACTCTTATCCTTATTGTAATAAGTATTAATTATTGTTTCAGTGGTGTTTTTTGCACTCTAGGGGACGTTGCAAACAGGGCACATTTCAGCCAGCTGTCAGGGACATTGCTGACCGTCTGACGTCAGCTGCGCAGGGCTTTCCATGCTCACGTCTGTCACGCTGACCTGGGATCAGCAGTCCGCGGCCCAGCACGGTCAAATTCATGGTGTTTGCTCTCTGGCTGCTGGTCCAGGTACAGTGCTGACGTGGGGAGATAGGGGCCGTGTGGATAGCGGGCCTTTTCTGGCAGTGGCTGCTTGTCACTGCATTTAATCCAGGAGATTTGTGACAGACCTTGAATTCAGTCACATATTTGAAAGGGTATGCACTTTGGGTTGTAAAAACAGGCAGATACTGGGAGTGGTTTGCTTTTGTGCCTACTGTATATTACCGCATTAAATGGAGGATTAACAGCTTTTCCTTTATATATTTTTATCTCTGCCTCAAAAGTTGGATTATCTTTTAACTTTTTCGTTGTAGATTGAATTGTAAATGAGCTGTGTATTTATATTCATGTTCTTGATCAGTATCTGTGTCGGTTATAATTAATAATGAGAGCAGAGGCTTTTATTTTTTTTATGGGGAATATTACTTGTTGTGTTACTGGGACTGCACTGGGTGGCCATGGTCACATGACCACAAGCCCCTCCCTCTTTAGAGGTCTTTAGCTGGTTGTGACTGAACTGTAAAAACTGTATGCTCAGCTTGTTATACCTGATTCACCAGCATCACCTCATCACTGTTAAGTTGTTTTTATTAAAGTAAAATGCGTTTAGTTACTTAAAACATTCACCTTGGCAACTAAAAATACTGACATACATTGGCAGATTTATCTACTTTTCCCCCATAATTGGAAGAGACCAACTTGTGAAATCCCTGTAATTCAAGTAATATCTCTGATCCAGTGCAAAATTATTTATATTAACTTAATGTGAACTGGGTTCAACAAATCTGTTGAGAGTGATCTCGATATGTCAGTATTCTAAACATCCTCACTTGTACGGAAATGTGAACATTAAAAATCTGAGTTCCTCATGTATTTGCCCATCCAACTTCTTGCTTGACTAAGCACCTATTAATCCTTTTCTAACTGTGAATTATATGGTTTTCATAATTTAGTATTTGTTTGCTTTCTGATGGTTTGTATTATTGCACTGAGATCACATGACCTGTGTTGTAAACTGTATTTATTTAAATCCAAGTCACTCTGGCTCAGTGGGTTAAGACAGTATGCATGTCTGATTGGAAGGTGCCTCAGATCCTGTGATCAGGAGAATGGTTTTAACATTGAGCTCCTGAGTAAGGCCCTTAAGCTCAGTGGCTCCACGTTATGGTTAATCTTTCTTTGTGTATTTTCCCCAAATTAACTTAAAAGGGCAAAGAGCTGACTTGGAATTGAGTAAGTATGGTGACTTTTATTTTTGATCATGTTTATTCCAGTACTGATTGCTTTTTGTTTTCAGTTTAGAACACTTCCTGTTTATTGAAAGTGGCAATAAAGTTTATTTTTGCATAATGGCAGCTAAAACATTGGTTTGACTGCAGTGTTTTGTGTGGTGCTGTGCTGTATTTTAGCAGACAGCTCTGTGAACTTCCACACTTCATGGAGCAATTTGAAAGCCAGATGAAGGTAAGGAAGACCTGTCTGTCTCCATTGTTACCGTCCTACACAATCCCAACCACTAATCCTAAGCAATTAAGGCATTTCCCCAAGTCACTGAGCCTTTAACTGGCACGACTGGCCGTCTACAGCCTAAATTACAGGAAGCTAATGTGAAGAGGCTTAAACACAATTGACATTTACCAAAATAATGCAGAAAGGCCCGACACTCCAGCAACTGCAAGAGCCGTTTTCTACAAATTCACTAAGTTTGTCACAGAGCCCCTCAGTTCCCACTAATCGCAACATGGAGCTGAGGAATGGGCATCACCTTAAAGACCCAGACTTCCTGTCACATATGGCCTTCAGCTTCTTCCCCCACACAGCCATCTCCTCAAACATGCTAGTTTATGTGCTTTAGGGGGCAGGTGCAGCATTAATGTACCACACTTGCCTCCCCAACCTGCAGCAGGCCACATCCATAGCACTTGGGTTCCAGGAATTCCTGGAACCCAACTATGTCTCATTAATGAGACAGTTCTTATGCTACTACTGTAGCATAAGAATTGCATTCCTTCAATTATGTGACAGGCTGCAGCCTGGGGGGGGGGGGGGGGGGTTAGAAACACAGATGGGACCAACTATACTCCAGTACATTCTAGGGCATTGGGAAGTTAACCAGACACCTCACTGCTAGGAAGTGAGAATTGTGGCAAGGCAGAGAACCCAGGTAACCCACAGTAACTCCATATCAAAAACACCCACTTACTGGCAAGTAGCCCCATTACACCTGTTCTCCCAAAAAGGTAGATTTGCAAGCTGGCTAATTGTGTAAAAAGTACTTTTATTTTACAGTTTAAATCACATTTACAGTATATACAGAATGTGCATTAATGTCCATGGCAAAGTAACATGGCAGCACTGGTCAGTAAACAAAAACATCAACCGGCAAATCAAGGCTAGTGTCAAGTGACTTAAAAGGGGGGGGCTTAATTATACCCACTTGCAAAAAAGTTGTAATAAGTTACATTTCACACAACAGCAGGTCCACTGAGGCAGCAAAAATGGCCATCTTTACAGGTCCAGTTCCACAGACAAGCATAATCAATTTTCTTCTGGGTCTTCCTCACTATAGACACTTGATTCATCTTCAACTTCACTATTTGCATCATCATCATCTTCAATCTCTGCAGCATCCTCATCCTCTCCATCAAAAGCAAGCTCTTGCAGATCATCCAGGTTCTGTGGGCTCTTTCCAGTTAACCTCTTAAAAATAAATGAAGACCATGCATGAGCCTGTGTGAGAGAGCAGAGTAAAGCATTCGAGCGCCAAGCTCCTCACCTCGATCATGTCGGCCATGTGCTGGACGTGCTGCACCAGTTCCTGCAGCTCCTCGTTCTCACTCCTCAGCTTGGAGATCAGTTCTTCCTTGGCTTCTATGTCTTTATGTAGCTGCATGAGGAAAAACCCATTAAACAAAGTACTAAGGGAAAAGAAACAGCCACTTTCACGACAGAATGAGCACATTTCACAGGTCATGGTGCCAGAGTGGCAGTCTGAACAAGCTTCATACCAACAGGGATAATGCAGCAGATTGGTTTCATGAGAAAGGCCAGCAACTCTAACATACCCTTTCATTCTCCTGAAGGACGTTGTACAGAGCTTTACGCCTCTCCTCAGCAACCTCCTTCCAGTAGGAGGACGGAGGGGTCTCTGGAATAAATCATTTGTTAAAACACCACCACCCAAGCAACAGCGAACGAGAAACTCCGGAGCCCAGACACCGCATGCACAGGACACACCTTTGACCATCAGCTCATAGGTGCCCTTCTCCATCCCCTCAGCCACAGCATCATTTTCAGCATTTTGGTCCTTCACTGCCACTTCAGCTTTGGCCCTCTTGGAGCCCTTCGCCTGCCCGGCTCCCCACAGCTTCCTTTTCGGGGGGGCCTTCCCTGGCTGAACATGGAGGTTAAAGTCAAAAAGGTACAAACCAAATATTAAGCTCCCCAGATTAGTCCTTTTACACCCCCCACAATTTACCTCTCGCCCTCTCCCCTGGTTCTCGTTTATCACAGATGGCTGAAGGACTTGCAGGGTTCTCCTGACTGAAGCAGCACCTTGGGTAGTTCCTGAAAGAGCTTTCTGTGTGGGGAGGGAGGAGCAGATGTACACATTCCCAGCATGCATTCTGATTGCTCACATCAGGTAGTTCCCATGAAAACCCTCAACTGAAGTAACTTAATACACCCGACTGAGGAACCTAATCACTTTCTTGACTTCTATAGACAGCCCACATTTAGACAGGATTAGCCCCATTCTTCCACCTGAGCAATCTGGTTACTCTGTCATGGGATAGCGAATGAGTAAACGGGCTGACCAGACCGTCATGTCTGACTGCATTGCTAATGTGGGAAATTCAACTCTACGGGCAGCATTTGGTTCCCACGGGCACCCGGAAGCTTCCACGAGTTATCGTCTTACCGAAACAAACATTCTTCAACAAACAACCGTGGGAACTGGCTCTGAAGTGATCAAAGATCCAGCACAAGCAGAGAGCGGGTTAATGTTTTTCCTCATGCATGCAAACACGAAAGTACAGTAATCAAGTTACAGATACAGAAACCTTCTTTATTACCAATAATCTGACAGGCATCTGCAAAAAACAAACAAAAAAAAAGCCCAATGAACTACTGCCACAATTTAATCCCCCCGTACAGATCTAGCAAGGCTCCTACAAAGGCATGAGCATTTCAGCCTCAACAGAATAGGGTGGGGGATCCCACAGATTACATAAACAGAACAAAGGGGAAGCATTTTAATTGGGCATTTGTACAAAGTATGGATACAGGTACACAGAAATTACTATGAAGACAAACACAGGTGAGAGTAGATTAGGATTAAAGGGCCTTGCACAAGGGCCTCATAGATACTGTCTGGCTCACCATGGGATTTGAACCATAGTCCACCCAATCATGGACTATGGAGACCCAAACCACACCTCCTCACTTCACTGACTAATCCGAGATCAAAAACTGATCAAACAAAAGCACTTGAAGCATTAAGTAGTAAAAATGAAGCAAAACCTCCAGTTACCATTATGGTGGTCCACTTAGACTCTCATGTTTGATACCACGTGATGTCTGCCACTTTAGTCTGATATTGGAGATTCAATCATACGCTATCAGGGTAACCATTTATTCTGGCTGTAGGCAGTTCTCTCTCTCTCTCTCTCACACACACACACACACACACACACGTCCTAGGCGGCTCAGACGGCGGCGACTCTCACCTTTGTGCTCTCCGAAGCCGCGTCGCCTGGCCTCTGTTTGGTGATTGAGATCATCTTCAGACGTTCACCTGGGGGGAAAAACCCGCACATTTAGCCAATTAAAGCCCCCCGAACCACGACGGGCGAGTCCGAGCAAAACCCCCGACGGAAGCGGAAAGAGCCGCAACGCAAGCGGAGTCTCCGACGCCTCTCGATATCCAATAGCAGCCGTGTGAATGGATCAGAATCTCCACAGACTTGCAGAAAGGAGTCAGTCAAATTTCTACGAACAGGAGCCTATACGAGCTGCAGCGTTCGCGGCGAAACCCAGGATCAAAAGCAGGCAAAAGCGAGTCTACAGACGGACCAAACGACAATATGAAAAGCCCACTAAAGCATCCGTAATCTGCCACCAACCTCAGCCAGATGCGGAAATGAGGGGGAAGTAGCGGTATTTAGTGAAGAGCAGGAAAGACTGCTTACAATGATAACTGGCAACCGCTCCAGGAAGAAAAATAATGTGCCTGAAACACCTACAGCCACCCTCCCGCCCGCGCCATACCTTAAATACCACGCGGTCACGTGCCTCCAGGAAGTGACGTCCCGGAAGTGTCGTGTGTTGGCCGCCTTGTTTCGAGCAGTCGGCAGCAGTGTTTTTTTTTCCCTCGCAGTATTTAAAATACTAACCACTGCAAACCCCAACATTACAAACATATCCGAGGGATTAAAAAAGACAACAGCCACACAACATGACAAAAATAAGAAAATGAAAATAAAAAGAGGAAAAAAAATCTAATGAATTTCTCCAATTTAAAACGATCCAACTAAAACATCTGTTTTACGTTTTTGATATTACTTTGGAAAAATGTCACCTCAAAACAAAGTAAGATCTGGCTTAGAGGTTGTCACTCTGACATTGTGAATGTGACACTTGCCCAAAAGACAAAGCAACTTGCATTGTCACTAGTGTCACAAAACAGAATGGACCATGAGTCTGCGAATAAATAAATACAATACAATACAGAAACAAGACCATTTCTTCAGTTATATTATTTTACCAAATGGCAAAAATTAGTAACGAAATCTTTATCCAGAATGGTCATGGAGCATTTTAAAAAGAGGGCAGGTTCATTACCCAGAAAGAGTACAACGTAAAAAATACGTTGGCTAGAAGAATAAACGACATACATAACTTTGATATAGGTCTCTTTATCTTTGCTTGAAATCATCAATTTCTTGAGTTCCAATCAGACATGGAGAAATGAAAATAAGGGGAATCATTTCCTCCAATAACTGAAGCTGTTGGACAGTACTCTTTAATGAGATGTATTTTTCTAAAATTAATATTGCTGCACTTACCATCTAAAAGACCAATTCCCTTATTGACAAGACTCACCATGACTAGGATAATAAACAGCTGAGATGTGAACCCTCTACGGATTCTAGAATACTTGTTATCTGTTACTCAGAATTTACTTAAAAGATGCTGAAAATTTCATTTAATTTTTCCATATTTTCTGCCAGGATAATGTTTGTCTTTTGTTGCTCTTTATGCTTTCTCTCTATACTCACATAAAAATTTAGAAAAAAAGAAAACTTCCTTATCATATTTTACTTACTGTGTTTTAACTAACCCAACATGGCTTCAGAGAAAATAGGTGAATTTTAGTACATTTGTTGAAGTAAAGGAGAGTAAGGAGAGTTTTGTTCAACGTTATTACACAGAGACTAGTAGTAATAAGTATTGAAGAAAATCCTATCTGTATTTTAAAAAATTAGAAACAGACACATGTAAACTGGCTTTACTGGCAAAAAAAAATCAATAAGTAAGGGATAGTACAATAATGCTGCGTGTAGTTGTTTAAAAATACACCAGTACAAAGTTTGTAAAATATTTGCAACCAATAGGATTTATTTGAACAAGTGTTAGTTTATACAAATTATGCTCAAACATTAAGCCCAGATTTAACCACCCAAGTACTTTGTGTGTCTTCCTTGTGCAATCAGTTTTCCAGTTGCCTTGCTGGTAAGATCAACAGTGGCAAATCCCAGTGTCCGACCTTGCTTCAATATCTGGGCAGTAATGAACACATCATCCCCTACCTTGGCTGCGTTCATGTACCTGAAAGACAACCAAAACTAATTTTTTAACGCCTACATTAGAGCCTATTTTGAGGGTAACGTGGTTCAATTTTTTACTCAGGTCAGTCCCACTGTTTTCTACAAATCAGAATTTCAGGTTAATCTAAAAAAACATCCAGCTGAGCACCAGTTTAGTGCCTGAACCATCTACTTGCTGCCGTTATACCGAATATATTCCATTAGGTCTTGTAAGCAAAAATTCAACTTAAGACCATTTCTAAACAAACATCTGTTAATGGCTAGTGCAGAATGCACTTACGTGATGTTCATGTCAACGCTGACACCAGGAAGGCCCCGCTCAGTGTACATGAATGCGGTTGTGGAAATTACATCTACCAAAGTGGCTGTCATCCCACCGTGTAGCGTGCCCAAACGATTCGTATGTTCTTCCTCCACCTTCATTTCACAAACCACTTTACCTGGACTTGCTGATACGATGTTAACCTGCAAAGGAACACGATTGCTTTTTCTACTATTCCAACATGAATGTCCTTGAAAGAAGCGTCGGCTAACCAAACAGTGGTACTAGAATGTAACAGCAGTACAGGTTTCAAGCACGACATGTCAAGGTCAGTCGGTAAAATAAAGTAAGGTAGATTGCAGGCGTTTCATTGTTGCAATCAGAACTATTAATGGAAATATTCATTTCAAGTCTAAAAGGCAGACGCAAAAGTTTATGCATAGTGTGAATTTTCTGAGCTAAGTGTAATTTAACGAAAAACATACCTTACTTAAAACCCGATCAAAACCAGGGCTGTCCACCATGGAACGCATCAATTCTTTCAAATGGGTTAAAGACAACGACGCCATTGAAGTATATTAAATAACAGATTAGATAACTATAACTGAAGAAAGACGTTAGGCGTTAGTCCCGAAATCCCTATCCCTCTTCTTTACTCCAGCTAATCAGAAGAGCCTGGCCGATATCGCTTTGAAACTCCGCAGCAGCAGTGTCCGACCCCCACACCCGCCTCTGCACTCAATCCAGGTCTAAAATACTGTTACGGTCTGCATACTTCAATTTTTCATCAAAATTCAAAGAAATGCCATTTGTATTTTCCACGCGTCTTAATCACAACCTAAAGAGAAGTAATACAGCGTTAGGTAAGGAACTCCTAAAATTCACCGGAAGACCTAACAACCGGAAACGCGCTTCACGGGCGGGACGGTTCGCTTTTTGGTCCCTGTCACGAAGTCACTAATTATAAGTAGTTCCGCATTTGCAGCTGTAGGTTTGTAGCTGCACGGCTAGACGCTGTAAGTAAAATAAAACAGCGGTATGCGTTGCATTTTATTATTTTCTGAAATACGTTATACCCGATGGTAATTTTTATTTTTAGCGCATGTTAAATAAAGTATGCGGCCTTTATAAACGACGCTACTATAGGCTGACAGTTTTACAGAACGACCGTAGCCGTGAATTTCTATAAGTCTCAACAAAATAAAGATGGATGCTAAAGATACAATAGAGAAACAACCTAATGCAAGTTTGGAGGAATGCAGAATACGCCTCTGTGAGAAGTTTGCATCTATCACTAGTTCGGACGACGCTGTGGCTCAGTGCTACCTTGCTGAAAATGACTGGGATATGGAAGTAGGTCCAAATGTGTGCGGAGTTTCAGGCAGACAAGTAAAATTAATGAGAACTAACGACATGTTTGTGACAAATGACACAGACGTGTCTTTGAGCTGGTTTCTGCATCGTGAAGAATCGTTTTGTGACCATCATGTCTTTCCACAGAGAGCCTTAAACTCCTTTTTTGAGGAAGACATGAAAGCTGTCTTCGATGCAGATGAAGATGAAAACCCCAGGAAGGAGCCTCCGCACACATCGAAAAGTGAGGCAGGAGCCGTGGATTGGTAAGGATCCGGCATTTCCTACCCGTCCCCATCCCGTCTCCTAACGCTGTGAAGCATACATACTGTATGTGTATGGTAATTATGAAATTAGTTGTGGTATATAATTTATTGATGTCACGTACACTCGTTAAACTGTATAACCGGCACGACTTCGCCGGATCTGCTCTAAGTCTTGCTATTATAATATTTAGGCCTGAGAGATGTTCGAAGAAAGGAATGTTAAATTACACCTTATCGTATTAAGCGGTGATACATTATATTGATCCGCGTGGGGAAGTTGTCCTCTAGGTTAGTACAATATGCTCCCCATGAGACCCCCAGACACACATCCAGGTGAGAGTAAACTGATGGTTACAGTGCAGGGTCAGCCAGCATGTAGCGCCCCTGGATCTGAGGATTATGTTCCTTGCTCAAGGGTCCAAAGGTGCTATCAGTCTGCTTGGCCCTAGGATTTGAACCAGCGACCTTCTGACCACGGGTAGTAATAATAATAATAATAATAAATACAATTAATATAGTGCCTTTCACAATCCCAAGGTTGCTATTATGATATTTAAGCTTGAGAGATGTTCAAAGAATTCTGTCTCGCTGAGCCACACATTGCCCACAATGAATTGCTCTCCTAATCTCTGTTCAGAGACACTGAATAACTGTTTCATATGTTCATTGTTTGGTTCACTTGTAGCATAGACTTAACAGGGGAGGATCCTTCATGTTCAGGAGCAGATTCTACAGATAGCAAGAGGCAGCAAGCGGAGACAGATGATGACTGCAAGCTGTCTCTGCTCACCTGGAATGTGGATGGTTTGGATACTGGCAACCTGGCAGAGCGTGCCCGTGGGCTCTGCTCAGTCCTGGTTCTGTAAGTGGAAGGGGAGCCGTCAGGGAGAAACGTGAAGCTGTAAGGGGCAGGGGGCAAGGAAAGAGCTGTAAATAGTTTGATTAAAACACTTGTCTCCCTTTCCATTAGGTACACACCTGACGTAGTGTTTTTGCAAGAACTCATCCCACCCTACATAAAATATCTCAAAAAACGTGCCACATCATACATTATAATTGAAGGTACTTTTTATTTTGTATGAATTTTTAACTGCAGTGTTAGTGCCTCAGCAGTGCCCTTAATAATGTTTTGTTCTCTGTTAGGAAATGAAGATGGTTACTTCACTGGTATAATGTTGAAGAAGTCCAGAGTCAAACTCCTAAATAGCGAGATTGTCAGTTACCCGGCGACCCAGATGTTGCGAAATCTTCTTGTAGCACAAGTTTGTTCCCTTTCTACTCCCTTTTGATTCAGGTGTTTGACCAGTACAGAAACAACATTTTAAATCTGTGTGTCTGACTCAGGTCAGATTCTTGGACCAAGACATATGTCTGATGACATCACACCTGGAGAGCTGTAAAGAACAGGCCCAGGAACGAATGAATCAGCTGCGAGTGGTGCTGAGGCACATAAAGGAGGCTCCTGACAACGTCTCCGTCGTATTTGGAGGAGACACCAACCTGAGGGACCCTGAAGTAAGATTCAAGTATAAATTGTTTCAGCATAAATGATAGAGCTGTCACGATTACTCAGTTAAACTTGATTGCTGGATTATTAAAAAGCATCGATTTAAACTTTTCCTTCTCGATTACTCGGCAGCATGGCCGAAGGAAGACGGGCGTTTGGCAGATGAGGATCCAAAAAAAAGAGTGAAAGTATCGGTTGCGTGGAAGCACTTGAGATTAAAAGTGAAGGAAAGTGCAGTAGTTTGTCAATATTACAAAGCAGACGTAAAACTTAAAATATCACCACAGATAGACTGCAATGCAGATGCATCTTCAAAGGAGGCAGACAGGTTTGACGGACTTGCTCAATGTGAGCTTAGCCATAGACGTGCCATTTAAACTCTTGAAGTAGCCTAGCCTGTTAACACGTTGACCTGAATTATTTTGCTTGCTTTCTACGATTCCCGTATGCTAAGATAATCGCTGCCAAAAATGGTTAGACCATAATACTGATCATTATGGGAGGTATAATTATGTGGAGGCACTAAGAACATTCACAAACCGATGCATTGTTTTATTTATCTGACATTTTAATGTTTAAGGTCATCTTTTTTTCTTTCCTGTTAAAGTACGAATTAAGTAATGATGCTTTTTCTTCTAGCCCTAAAGAATGTTGGCGACCTGTTCCTAATCTGATTGCCGATCTGCAGGAGATGTTCAGCACCATTAGCCAGCTTCTGATTTGTTTTGTTTCCATGCAGGTGCTCAAAGTGGGGGGGCTACCGGCCGGCGTGTGTGACGTCTGGGAGCAGCTGGGCCGACAGGAGCACTGTCGCTATACCTGGGACACCAAAGGCAACAGCAACAAGGGCCTCCCTTATGTCAGCAGGTGTCGCTTTGACCGCGTCTACCTACGACCGGCCGGGACGGGCTCCCGCTTGGCCCCAGACCACATGAACCTGGTTGGTCTGGAGAAGCTGGACTGTGGTCGTTATATTAGTGACCACTGGGGCATCTACTGTACCTTCACCTTGGCCTCCTGAGGAGTTACTCACCTGCTGTCAAACTATTTAGTTTCCTGTAGTAGTGGAAATGATTGCACTCAAGTGTAGCAATGAATGTTATTGTTAATGTGTAATGGGCCTCAAGGGTTGTTTCCCAGCCCCCTGTTTCCTGGAATCTCTTCAGTCAGTATCATTCTTCTCCTTTGATTTGTACAACAAGGAGTTTCAAACATCATCATGTATTAAAGCACCCATTGTAAGAGGTTTACATTGCAATTTGATGATTCTTTTAAACACCCTGAAATGAATATATTTTTCAATAAAATGAGCTCATTTCAAGGCTGACTTTAATTTGTTTATTTTTTTTTGTGATATTTTGTATGCTGACACAAGGTTACAAGTTTGTCTAGTGAAATTAGGAACCAGATTAGGGAAATTAGTTGAGGATAAGTATCTGTGTATATTATATATATCTCCCCCCCCCATTAAAATAAGATCATGAATTTCCCCCTAAGATCAATAGGGTTTATCTAATCTTAAGGAATGTTGCATGAAATATTTTGTGGGGAAAAATGCAGTCCTGCTAATTCTGCAAGCTTCAAGTTGGAAGAAGTTTACTTTGTTCTTACATGTTCTTGTTAGATTTTCAATGTGTCATTTGTCACTCATATCCCAGAATGCACAATTATGCTGTTTTGATGATGGACGCAAAAAGAGGCCTGGAATGCTAAACCCACACCATAAGGTGAAAACTAAACTAAATACAAAACCACATTTCATTCAAGTTCTAAATTTTTTATTCTATTGATTTTGCATCCCAGAGCAGAAGTAACTTACACTTTGACAATTTATTTGATAACACTGAACAAGCCTTACAGCGATATTCATTTACACACTGTAAACGTCTCTGTATGTCAAACTACAGCACATATCTAATGCACTTTGTTGGGCCACGTCTCACGTGTCCCGATTGTGCCTGACCTGGTGCCACGTGGGGTCTTGCCCAGCTTGTGATTCTCAGCACTGCTACGGACATATCAGGGTCTGCCAAAGACATCCCTCATTTCCTGAATCCCCACCATCGGAACTTCATACCTCTTTAAACAGAGTGCAAGCATTTCCACGAGACTGACATGGCTTTTCGAGCCTTGTACGTTTTAAAGCGTGTCAGACTGAAGCCTGCATTCAGACACCAATATTTAAATTTTTTTTTTGCATCGGACCGGATTGGGCCGGGGGTGCTGTACAACCCCCCTGCCCAAAACCCATAATGGGACCCGTTTGCAGCCCAGTGCCAATCCATTATGTTATACGCAGTAGGAGGCACAAGGCAGGTTAGCGTTATAGCACAAGCTTGGGAATGTCAGATGCTTCGATATCCAGCTTAAGTGGATAAGATTCATTTGCTTCTCAAAAATTATTGCTAAGTTTTCACACACAGGGCCTTAAGCTGCAAAACTGTCATCTGATCAGCTCTAAAATATAGCTAATGATAGCTTGAAACAAATTAACAGCTGGGATGTAGGTCAAACTTAAACATTTAATTAAAAAAAATACTTGGCATACATTGCACAACAATCAACTGTTAGTAAGAAAGTCAAGTGTTGACAACTATTATACAAATGAACAGAGATTAAATAAAAACATAGAACAGGTTCTGTTCGGAAATTTCAATAGGACGCAAAAACAATGCCAGCACTGGTCATACCAACTTTTACTAAAAGGAGCTTAATAGATTAATAAATGTAAGTGTTCCAGCGGCACTGGGGAGATCCCATGTCTGCCAGGCCGTCTGAGCAGCTACAGCGGTGTTTCCCGATCCGGTCCTCGGGGAGCCCCAGACGGTCCACGTTTTTGCTCCCTCCCAGACAGCCTACATCTCTGCCTGACTTCCTGGCGTTTCCCGATAACCGGGGTGGGAAACACTGTGCTACACGATACAAGCAGGATCTATGGATGCAAACTATTGCCCTGTCACCATGTACCGTACAGACCCCCAGTTAAGGAGGACATAGCATGATGCTTGTTTACCATCTCGGCTGACTGATGTCCACAGCACATCAGATGAACTCTCTCTCTCTCTCACACACACACACACACACAGCACCTGTGTTTTCAAACCTGAAAACTGCTCGTTACCCCAGTGGGGGGGGGGGGGGGGGGGTGAGGGGCCCTTCAGACAACAGTCATAAAGCAGCTTACATCATCAAAACTATTTAACGTGAGTCTCAAATACTATTTAACAATTCAGAAGCGAATATAACAGCTTATGCGCTCATTGAGCAAGATGTTTAAATAGAATCGCGTACACTACATAACACTCTACAGCTTTCTGCTTTTGTACCGAACGGCCTTTGCTCGTGACGTCTGTGACATCTCACACATCGCGGCGCCGCGCAATCTGACGATTTGCCCCGTTTGAGCTGCGGGCTCAAAGATTCGCCATCTGTTGGCGTCGTGACGCGAGGCCGGGCCGCGCAGAGAGCGACCCGCTGCATGAGGGTGCGGACAGGGGGCACAAACAGCCACAGCGCTCTTCTGGCTTTAAATTAGAGAAAAACAGCAACTGAAATAGAATATTATCATGGAAAAAATAATCAACTGCACAGCCGGGAAACACTTCATAAAATGCACTGCAAAGCCATGTTAGATGCTGGATCGGGTATGAGCTGTCTCACAGCCTCCCCATGTCCTTACGTCCAGCGGCTCAGATTAACTCTCCGCGTTGCGCCATAGCGCCCAGGGTAACGGGTCGGTATGCGGAAAAACCCCCGCAGGCCCCCCTTTCTCCCAGAAAAGCAGAGGCGCGTGGCAGAACGACAGCACCGGCTGGTCATGCGTCCGCAAGCCTCCATCAGCTGCATTTTCGCCGTTAGGGTTTGGCGCATACCGGCGAATATTAAAATGGTTTCCTTTATATATTACATGTAGTTGTGTCTGCGCTCAGCGTGGGCTCACACCACGTTGACCCCGCCTGCGGCGACCCCGGTCCGCTTGCTGCAGTAGGTGGCCCCGCCGTGGTTCAGCACCCCCCCGTTCACGTACGACGTCTTCAGCTCCATCTGGCAGGCGGCGATGGCGGCGTTCAGCTCCACTTGGGCTCGGTGGACGACATAGAACATGAGGCCGATGCTGATGACGATCTGTGGGAGGCGGAGGCACGACACACTTGTGAAACATTATTATTATTATTCTTATTATAACTTAATATAATCTATTTTCTATATCCATGCATCATATGTTTATTCCTTTTTATCCCATAGAATCCTTAAATACAGAACACTATTTGTGTACTGTGTACTTTATTTGTTTCCACTATGTTGTCTATGTTGTTACTACCTTTGTTCCTTGTTTATTCTGTTTTGCAAATGACTTTAACTGAGCTAATGTACAGCAGTACGGCAACTCGGGGATCAGCCAGTGTGCCTAGCAGACCAAAGCGGGAGCCATTCTTTCACCTGGATGTTCTGGATAATCAGCTCACATTCGTGTCAACTGACAGCAGAAAGGACAAAGAATTCAGAGACTTGGCACCTAAAAAAGTGCAGGAATGTGCACCACTCCTTTGCTCCGGGGGCTACAGGCCTAAAGCAATGAAATGGACAGCAGAGCCAGACCAGCCGGCCACACGCCCCCCCCCCCCAACCTCACCTGCAAGCTGAACACGAAGTAGCCGCTGACACTCTGCTCCGCGATGACGTCCTCCATCGTGCGGAGTGTGGTCCCCAGGTACGAGTTCAAGAGCTGTGTAGGCAGCAGACCGACAGAGGAAGCCACCAGGTAATTTGGTAGCGACACGTCTGTGATCTACATGGGGGGGGGGGGGGAGGCAAGACATGAAACTGCGCAGCACTGGCAGTTTGGAAAACATAACTGTCAGCTCAATGGCCAGTAAAAAATAGTGTTAAAAACTGAAGCAGTTCATCTTTTGGATTAAAAGAACCAGTAGATAACTTTTTGTTGATTTTCATATCAGATTCCTGCATATTCCAACTGCATTTAACAGTTTCGTCTATTTGCGGTATTTTTCCTCAGCATTTTATTGTTTTTAATTATATTTAAATGTACCTGGGTGCCATGACACCTTAAACTTTATTAATCCCCAGATGGAAACTATCCATCTATAGACAAACATTTTGAAAGCAGACTGACAGCTGCATAACTATGAAGACAATCATGTTTCCCATTCAAATGACCTTCTATAGCAAACCTTGAGCTAAGGAATTTAAATAGGTATGCACAGCTTACACAAAGATAACTGTTGCTATTATTTGCTATTAGGTTACAGGAAACAGTGTGCAGGTACACAGAAACTGAATGGCTGACATAACTAAGCCAGGAGTGCCTGTTCTGGCTGATTGAGCAAGAAATTTAGATGTGGTGGCGCAGACAGGAGGGATGCAGGGTTAATTGTGTCTTGGTATTTCCCACCACGCCAACTCATAAAAGAGCAAAATGACGTTGTTGAAAACGGCGCGACTTAATGCAAGTCACAGGTAATACAAAGCCGACTGACTTCAGCATCATTACAGATGTCACCTTTGCAGTACATGCGCCTCAGATTACCCTCATTAATGCAACGTCATCCACTTCAGCACAAAGTACCCTAGAAAACTGCCATTCTCCCGGAAAGGTGGCTGATTAAGAAATGACAGCTGCACCCACCACTACACACGCTTTAAGAAAATGCCTGCAACTGTAGACAGCTTCAGACTGGGGTCTTTGTTCCAGGTACCCAAACCCAGACAATGGTTCTGACTCACACTGAACAAGCTTCATCCTTTTATAAGTCAGATAAATCAATGAAAAAGAGCTACAAAGCATACATCAAAGCAACAAACCAAAGGGACAGAGAAAACACCTCTCTGTGCTAATGCGGAACATGCTAAAAGTCAATACATGCTTTCAGTCGAACATCTTTAAAATAAGAGCCATGTGGTTTTTGCAAATCACCAGTGGCTTCATCTGAAGGACTCTTACGCAAGCTGCCGGAACAGCGGAACGCCTGTGACGGGGCCAAGGCCAGGATAACAGGACACGCCGTTACTTTATGCTGCCATGCAGATACAGCATACTGCTGTATACCACAACTCAACTTGTGCTGTATCAAATTATCATCTCCCGCCAAGGCCGTAGGTCTGTCACTTCCTACTGGAGTAATGATGCACATGGGCAGGAATTATGAGGGGAATTTGGGGTGTTGTAAACCCCCCCCCCCCCTTGAAAAATCAAAACCAGACAAATCATATGTAGATACTTTTTTGCTGCCTCTGAACTCTGCGTGGGTGGAGACCTCAACCACTCCCCCCCAAGCTGAACCCAAAGTTATACCCTTGACGGTGCATAATTATGACTTATACCTACAAGTGTGAAAATAGCCTACACACAGAAGACACACGTCATGTGATTCTGTTGCTGATATAATGGTTTTAAAAATCAAACAAAAATTGGAAAGCTTCGCACACCCTTGATTTTTCACAATTTCTTCCTTACTGACATTCGTAAGATGCAACAACATCATTATAAATTCATAAATGTTGAATTAAACACCGTGTTACTTATGCCTGTTTATCATTCATAAATGAGTAGGATATCACAAGCATAACTGTGTGGTGGCAGACACAAACATCCTAAGGGGTATGACAAGTCTGGTGAATACAGGCTGCACTAAAACACGAAGTGCAGGAGATGAGGAAGGTGTGTTTAGCGCAGACCAGCCTGTCAGGTTACGGCGATCTCCCCCCCCCCAGCCTGTATTGCCGCCAGCAACTTACCGAAAATACCGCATTTTGAAGTCCAAACGGTATCGGGGTGAGTCGCGCTAAGGCCACAATTTTAAGTCCACTGCCCCCTTCCACCACCCGTATGACGGCACTCAGCTGCTCGCTGTTCCCTATCCGGGTCAAAACCCAGTCTGTTAGTAAGCGCTTGCAGACTACGTGAGCGATGAAGGTCCCGATGAGCACCCCGACCATGACAAGCCCCATGCCAAGCACAAAGCCGTACAGGTATCCGGCCGCCACGTTGAGGACGATGTAGCCCCAACCGCAGGGGAATGACACCAAGATCAGGCCCACTATGAAGAGCAGCGCACCCACCAGGCTGTCCAAGCTCTCCACCCACATGAGCAGGTCCTTCAGGTACTGGCGCACCAGAGCCACAGAGGAGAAGCACACGGCTGTCAGGATACAGACCAAGACAGCGCTCTTAAAGCAACAGGTGGAAACGCAGTAGGGGTGCCGGGCGTCCCCGAGGAAGGAGACGCCGCCGTCCACGCCAACTTCGCCGTCCAGTTCGGCGTCCAGCTTGCCGCCGGCGACCCTCTCCTCAAACGCGCTGCATATCAGGATGTCCATCTTGTCGCAGTCGGCGGAGTCCTGGGCGGACCTCTGCAGCCAGCTCCTCAGGTGCAGCTGCCCTTTGCCCGCCACATGTTTCAGGACCTTGCCTAGGAGCTGCAGGCCCGCAGATCCTGGGTTCCACATGTTTCCCCCTTCAGCCGCACGCCGGGCGCAGAGGTGCCGGCTCTGCGCTAAATTATCCGTCACTGATGCTGCTTAAGCAGGATACAAACTTTCCGAGCAGTGCCTGCTACATCCCCGCTGCAGAGCGGCTCCATACGCGCCTTTCGGCCGCTAAGCTTGTCTTAATGACCCAGACGAGCGGACGCGGTTCGGTAAAGGCAGGTAGCAGCTCCCTCCCCCCAAAAGTGCCGTCTTTATCTGGCGTACACCGGTCCCGAACCGGGCCGCTCCGGGGACGCGCCGTTTACCGCTCGCTGCTGCTGCTGCAGGGTGACAAACGCCATATTCCCCTGGGGAAGCGGCTACGCGGCACTCAACCCAGGGCGCCCTCGATCACTTGGTCGTTGGGCCGGCTACACGATACTGACCCTCTGGGCGGCCCCGATCGCTCAGTCAGTGGGCCGGCTAACCCGCTCACCGCAGCCCTGCTGGCAGTCCGGACAGAGTCCAACTTTTACGAGTCGCCCGTCGAACTGCAGTCCGTGTGAAAACGGCACTGCCCCGTACGTCTCCTTCGGACTCCCGCGCACATTATCACACTGGAGTTTTTCTGGCTGGCCGGACTACAGCTGCTCCTCCCCGTCGTACAAGTCGCTTCTTCGCCAACTAAAGCCGTCACCACCTCCGGCCGCTTCCACAAACACTGGAGACGTAGCTCACTGCACTGTTTGTTTTCCCACAATCACCCTCGCCCGACCACGTGACACCGGCTATCGCGACACGGACAGCGACGTAGACTGGAGCGCGGTTACGTAATCCGCATCCCCGGCGTGTTGTTTGTTTCCTTCTTGTCTCAGATTGCCTGTCGTCAGGGTCCTTTTATGTCACGTGATCCTTTTGTATCTTTACAGTGATCCGGCACCAGGATCACTCTCGTATTACCATTGTAGTTGGCGTTATTGTCTTGATAAGAAAACACGTGCGTGATGTATATGCTTTATTTAGTTAATGACTCACGCAATGTTGATAGTTCGGCGCTTTGGAACCACTGTCTGCTATTTCCGAAAAGGCTGTTCCGAGCCGTCTTCGGTTACTGATTTCAGGTTTCAAAGTTCTATGTGTTACATTCACAGCTGTACAATGTGCAGTGAGGTACGCGGTTGCCGAGTTGAAAAGAGGACATTTTAAGAGACAAGACATAATGTACTGACAAACATTAATTAATAATCGTAAATGGCTTGCAAAGTTGGCTGTAATTGGAGGTAGTGCAAGAGTCCAGGAATAAATATTGCTATATGATTTGCTGTAATGAAGTTTGTATTTCATATGAGATGCTCCCATTTTTGTGTCCTCATTAAATTATATTTACAAAGATTACATATGCATAGAAAACATGAAATAAAACTACAGTTTCTAATGTTTTGGATAACTTTTGGGAAAATAAAATGTCAAACTGCTAAACTGTCTTTCAGTGTAATGGTCTGCACTTTGATTTTACCATTACCTCTTTAAATAAACATATAAAATACAAAAAAAAAAGTATTGAGACACCTGGCCATTACACCTACAGGAACTTTTATGACATCCCATTCTAAATCCATAGGCATCAGTATGGAGTTGTTCCCCCCTTTGGTGCTATAACAGCCGCCACTCTTCTGGGGGGGCTTTCAACAAGGTTCTGGAATCTGTCTGTGGTCATTTCTGCCCATTCATCCAGAAGAGCATTTGTGAGGTCAGGCACTGATGTTGGATGTGATGGCCTGGCTCACAGTCTCCACTCTAATTCATCCTAAAGGTGTTTGTTGGGATTGAGGTCAGGGCTCTGTGTGGACCAGTCGAGATCTTCCACACCATACTCACCCAACCATGTCTTTATGGATCTTGCTTTGTGCACTTGAGCACAGTCATGCTGGGACAGAAAAGGGCCTTCCACAAACTGTTCCCATAAAGTTGGAAGCATCTAAAAATGCATAACAACTCTAGAATATGTACACAAACAATTCTATGCTTATAACTTTTGACATTCCAATAGACACACTCCAAAGTCCTGTGGAAAGCCTTCCCTGAAGAGTGGCAGCTGTTATAGCTGCAAAGGGGGGACCAATTCCATACTGATGCCTATGGATTTAGAATGCAAAGTCATATAAGTTCCTGTGGTATAATGGCCAAGTGTCCCAATACTTTTGTCCATATGGTATATATGTTGAAGTAGAAGTTTCGTCATTTGGTGTAATGTTTTCGTCATTCGGTGTATAATCCATTACACCAGTGTCATCATTACACTGCATGACAGTACCACTACATAGATGAGTCAATTTTGCTTTTGCGTGTGTTTTTGTGTCCTGTACATAAATAATTTATTTGCCATGTTAACTTCCCATAACAATGACTGTAAAGGGTTTGTTATATTATATATATACTAAGTTTTTATATTCCAGATTAGTCAGTACTAAATGTCCCTGGTTTATGTTTTAAACCTAATACATTTTAATATTTTAATGCATGTACTTTTTTATTTGTGTTATTGAATTTTCTAAATGCCCTTGAACAAAGATAGGTGCAAGGTGCAGATAAAAATAAATAAATGCATACCCAGTTGCTAAGGCTGAGCTCCTAGCAAGTTGATTACAGTATTCAGATAATAGCCTACAACTATTTCTAGACAAAGAGTCCCAGCTCCCTATGTCATAGTTTCAGGAGAGATCATTGAGGATCGAAATTCTCCACCCACAATAACAATAACCATCAGGGACAGCATGTTATTCATGTTGACAAAGTATTCATAATTAAAGACAGTTTAGATCCATGTGAATAATTTAATGTTCATCTCAATAATAATTGCATCAAATCTGCAAGAAAAACAACAAAATACGTAGATTTAATCTTGCAAACTCACAGCAACCAAACGAGCAGGCAAACAAAACTAATACAATAAAACCACACTACTGCCAGTTACAAAAAAAAAAACAAAAAAAAAACAATACCAGAGAAAGAGATACTAAAGAAAAAGAAAAAACAAGCTATTTACTCGGCCCCATGCTCAAAACATAAAAGAATGTATCCCGGAATCTGGTCGATAGTCGACAGTTCGCTTTTGGTTGCACGTCGCCCGTCATGCGGGCGCATAAAATAAGAGAAAAATAACAAGCAAATAAATACCCAGGCCTTCCGCTAGTAATACCCTAAAATACATAAAACAAAATAAAAACATTCCGTTTAAAACAGCAATATCGCCGTGCAATTAAACCACGTCCGGTCCAGTTACAGATCGTCTTCCATCAATTCCGATCACTCGATCCGTTCTCACTGCGTCCCTCCCCGCCAAAGACAAGACAACCCCCCAAAAACCTGCCTCTTTCAGTGCCCCTCACAAAATAAATTGGCAAATAAGTCTACTGATTACTCGCACGTCATGAATTACAGATTTCGGAAATGCAACAAAAACACCAAAAGACAGCACGCCACAGCACGCAAATCACAAAGAAAGAAACATAAACCAATCAAAGAAAAAAAATAAATCCTATTTCCACTGCCTACCATACCCCACTCCGGACAAAAACAAATAACTGAAAGGTTCGAATTTCAGGCTTATAACAAATCTATTTTTATATAATAAACAGGTACATATTTATATATTTATTTGGATGTAAATACCACCCCCCCCCGTTTCTCTTCATGTGAATCCATAATTTCCAGTTCTGCTTTTCCACTAGGCGGAGCAGTTGTTAAATATATTCTATTATCATTGTATATTGAATTAGAAATTATTGTTTGCATGCTTTATGATGATAAATATACGATAAGTAAATATGCCTCTTTTTCACATTCCCCATCTTGCTGTCCTTTGAGACATACACATGCAGTTGAGAGTGAAGCTATATGCATCCGATTGCAGGGTCAAGCCTTTTTCTGGTGCCCCTGGAGTTTTTTTTTTTTTTTTTTTGGGGGGGGTTCAAGATTACCTGGGGCTTGACAGCTTTTTTGTTGAAGGAAGATTGGAATCGGGACTAAAATACTCGGGGCTAGGTTTAAAATAACGGGTTATTACCCCGAGTTATTGGACCTAAGGTCGCCCATGGCTGAAGGGTGTTGAACTAGCAAACTTCTGATCACAGACGCAGCGCTCTAGCCCGCTGAGCTACACACTGCCCCTAACAACAACAACAACAATTGTAATACTCATTATTATTATTTGTATAAATGCATAATTTTGTTGCTCATATTTCTCATGTTTGCTCGTGTTCTTCAATTGTTGCGTGGGTTTTCTCTCTGTTTTCCTTCCCTCAGTGCAAACACATGTTAGTTATGAAAGCTTGTGTCTGTAAAATCTAATGTGCGCCCTGCGATCGACTGCGATTTCACAACCACGGTGTTTTCATGCATTGTGTTCTAAGTATTTTCGGAATATTCACGTCTGCTCACACAGACACGGCTACTTGGAGATGATGGCCTAATTAACTGCTGTAGCGGAGGGTTTTCCGCCCCGCCGGAGCGCAGTCCTAACGTCCTGCCGGGCTGCGAACGCAGGCGGCGCGCTTTCCCCGACCGACTCTACTGACTGAGACGCTTTCCGCCACCAGGGCTCATACAGTGTTTTGCTTAATTTCTTTTAGTCTCAATACACTGAATTTACGGATAAAATCCACTGGCATTAATTTAACGGCGGCAAACATCACCGGCAAAAATGGATAGCTCTGAAGAAGCGCAGTCTCTTGAGCACGAAGCCAAAGCGACGCCTGAGCTGAAGAAGGGAATGTCAATATTTCTGGATGTAAGTAAAATGACAAATGATTCGGTTGACATATGATTTTTGAATTTGTGAAATGCTAAAAATCACTGATCACTTAAGACAGGGGTAAGATCCTTTAAGAAATCCATGCCCATTTTAGCAACTTCTGCACATTAGAAATTATGCTGTTGTAGTTCACATGAGATTTACATTCAACAGGAACACAATTCCAAACACACATTGTTTAAATATCGATTGTCGCCACGGAATTAATGTATGAAGATGAGATGTTAGGTATTTAGACTAGGCCAATATGAAAGTAAAATTACAAATAAATAAAAATTATAGCGTAAGTACGGGAAACAGATTGCGCTATACGTATTGTCAGTTTTTTTAACTGTTGGAAAAAATGCGATCTTAATTTTTACAGTTTTAGTAAGAATATTAATTAATAACTAGGATTTTTAAATTAGTAATAAAACAACCAGCGTGTTGTTTAATTATTATTAAATGTGGTAGCTTTTCCGTAGGGTCCTGCTCCTCAGTAGCTTATATCCCAAGTGCCGTGAAGATATTTGGAAATATGTGTCCTTTTGTAGCTATCAAAGGAATTGGTTTCTGATTTTAAACAGGCTAGCCCTTGAAGGATGGCTGAGCATAAAGAGTACTTGTCATAATACAGAAATGACAAGTTTTGCAGAGATCACCAGTGACTGCATTCTGCGCAGGTGTACAGTAACTGCTAGGGACATTCCTGTCATTCCATACTACAGGAAGTGCACGCATTTCAGAGTATGATTATAATGGTGGCGCTTCTTATAGAATAATAATAACAGTGACACTGTTAGCGGTATGTTTGCACCAATTGATAATATATTGTTACTCCCTGTTGTAGCAAAGCAGACCTTAATGCTGTCCATGTGAATATTCTCCAGTGTGAATATTTATATGATGGTCTTTTCCTCTTTTAGCTCCTCTGTTTTCCATTGAGTATAACCAGATATTTGGTCTCTTTCTGTGTTCCCATTTCAGATTTTACGAAGAGCAGATAAAAATGGTGAGCATATTGATGTCGAATTTATAATATTGTTCTGTATCAACCATGCGCTCTTAAGCGAAATGTATTCATTATATCACTCAGAATGGCATGGAGCTCATTGTCAGCTACTTAATGAATGTGGATTGTCAACTAACAAGCACATTTACTCATTTGTTATGGAATCCATGGACAAGCCTTATGCCAGTTTGCCCTGTAGCCTCCTTGGACACAAACGGAAGAGTCCGGAAAGGATAACCACGTCTTTCATGACGTTCCCCGCTGTTAGAATTGAGACAGGGAGATTCTGGTAGCACAGCTGCACTTTTTTGCCATTGCTTTGCACAAGCACAGGGACAGGCGAATCCCCCGGAAGACAAAACGAAGAGCTTGGGCCTTTGGGAATTGTGTCATGTTTTCTGTCACTTGGCGTGTAACTAAACTGAAGGTTTCGCAAACCGGAGCTGTCAGTGAAATGCAAAACACACTGTTGAATAAGCTTTTTGTGGCTCTGTGTCCTTTGCTTGTCTGTTCATCCATCCATCCATCCATCCATCCATCCATTTACTTCTCCTAGTCAGGGCTATAGAGTTCCTGAGAAGGTGGCATAGAAGAAGTGATAAAGGTTCTCCTTAGGCGGGATGCCAGTCATAGCCTAAATCACCCATTTTCCACTGAACTCCAAATAAATCATCACATACAGTGACACAAAAGACATGTGATTCACACAGCAACAGTGGAGAGACAGAAGACCCGTACAGGGATGTCACTCTTCAGAATGCATTTATGCCCAAAAGCAACAGGCTCATTACCAGAAGCTCACCAACATATCCACATGGAATCATACTGAGCGAGGGCCTGGAAGTTCCTTGGTCTATATTAGAGAAATAGTTATAAAAGTCAAACAGTAAAATTATTGCAATATGCCAACTTGGGTCAGATTACAAAAGCAGAATTCCACATTATAATAGGAATTGGTAACAATTTCTATCAATGTCGTGTCTATAAGAATCTATGAACACATTCATAACACATTATAATACATTCATTAAGCATTATAAACATGGCTATAAATAATTATAAAAAGGCATAACATATTACTGCCATGTTTATTATGCTTTATGAATGCTTTATAAAGCTGGTGATTCCTGCTCTTAGAGGAATGTCTTACGAGGAGAGGTTAGCTGAGCTGAATCTGTTCAGCCTCGAGCAAAGGAGACTAAGGGGGGACATGATCCAGGTCTATAAGATTCTAACAGGTCTGGATGCTGTTCAGCCAAATGGCTACTTCAATATTAGTTTAAATACTAGAACTCGTGGCCATAGGTGGAAATTGGCAGGAGAACATTTTAAACTGAATTTGAGAAAGCACTTCTTTACACAGCGTGTAGAGTATGGAATATTCTTCCTGCTAATGTAGTGCAAGCTAAAACCCTGGGTTCCTTTAAATCAGAGGTAGATAAGATTTTAACAACTCTGAGCTAGTAGTTAAGTTCTTCCCAAACGAGCTTGATGGGCCGAATGGCCTCCTCTCGTCTGTAAATTTCTTATGTTCTTATGTTCTCTCATCTATACACACTATAGATACAGTCATATTGCAGTACAAAGCATCCTTAATTCTAATACCGACCATAATAATGCATTTTGAAGGTATCTATAGTGCATTATAGATGAGAGCTTCATTGGAGCTTATGAAGTATTATAATCAATACCTTATGATTGTCAATGGAAGATGTTGTAATACTTTATTAATTCTTATACCAACCGTTATAATGCATTATAGATGGCAGCTTCAAGTAAAGTGTTATTGAGTCTGCAGTGACAATCTTCTGTCTGACTTTCCTATGGAATCCATTACATATTTGGTGTGGATTTTAATAATAAATATGAACGTCAGCACAAGATTTTTGGGAGGAGACCCCTCACAGGCATTTGTATTGCTAAAAAAATTCCTTTGATCCCTCTTTGAATCTCAGGTATGTTCATGTGTGACTCACCTTTACTTGTGGATGTCGTGTCTGTTAAAGCCCTTGAGGATTACATAGGAGATCAGGGCAGTGACCCGCAGGAGCTAGACTACCACACACGAACAAGCGAGCTAGACCACCACACACGAACAAGCCCTGTTAGGTGTTTCCTGCCTGTATCACGAATGCTGATCTGATTACTTAAGTGATAACCATGGGAAGGAGGCAGGGTAAGCTAAATCAGGGGTCTCTAAGGGAAGTACTTCCCTTATTCTCTTTAATTATTCTCTTTAATTAGCGATGCTGATAACCCCTTATGTCATCTGCAGATGATGGCAAGCTGTCTTTTGATGAGTTCAAGGCATACTTCTCAGATGGCGTTCTCACCGGAGACGACCTGAAGGAGCTCTTCCACACAATTGACACTCACAACACAGAGTAAGTAATGTCTCTAGTCTCATGCCCCCGTAAAACAATGGGTCCCTGTTATCTCTTTTTGCGTGGGGGGAGAGCAGGGGAAATGATATTTATTTGTTTGCAGTTGTAATTACACTGTACTTTTCAGTGGCTTATGGAAATGTATGGAAGTAGCATGAATGAGGGAAAACATTACAGGATTATTGAATTAAAGATTTTTATTCATCCTTTATCCAAAAAAACTTTTGTTAATTAACTTTATATTTTACTGTAGTAATTCAGGTTAATTATCTTGCTCAAGGGTAAAACTGCAAAGAATTTCATACAACTTTAACCTGTAGTTTTAAGATTCAAGATTATGTCCTTATCCACATGAGCAAGTTGTAAATATTTACACATTATCTTAATTTTTGCAACACATGTTTGATAATGTTGGTGTGAGACAGTAATGATCTTAAAACCCATTTTAATAATCCATGACTTATTACTGTGTTAACCTTTTAAATTAAGGGCTGAAAACATGTTATTTGTGATTTGACCTCTGTGTGTCAAAATATATTATAAATTGATTCTCTGGGTTATTTTAGTCTTTGCCATTTAAGGGAAGATTATTGCTCTTTAGTAACAGTAAATGGGCATTGATTGGTGTAAATTGGGACTGTGTGTGTCTTATGTGGGTGGTTTTCCATTGGGATTGTGCTTGTAAAAGGTCAGCAGGAAAAACTCAAAGAGCACACGAACATCTGTAGATACTTGCCTTGATCTTTCTTTGTCTACATTTAATTTTTCTTTGTTTGTCTGTTGAACATGTTTCATTATGAAAAGTCCATTTCAGCACCAGCGTATTTCATATATTTACAAGCTTTCTAAAGAAGCTAAATATCTTAGTCTGACCTGACTTTGCTGTTTTTAGAACAGTTTCTATTCTTTAGTATTGATATCCATGCAAGGTTGCTTCACAGCTTTCGGAAGCGCTAAGAACGACCTCGTTGTTCACAAGATGTTAAAATAGAAGGATTTTCACCCAGTTGTTTATTTTTAGTAATATCGGTATTAATATTAATCTAAGAGGGTCTGTAACATATTGATTTACTAGAGGCTTCTTTCCCCTTTTTCTTTGATCTCTGTTCAGCTTGAGGCAGAATCTCTTTATTGTCCTATAAACCAGGGCTGTTTGTTAATGCTCTCGATGGCTTGCACTTTGAGCTGATGTTTGTGCTGGAGCCCTCTTCAAGCGACTGTCATGACAACAGACGGCCCCGTGGGGACTGTACCCCAGGCACGACAAGCTCCCAATTCACCAACATCACTGGCCTTTCTGGCAGGAATGGGGGGGGGGGGGGGGGGGGGGGGTTAGCTGGGAGTGTGAGACGAACTCAAACCAAAAGAGTGTAACAGGCAAAATTTTTGCTAAAATGCAAGCAGCTGCTCAGCTTCCTTCCCAGAACACAAACAGTTTTATTTAGAAACCATTGTTCTTTAATGATAATGTTCTGAGCACGGTGATAAGGAAATCATTTGCCTTAATTCTCATCTATGACCATAGAAGCTGGTTATGTATACATGTTGTTCTCTGTGATTCATTATTGTGTCTTAATTTAGGCAGGAGTCTGGGCATTCAGAAATACACAGTGAGAGGGCTGAAGGACACGGAGACGAGCCCCTAGTTCACTGCCTGATCCTGGTAATGTTTTACACAGAATTGGTGCAGAAGGACAGCACAGTCGCTGATTGGTTGGGTTATTGTTACTTACTTTGGCCTCCTTCTGCAGTCCAGAGAGATGCAGTTAAGCTAAATGATGTCTTTGAATTACCCATAGTGCATGATGGTGTGCTTGAATTGACATTAAGCCCTGTACTGCCTGGGATAGCACCACCCCCCAGCCAGGAACCTGCTCCAGATAAGCGGTTGGAAGATGGATCTTCTCCTGTCAACCTTCTGTGCTTGACCTTTGGAAGATACCAGTATATGCTGATATACCATGAATATTACCATGAATATCACATGGAAATACAAACACCTATATCAACCATCATGTATTTTTATGCTGGTACCTTTAATTTCAGTTCCTGCCAAGTGCTTTGCTTCTTTGTCAAAATAAGATGGTGAATGTTATACATCGATAGCGTTTCGGGTGAATGTCATACCTCCCCTCCTCAAATTCCAAGTCTTCTCACCATGGTTTCCATGGCAGCGTTGTCACAAGGTACTCGGCTCATCTGCAGTTTAGTTTTGATATTCATGTGCTTCTCATGTAGCTGTGGCTTCTAATAATAGTTATTGTAATACTCCCAGAGTCACTGGGTGTTTGCTGGTTGGGGTGTCAGGCTGTGAAACCCAGACACTGAAGATGCATGAAATGAATCTATATCAGTAATGGGTTTATTTTCAGTATATAATCCCTTACTATTGTTTTAGCCATCTCACATATATATAGGGGGCATCTTGTTTCAACTATGAATCATATGTCATGTGAAGGTTATTTACAGCCAGTTGTTTGGGGAATATCTTTGATGACACACCACCTTTGGTGTGTATATCATCCTACCACGCTGAATGGCTGCTTCGTGCCGGGCTGGCTAATTCTCACTCAGCCATGAAGGACCTCATCCACCGGTGCCTTATGAGTCGGGTTACAAACACGAGGACAAAGAGCTGGAGTCTGATCAGCTCTCACGTGTAAAAGGAGAATTGCTAGACTGTTAGCTCATCAGCGGTAGCCGGTCCCCAGCCTGCGCCTGTATGCAGCTCATATTGAATGCACTCTACACAGGCAGAGTTTTTAAACAGCTGTGACTTGGTAACAATAGACTAGAAAGTCCAATCTTTTTTTTTTAAATCCCTCTGTACCCCTGGGATATTAGCACCTCAGTACATCAGTGTATATATGTTGAATCTTTTTGAATTGTTCGTTATGTAATATATTTCATTTATGATTTATAGCCTGATGCCTTCACAACTCCGGGTGTGTTTGAACAAATTTTTTGCTGATTTTGCTTCATTTTTGGTTAACCAGTCTTTCTCATCTTTCTTCAGCAATGTGGATACGGATGAATTGTGTGGTAAGAATTACCGATTTCTTACTCATCCAGAAACAAACTAATTTGGTGTTTGGAATGCCCTAAGATTTTAACTATAAAATGACGTGATATTGAAATCTTTGATGTATTATCCCTGTCAAATAATTGTTTGTTTCCTCGTTACTTGGTAGAATACTTCTCCCAGCACCTCGGTGAATACAAGCATGTCCTTGCGGCTTTGGAGGATTTAAACGTTTCCATCCTGAAGGCCATGGACAGAACCAAGAAGGTGTGAGCTTTATTACACGCGTGTGTTCCTGTGTGTGCGTGTGTGTGTGTGCCTGTCTTGGCTGTATTAGAGTTATTATGGAGCAAAAGCCCCAGCCTTGTTGCCTGACCCTGGATAAAAGTTCATTTTATCCCTTGGTGGGTTGTGACTGAAAGCACACGGAGGTACAGCAGTGACCTTTATGCCATTTGTCTGCTTCCAGTTCTATTCCTTCAGCTAAAGGGTATAAACTGTATATGTACAGTATATAAATATATATGCGTCATGTTATATAGCTGAATAGCTGAATTCCAGCCAATCTGAAGCCTTTTACCTGCCATTCCTGATTTTGTCTTGCATCACCTGGGAGGACAGAAGGCCGCGAAGCACTTTTTCACGCTTTCCTCATCCAGTCTGATGTCATTCATTTAGTTTTTGTTCTATAGAGCTGCCGTAAGTTGTGCGTTGCTTGAGCGGGGAGCAGCCGTAGTGAGTGTGCCGGGTGTGTGGGGGGGTCGCGCTTGTTCTCACGACTCTTCACAGCTCATTTGCATGTACAAATATCACATTTTTAAAGCTGATGGCTTCTCCGGCAGCCTGCTGTTTCGGGGTTTTCAGGAGGGCAGGCTTTTGCAAGCTTCTTTGTCAGACGGTTAGGGTTAGGGTTAGGGTTAGGTTTAGGGTTAAGGTTTTCACCCTGCAGTTTGTCCTCCACAGCAGCACTAGGCCCTCTGAAGCCTGTTGTCATTGTCAGATGTAACTAAAGACCTGACTCTAAGTGCACCATCCCCATGTGACAATTACTCCTTAATTATGCCCAGTCTTCCTAGACAGAGCCAGATATACTTAAAAAAACACCATCTTAGACTTTCTTAGATCAGACAGGATGTTTCCTTCACCAGGGCTCTGCCCCATTTCTCACTGCTCCCATAAAAGGCGTCTCTAATCAGTGTCTTTTTAATCACCGCTTCCTATCATGTAGCCCGAGTGTCATTTTTAAATTAATCCCATGTCACTCAGAGCTCAGTTATGTCTTCAGACAAAGGCTTCGTGCCACAATCTGCGACAATAATAGCTGCAACCAGCTACATGCTTCGGCGATGCTTAGAATCAGCGAGCGATAAAGCAGAAATAAAATATCAAATGTCTTACTGAAATATTTTCAAAACGTGTGATAGGGCAGTCAGTGGTTCTTCAAAGCTCTCGGCTGTTTATTTAATGTTTCTTCCCCTGGCAGCTGCTCTGTGAGATAAGTTGCTGATGGGGAGGTGAGTCATATGTAACCTTGGAAGAAGAAAAGGATCATGGGAGAGAAAAGGCGACTCGGCGCTTTCTCTGATTTTCTTCGCTGAGGATGCAGATGGCAGAAGAGCAGCAGCTCCGATCAGAACATTACTGGCTCAGATGTTACCAATATCCTACTTTCCCTCATCACCCATCCATCTATTTTCCAATCACTTATCAAGCATAAGGTCACTGGCAGAGGTGGGTAGTTTAGGTCTGGAGGGTAAAAATCCAGACCAAGATTTTGAGTCACATTCAATGACTGAGACAGAATTTTGGCCTGGATATTTACTTTCTGGTCCTGAATGATCCACCTCAGGTCACAGGGGCCAAAAGCTGATTCCTGGTGAATTAAGGCACTGGGCTGTGGGCAATGTAGGAAACCTGCTAGTATAACTGTGTGTCTTTGGACTGCAGGTGGAAACACACACAAAGTGCATGCTCTACCAAAAGAGCAGAGAGAGGATCTAAAGCCCCCCCAGGTCTGCGTACATTTCATGTTTAGCAGATGTGTTTATCCTAATCTAAGAGTCTGCCAGCTCCTGGGGGGGGGTTATGGAAACTCTGGGCCCATTGGTGAAATTACTTAGCAGACCCTGGGATTTGAACCTGCAACTTCCTGATTATAAACACAGCCTCCCAATCCACTGCACCACACACCACCCCCAGTGCTGCTTTCACTGGAACACGACTCAATTTGCTGCTGTCATTCACACGTCACGCTGATGACTGCTGAGAGTCAGTTTGCGAAATCGCTGCCTCAGAGCTGCAGCCTCCTCTACTCCTCAGGTCATAATTAATGTTCCCATTCTGTGCTCTGAAATCCGATCGCTGTCCTCCAAACTGCCAGTGAACACACTGCGAAACCCTCATCCTGGGAGCTCTGTCAATGAAACCCAAATTCTGTTAAAATAGCAGCCTACTGACTGACTAATGTGCTACTGGTACTGCAGTGTGAATCACATACTGGAATACACGACTTCATATAAAAAGTACCACTGAGCTGGACATTGGTTTAAATAATGATTAATCCCTTCATTGCATAAGTCTGATGATAAATGATTTAAGGATGACTGGGGGGTTGCTCCGGGGCTCTCACACGCAGGAGTACCTGGGATCTACTCGTCTGGAGCAGTTCGTCACTCGCTTCCTGCTGAAGGAGACCAGCAGTCAGCTGCAGTCACTGCAGAGCTCACTGGAGTGTGCAGTGGAGGCCACCGCGGAGCAGATGTTCCCGGAGAGGTGAGTACCTCTCCTCACGATCACGCAGGTCAATGGCGCAGATTGACAGGGACATGGTGCCGAAGCTAAATGTCGGGGGGGCCATACTGTGTGAGTGCGTGTCTTAAGGACAATGGCAAGCTTAGACCTGCTGCCCCTACCTTTAGATCCAGCTGCCAGAAGGCGGAGCTGGGGTTAGACTTAGACTTGACTTAGACTTAGACTTAGACTTATATTTGACTTTATTGACCCCCTTTGGGGTGAAATTCATTTGGTCCAGCAGCAGGTGTCCAGAGGCCAAAAACAAGGAAAGAGGTAAAAAAAAGTATGAATTGATGTAAATAGGAACCAAAAAACAATATTAGCAGTTTAGAGCAGATATGTAGAATTACTTACAACTTAATCAGTACACTTGTGTTAGACCAGAAATAATAATAAAAAAAGAATTCCTTCATTCACACAGAGCACACGAGTGTGGAATGATGTTATAAATTCACAGAGTGATTCAAAGAAAATGAAACAATATCCTAAAGTAATGTTCATATTCATTAAAATTCTTATGCACCCCCCCTTCCTACATCAACCAGAAAACAGAAACCATGCCCCCCCCGTGTCCTATATTCCTCCCCCTCGCCCTATATACCAAGCATCTAACCCAGAAAGAAAAATCGATCAAAATACGATACACGTAATTTTCCATTACCAGTGAACGTGCACAAATAAAACAGTAACATTATGTCGCTCACGCTGTAACATGTTAACAGCCGCAGCACATATTTCTATTTCAGAAGTCCCTCAGATGACAAGCCCCCACCCCCAAGTTGGCTGTGCCACTTTGCTCGCATAAAGAGACCTTCTGCTCAACCCACTGCCAATCTGCCTCAAGATTAAATCAAGTTTCTCCACAGGCAGAAAGAAAACTATTACCAAGCTAAGAAAAAGTTGTTTGAACTGCTGGCCTTGGACAGTCTTAGAAATCCAGGAATATCTGGACATATAACTTCAGCAAGTTGTTTTTTTTTCCCATTTTATGCAGGGAAGAACAGTATTTGGGGCCATTTTACAATCTGAACTTGAATAAATTAGGTCATGATATTGACTGTCAGGTCAAAATACAGATACCCCCAAATAAAAGGTGACAAAAAAAATGATTTTATTATATATTATAAAATTCTATATTAATTTTATTATAGTGTGTTATAATTAATAAATCATATTTAGTGTGATTTTTGAACTAGCAGTGGAGTTGACCTTAACGTAACAGACAGGGTTCACAGATCTACCTGAAAAGCAGAAATGTCATTATGGTGACATGCTGTTAGGCTGGCCCGCCTTTTGTCCAGGCTGGACCCCCCACCTTGTGCCCCATGCTGCCTTTCATAGGCTTCAATCCCCCCCCCCCAAACACTACTCAGGATAAGCAGCTGAGAATTTGTGGGTAGCTCACATTAAAGGAGTGAAACGGAGGGATGTATGTGTTCTTATTGCTGCTATTGTTTCCCGTCATTGTCAGTCGTGCTTTCAGTGGTTGGTGTCCAGGGCAAAGTGAACCTGCGTTCTTTGTTTGCTATTCTGTCTGATGTGGTTCTCTGAAGCTCCCTGAAGCAGCAGGGGGAATGATGAGGGCCGAGCCCTGTGGGGGGGTGGGGTGTGTGGCTGTATACAGTCACTTAGCACAGATTTGAAGAACCCTGTAACAAGAGCCCCCCCGCGCTCTATAACCTGCAGGGGTGTACGGATGGAAACGGCAGACAGACATTCTGATATCGGCTGATATCGGAGTCACATTTCGTCTGTGTGACGTTAGTGTTTCTGACAGAAACGTTGCTCCTCAGGGTTGACATCACTCAGGATCTCATTGATTGGTGCTTTTTCTTGTGGAGGAATCTGCATATTTCGCCCCTGGATGGTTATGGGCAAGCAAGACTGTGCACAACATTAAAAAAAAAGATACAGCTTGGCAGTGGGGGGGTGGGGGGTGGCAAGGGCACCGTCCCAGTGAGGGAAGCCTGCTCTGTGTGTTTTGTTCGCAGGCACGGACCGGCAAAGCCGGAAGGGTTGGCTATCCAGTGCTCAGGGAGACGATCAAACAGGAGACTTCAAAGGAATAACAGCCTTTCTCCAAGCTCCCCCTTCCTCAGCAATGCCAATTCAGGTGACTTCCCGTTCAGGGATGGCATGCAGGCCGCTTCTCTGAAAAAAGACCAAGCCTCTTACTTAATACTTTCATCTTTGCTGACTTATACAATGTTTATTTACAGCCAGTATGTTGCATTGAGTCCATCTGTTGGATCTTTGGAAATAATAACTCTAATGGTATAGTGCAGCCTGCAGCACAGACGTCAGCGCAACGCTTTTGCAAACCGAGGTCCCAGCTGGCTATGAAAAGGTGAAATCTTTGATGTCGAAAATGCGACTTGATCACGTGTGTCAGGTCTTTTCGAAGAGGACAACCGATGGACGACTCAGATCAACAGACTCCAGAAACTCATTGACCGCTTAGAGACTAAGGTACTGAGATGTCAATTCTTGGCACTGTCTCTGTGTAGACTCGTCCACAGCTGTTATTTTATGAAATGTCAGTTTGCCAGGCGAGCCGTACTGTGAACAACAGCATGTATTTGCTGCCTTCTTGCTCCCATGTAATTATTTCTTCTCTACTGTATCTGTATCTCCTCAAACCTCCAGGATCCATCCTAACAAATATGCCAAAATCACACGTCCCAGTAACCCAGGTGTGACGTATTTTTTTTCCACAGGAGCTGCGGCTCGAACCCGTCGAAGAAGAAGTTTCGGGAGGGACGACCAAACCAGTAACTCACTCAGTTAACACTCATCCCAAGACCCCCCAACACTGATTTCCCCACTGGATTCTGGGGAAATCAGAGCTAGCAATCTAACGCAGTAATGAAAGTGACCCACGCATCATGTGACCTGTTTGCCCAAAGACAAATGTCGTATTAATTCTACAATATATTCTACCACCCTTGACATCACCCAGATCGGAAAGCCTGCACCTTACAGTACACTGACCCAGAACGGTGGCTATGCTATGCTAAGCTGTCAGGTGACTGTAGGAGCCCCGTCTTGAGTCTCTCTCCTTTCTTGCCTTTTTCTCTGCAGCACATTCTGATCGTCCAGCGGCAGCTGCCGGTCCTGGACGAGGAGATGGAGGACTTCCGTCTGGCCCTCCGGCAGTATGTGGAGTGCAGCGGCACCCAGAACGGCTGCCTGCAGTGAGTTCTCTCGGGCCACAGATGCACTCGCTTTCACTTCTGCTTCTCATCCAGTCTGCTGATTCTCAGAGCTCACAGGAGGCACTCGGCTCACAGACCGGCATTGAGATCACAGGGCCATTTAAGCAGCGAGTTAGAGTAGGGGTTTCTTACCCGGAACAGGAACCATTCAGTTTGCCACTAGAACCCGCCCCCCCCCCCACACCTTTACCAATCTGTGACATTTTTGCCTGGACATCAAATGATTGGGAACTTCTAAGTTAAAAACATCTACAACCACCGCAGTAATCTGGGGGCCCTCAGTAGCTCACGTAATGCTTGACACCCTCCAGCAAATGGGTCGGTTTACTGTCACAGGAGTGTGCAGTGTGCAGTGTGCAGTGTGCAGCAGCCATAGAGCCCGATGCAGAGCTAACTGCAGCTCGGCTCTCAGCATGGCCGCCACACCGAATGTCCGCTTCTTAGCCGTACTGACCTGCTGTAAAATGCCGGTCTAGGTCCTTCCTTTCTTAACACAGTATTCCCCACTCGGGAATGAGCAGTTAATCCCAGCACAGGCGTCCTTCTCTGTGTGACAGTAGCTTGTGGTGACATGTGGTTCAGCAGGTTCAGGCTCTGTGTTTGGAAGGTCACTAGTTTGAATTCTGCCTTTGGCAGAACAGTCACATCACTGTTGGGTACCTAAGCAAGGCCCTGAACAACCCCCCGCCCCCCCAAATGCTCCAGGGGAGGTGGATAAATGGCCTGACCCTGTGCCCTAATCCCAAGCCTTGCTCTCTACTGTGTGTCTGTCTCAAAGGACAGAAGGTAGTTTATCTGAAAACTAAAGTTTTCTAATGTACCTTTGCAAATTCCAAATAAAGCACAGTTACATTAGACACGTGTTCCCTCCTCTGCTGTCGTTTATCCATTGTGGGCTTCGTTAAAAGATGGAGTAGAGCGATATTCCCTGGATTCCGCCCAAAGCAAGCTGCCCATTGGAGCGGAAATGTCTCTGTGGAGCACAGGGCAGCTTTACAGGCCGCGACAATGGGCTTCCCCGCCACAGGAAAGCCAGCATGCCCTGAACTCCGGCCTCCGTGTCCTCGATCGACCAGCATCCCTGCTGACTCGATGCCCAGTCCTCTCTTTTCCTTTATTTTCATTAATATATAGAAAAAGCCGCCGTAACTATGCTTGCGAACATCCAGCACGTTTCCCCCGTTTGTTTCTTTCTTTCTCGGCAGCATCGTGGTACAGAAGCTGGCTGATGAATCCCGCTTCATAGTCTATGAGTTCTGGGAATGTAGCAGCGTCTGGAAAAAGTAAGTGTGACGGGAGACAGAAAGCAGCAGCGCTGTATTAAGTGTGAAGGGAGACAGAAAGCAGCAGCACTGTATTAGTGCAGGACTATCCTGGCAGCAGCACTGTATTAGTGCAGGACTATCCTGGCAGCAGCACTGTATTAGTGCAGGACTATCCTGGCAGCAGCCCAACCTTGGGAAAAATGGGATTAGTTGTACCCCCTTCCCTGGGCTTGGTAGGGTTTCCCCCCCCTAATCTCTGCTTTGTAAATGGTGCAGTTTAACAGCTTTTTATATATTAATCCCAGTGAAGAATGACCAGGAAGAATGTGATTAGCGTGGGCCTTCCTGTCTCTGCTTGCAGCCACCTTCAGGCCAACCACAGTAAGACTTTCCAGAGGTGCAACGTGGACTTCCTGGAGAGCCCTGAGGTCGTCACCACTATGCGGGTTCCTGGTACATTACCGCCTGTTCCGTATGCATGTTCCTTCCTGGAGACCCCCGAGGTCGTCACCACTATGCGGGTTCCTGGTACATTACCGCTGTTCCGTATTCATGTTCCTTCCTGGAGACCCCCGAGGTCGTCACCACTATGCGGGTTCCTGGTACATTACTGCTGTTCCGTATGCATGTTCCTTTTATCAATGCGCGGACACACGGCACCTCTTAGGTAAATGTTCCCTTATGCTGTAAGTCAGGGCTGGTTGCTTGCAGCGTATCATTCCTGAGAGTAAGTGGTGAATCTTCGTCGCCTATAGCAGAGCTCCTCAAATCTGGACCTCGATTCCAAATCCAGGCCGTGTTTTCAGTTCTTCCAGGTAGTTATTTTAATAATTACTGATTCTGATTGGTCAGAAGCTTCACAACTGGCTCACAGGTAAAGGAAGGCTGGAAAATCAGCAGTGCTGGGCCCTTCAGGACCATGATTTGAATAGCCTTGGCCTGTAGGACTGACGAAACACACTGTCGTAGTTATTATTACTCTTTCAGACATCTGACAATGGAATGAACATTCTTTAAAGACACTATAACTGGCAACTTTTAGAAGGAAAGTTCCCATGGTCTGAATGCAGGCTAAGGCAGACTTTACTCTCGGGGGTGATGTTTCCTAACCATGGTCTTTCCTTTTCTTCATCAGCTTCATGGTGGGTTCTGAACAATAACTGACCAGGGGACGGAGGCCAGCCTGAGATCACGCAAGCCGCCGAAGCTACCCCTCGTGCTGGTGAACGCCATGAAACATAAAGACGCTGAACCCTTAGTCCATGCATAGCGCCCCCTGCTGCTCACGTGATGATTTATCATGCTATATTATTAGTGTATGACTCGATCTAAGACTTTACACAGTGCACCACGTACATTTGTTGGTTAGTGCGGTTGTGTCCACGTGCATAAACATCTGAGCAGTTTTTGAGATTATTTCGTCAATAAATTTTGCCGTGTATGAACACCTTGGTTATAGTCTAGGAGTTTCGTAGTGAAGCAAACAGTGCCATTTAGTTGAATTGTAACATACTGTCTTCCAAATTCATTACACTAAGACCATCAGGGTGTTGGTTCCAGCGGGGAACGGTCCACTATTATAAATAACCCACAGATGAGGTCATTTCACGTTGTGTTGTGTAAGGAATTTCCAGTAGATGCAGCTTTTCCTTTCATGGGGTAAAAACAGTGTTTCAAAGCGTCTGCCAGTATTTTATTAAAATTAAATATTCATGCACCTTCAGACTTAAAGAACGCCTGTCTTTGCGCATTAAGTTTAAAGTGCCTGTTGTCCTCACTGTCACGGCAACGCTCCTCTTTATAGATGCATAGAGTACCATTTAAGTCTGAGATAAGTTGACACCCTAAATAAGTGACTTTTTTCATCCGTTATTTAACAAATGCATTGTGCAATACATATTGTGAAAGTAACAATATTGTGCTATAAGAAAAAATAAACGATATATTGGATATTTCTATGTCTTGTGTATAGAGGTCAGGGTCCGGATGACCCTTTTTTGATAGATTAATTTTCATTCCCAACGTCACGTACTGTTCAGCACCTTTATAGCAGAATATTGACCGGAAAAAAATTCAGTAAAGTGTTTGTTCTAAAAGGTACAGCATGGAACCTACAGGATCCTCTACTAAAAAACATTCCCATTACAAACGTCTGGCAGCAGCTTATGGGACATTTGAACCCAGTGTGAATAACGTGCTGCCTCATTTCCCATGGGAAGTTGGAGGTTATTTACCCTGAGAAATACAGGCACCGAATTACAAAATAGCCAGACTGTTTAATAGAGAGGAAAATCACAAAAAAATGACAATATCGCCATCTAGTGGAAGTTTTAAGTCTAGAATCCAAACCAGAATTGTGGATTTAAATGGGCACGGTTTTCCCCATCTCTAATAACCACTTATCCTGGAAATAAGAGAAATAAAGGAAGGAAGAGGAAGATAAAGTGGAGAGGTGCGCAGAGACCACAACTCAGAACAGCAAAATCATCCAGTGGAATCACAGCGGAACCCTTCGAGCACCTGCTGCTGACGCTGAAGAGGCCCACTGCCCGGGGAAATCGCAACAGGTCACATTGTAATGTTTACCAATATGCTTTATTTTCTCTGAAACATTTTCCCCCGCAAAGTAAGCAGAGGCATATTATATCAAGTATTTAGTTTCCAAAATCTTGAGCAATACTGAAACTGTCCCACTCCACTAGAGGGCACCATTGTACCAAGAGCTGTGCTGGCTTGGTTTTTTGCATGTGAGGAACCCAAAGACAGTGCTTTGCAATGAAAGCCTTGCCGTCCACTAGTGACATTCACCGAAAAACACACTAGGTCAGGGGTCTCCAACTCCGGTCCTGGAGAGCTACTATCCAGTCGGTTTTCTATCCTACCTGCCTTCTGATGAGCCAC
>JAODJU010000046.1:4473745-4492295 GCA_026776725.1 Gnathonemus echidnorhynchus
TCAGGGGTCTCCAACTCCGGTCCTGGAGAGCTACTATCCAGTCGGTTTTCTATCCTACCTGCCTTCTGATGAGCCACACCTGTTCTCAGGTAAATACCAGGAGCAGGTCCGGCACATCAGAAGCCAGGTAGGATAGAAAACCTACTGGATAGTAGCTCTCCAGGACCGGAGTTGGAGACCCCTGCTCTAGGTCACTCTAAGAGACATCTATCAGAGTCAGGAAACACACATCACAATGTTTTAGAGTTTTTATTGATAAATTATCCTTTTTAAAAAGACCCACGCCATATTCCAACTCAACTGGTTCTGTGTATTATGTACAAAGTGTTTGTTTCTCCACATTCAGAACACGATTGTGCCCATTTTCGCAACGAAATGTAGTACTACTGTAATGCTATAAGGAAATCTAGCAATCCAAGAATCAAGCTTTAAGCGGGAAGGATTTACAGAATGCAATCCACAACCGGGGGCAGAAATGGGGTCTCGACCTGTTTCGTCAGGGCTATGAACACAAAAGTACCAGACTTTTTCCTTCTTTTAAAAAAAGTAAAGTCATGCAAAAGCAATCCCAATGCCTTTCGAAAAACAATGTCTACTTTTCAAAGGCAATTAAAATGTTACAGTATGGTGCATACACTTCTCAAAAAGACAAACCAGATTTATTCTTTGAAATGAAACAAAGCAGGATGGTGTAATTCAGCATGAAGACACAGACCCAGATGTAAACCAGTGGTGCCCAGGATGCCTCTCTTATAGCACAGGCACACCATACAGATAAAATGTCTAGATGTTCACTAGGCTGAAAATAAAAAGGGTGGGACCTTCCAACATGACATGTGACCTCACAGCCAATCAGAGCTGGCTATTCTAGCAATTAAAATGTCTACAAGTTCACTACACACTGAAAATAAAAAAGGTGGTACCTTCCGACGTAATGCATGACCTCTCAGCCAATCAGAGCTGGCCATTCTAGCAGCTGATCATGATTGCATAAAACAGTAGTGCAATGGGCAGTTCTTACAAGGTTAACCTCATTTGGTCAAGTTGGTAACAAAACATAATACTTAAAACTGGAAAATATCCAGGGAGTAAGAGCAGGTGCCAGCTCTAGACAGCCCAAATCCAGAGGTGTGTCTAACAGTTTGACCATCAAATCAACACAATTATTAAGACTAGTTTTAGTACGTTATTCATTATTTGAGTAAATGGAAAAAACTGTTTGGTCATAACACCACCAACCAAATGAATGAGTACATTGGACAATCACTTACTGTACAGTAAATATGTGGTATTTGACTGTGACCATGACAACCTGGGTTGGATTGGGGTTTCCTGGGACTAAATGAGCTGCAGCGGACCAGGGCGTCCTGCCAGGCCCATCTACGCGAAGCTGTTCTCAGGGTAGCTGACTTTGATGGCGCCCCAGTAACACGCCCGCACCAGGCACACCAGGCCCAGAAGGTAGGCGAAGGCCCAGGACACGTATGTAGCGTGATACCGTCTAGCGAAGTCCTGCGTGCCCACCTGACAGACAGAATGGGAGGCATGGCGGGAGTCAGAGCAAGAGTCATAGAAAGGGTGAGAGTAAGATTGAGTATGAGAGATGGGGAGGGAAGTCAGAGCAAGAGTAAGTCAGTAAGAATTCCTTCCTGGACTTGGATTTCGGTAAAATATGTTACAACATTATGTGCATGGACATGGTCAACAAGAAACATTTCTAAACTGTTCTGGTCCATCAGGATTTGAAGAATTATTTACACAAAGTTGGCTGCACTGCTATATTCGATGTTTTAACGATTGTCAAAACTATACGAAATATGATTATGGTAAGCGATTGTGTTCGATCGGGTCGTTTCTTGGGCTTTATAAAGCAGGAGGACGTTGTTGAAAACAACCACAAGAAGGGTAAAGGGACAGGCCCTGTGGCACTGCGCCAGGCCCCGGAGGCTCCGCTGGGGTATCCGGGACTCGTACTCACAGTTAAGCCAATCCCGATGAAGATACAGATCATGCCCACTGTGATGTAGGCACAGCAGCGCCGTCGTGGAAGGGCGCTGCCCACAGAGGATCTGGAGAAAAACAGTCATGGTGCTTAATTCGAATTACTGGGTTTGGTCCTGCTGCATGCTGTGCTCTAATCTCAGCTCCACGCAGCACAAAACCTCCTTCCCAAGCGCTTGAGTCCCGTCACATGACCACAGTGCCCCCTTCACATGTCTGCCATGTGACTGGATTGGGAATCAGCCCTGGGGACTGGGGAATGAATCAGCTGGCTTTGCTAATCTCCATTTTCGCCACATGGGAACATCTAGAGGTTTTATTTTATTCTTTTAGCAGTTGCTCCCATCCTGAGCCCTTTGAAATACCTGCTCTCACACTTTGCACTAAAAGCCGCTTAATCTGAGGCAGCGAAGCACATATGAGCACGGACCAAGGATTCCGTCACCTCATTACTCGTTCCTGACCACCCCCACATTACATCAAAGTGAACCCAACGAGCCCTCAAAATGCAGTGACAGACTCCTCCCATCCCCATCTCCATAACATCCAACTGCTCACTGGCTCAGAGGGCTATGACACAGTCTGATCACACGGTTGCTGGTTCACATCCCGCAGCCCTTAACCTCCAACTGCTCCAGGGAATCCCACAGCTGCAGGATCCTGAGCAGTTAGTCTCAGTGGGGTAATCTACAGTGTAAAACAACCCCCCCCCAAATATTTTTCTTATTGTTTGCTCACAGAATAACACCAGTCACACGGCTGCACATGGAAAGTCTCCAGAAAGCTCAGCGCTTAACGAGTTGGTAAATTGACATCATCGAAGGGAATCAGGTCAGGAAAAAAGAGAGAGAGAGAGAGACAAACTTACATTTTTTTACAGTGTGGACACTTTGCCAGTGTGTTAAATCGCAGCTCCATCCACTAAAAGACAGAGAGAGGCAGAAGGACGTCAGAAGCTGCGCGGTTTAGCTCAAACGCCACAGATCACGAGTCCCGGAGCCTCTTGCCGCTGCCCCCCCCCCCAGCAGATCCGCCTGATGCCACAGCACCACCCTCAGCAAGATGACATCAAAACAAAGTGGAGACTTAGGTTGGTTTATGTTCTCTTTAGAATTATAACCAGTGTGAGGGTACAGAAACAAGGCAGGGAACAACTAAGGATGGGGCACCATAAATAATAATAATAATAATAATAATAATAATATCTATCTATCCATTTTCTGTAAGTGCTTGTCCGATTCAGGGTCCAGGGGGTCTGCAGCTCAGGGAACAACCCAGGATGGTGCCCCAACCCAATCGCAGGGCACAGTCACACAGGGACACCTATAAGCAATTTTAGCATCTCCAATTCACCTCGGCATGTTTTTGTACGTTGGGGGGGAACCCGCAGTACCCAGAGGAAACCCCGTGACAGTACAGGGAGAATATACCAAAAGGTGTGAGGCAACAGTGCTAACCACCGAGTCACTGCGTCACTGCACTGCCGCGCACTGCTTAACCATCTGTCCATTTTAACGAATCCCAAAAAAGCCAGGGGTGTAAACGTGTGGAAAGGGAGGGAAGCACAGCAGCTTCAGCGGTGCTGGTCCACACAGCAGACCCACACGCAGACGTCGCCCCACCTGCCCGCTCGGTACGCCGTTTCACTGGACAGTACGCACCAGGAAAGTGTTGCCGCAGTGTCCGCACACCACACGCATGCCCTCGGGCTGCACGGGGAGGGCAGGCTGGGCGGGCTGCTCCTCCGGAATCACCATGACCGGGCTCAGGTTGATGATGCGTCTGCTGTGGGACGAGGGGACGACACAACAGCATCGTGCTCAGGTTGCTCACGATTTCCACGCTAATTCATAGAACCTAAAAGCAACAACACTGTCAGCCTTATTCGTGGGTCTGCTGTGGTTTAACGCCAGGTTGGCAGGCGGGGGATCTGTAACTCGGCAAACAGCTGGGGCGGCGTTTCCCCAATCCGCTCCCTGGCGACCCACAGCCGGTCCACGTTTTTGCTTCTTTCAAGCTCCCCGCCAGACAGTTCGCATCTTTCCTCTCTACAGGGAGCTGGGAGGGAGCGAAAACCTGGACTGTCTGCGGGTCCCCAAGGACCGGATTGGGAAAGACCGAGGTTGGGGATATAGCAAACCTATATTTACTTGAGGAAAAAATGTCAAATGCGATCATTCAAATGAAGACCCTCCCACCCCCCCCTTACCAGTTAGGTCGTGGACATCCTATCCTCCGAGACGTGTCTTTGCAGATTAGCAGGCAGTTACACGGGCACCTCACATACTTTTTTCCATTTGGTGGGTTTTTGATTGGCTGGAGGGAGGAAACTTCCTCTTAGTAACAAGTCACAGGCGTGGGGGTGGGGGCATAAATCCAGCACTGACAGTCACTGGGCTGCCATGGCCGCACTCACTCTAGGCCAAATTCAACACCATGGGCCACAATTCAGACATGCTGTACAGTGAGACATGGCGGCATGACACCCAAATGCTGGTCGACCCACAGGACATCACCAAACATCAGACCCCCCCCCCCCGGAACTAGCCTGAAGTGACAGGGCTGACAGCACAGGGACCAGAATCCCGCAACAGCTGTGCACCGACACAAAGACGTGATGATGAAGAGAGATCGATGAAAGAACCTGGCTGATAGCTTTTTGAATCTTCCGGAAGGAATGATAAAGAAATGGGAAATGGAATTCCTTAAAGTTACCATCTCAATTTTAGGGAATGATTCTAATTATTATTATTTTTTTAAATCCTAGGCTGCTCATCAGACAGTTACTTATTTATAAATGATCTAAACTGACCAGGGTCAGAAGGTTATAATTATACAAGCATTTCACAGCATGAATTTGCATTAATCATGTTCCTGTCTGTATGTGTATTATAGGGACAGGAACTTCTAATGGCCGAAACCTGAGCCAATGTTTATCTCTAGAAGGTCTAAAGGCAGCATGATCCACTACTTTCGTTGACTTTTACGAGCCAAAAGGCATGACGTCCATGTGACCATCATGTGACCATCATGTGACCTCAGCATGTGCCTCCCAGTGCTGCACTAGGAGCACTACACACGAAGCTGCTCCTGCACCCTTATCCAATGGGGGCCGAGAGCATGACTGCCTTTCTAGAAAGTTTATTCAGAGTCACAAAGGTGCACTGGTTCATCAGTGAGTGAGGAGCTGAGGAGCAGGAACAGGCAATTAACTTGAATTTCAATTTCAATTACGATTTTGGCTTCCAACGATTATCAAAACAAAACAGTTGTGATAAAACAATTATTGTGCTGCATTTTGTTTTGCAATGATGCTCCTCTTTTGTCTTGTGTTACAAATGCATTGCACCCCTTTCCAGCCCCTTTTCAGTCGTTTCTCAGCTGAATTATCTTTCGAGTTCAAGGAAATCCACTGTTAAAATAAATGGATGACATTTCCAAAGTCAATGGGTAATCATGATAAAGAATCGTGATGTCAGTATTGACCAAAATAATTGCGATTATGATTTTTGCCATAATCGAGCAGCTCATCAATGGGGACACTGGCAGAAATGGGTGCTTTTGATAAACGGAGCAGGATGGGAGAGAGCAGCAGCCTCTTACCGTGGCCTCATTGCAAGTCGTGCATTTGACCACGTGCTGATGGAGCTTGCCGTCCAGGTTGATGAGGGACTGGCACACGCGGCAGTTGATGACGGGGACACCCGCGGCGTCGGGGTTCGCGATGGCCGTGTAAGGGGGAGGAAGCTCCGCTACAAGCAGAACATGGATATGTTTCAGGACGCTTCATTGTGCTTGGGAGAGACCCGTCCCAAGAGGAACTGGCCAAAGCCAGTGTCTCTCAACCCAGTCCTTGGGGACCCCCATGCGGGTCACATTTCTGCTCCCTCCCAGCTCGCCTGAACCAAACAATGAACACCGAATCCCTGGTACAGGTGCGTCCCCGAGGACTGGGTGACAAACACTACCCTATGCCAAAAGCTTAGAGGAAGTATGCATGTCACTGGAGGAAAAAAAACCCAAAAATAATAAAACAGTAGCAGATATACCTCTGCACAGTGCGAGGAGTCAGAACAGGTATGAAACAGCTACATTCCTATTTCTCCACCTACCTCACCTTGTATCTACGGGAAGCTCGGCACAGAAACTCTTTTTGTACTCAACCACACTTTGGCCTTTACATTTATTGCCGATGCTGGACATACAATGAAGGACAGATTTAGATATCTTGGAGGATGGGTTGGGTGGGGGTGAGAACTCATGACATACCTGGGCTGATAACCCAGGGACCACAAACCTGAGGAAGCTGTTGGGCGTGCAAAACGCTCAAATCAGCTCCTTTCTGTTTGAAAAAAGAAAAAAAAAAAAAGATGTGACCTCTGACCTCTGTTAAAATGGAGAGAATGACACCGCCGGGGAGTGTGACATGTGACCTCCTGCTGATCAGTGGCCTGATGGCCCGCAGATTTCAGGGAGCGTCCAAACTGGAAATCAGTAACCAGCAGATCTGAAGAAGCACTGACACAATCGGTGCTTATCAGAGCAGCCACAGAAATCAGCAGAATCCATGTCTTGGCGATCCATGAACTCTGAACTAGGCTCGTGCAGAGTGTGATTTTTCATTCCTTCCAGACACTACAGTGCTGTATACGGTATTTTCAAAAGTGATGCTATTCCAGTATTTTGAATTTTTGCCAGTTTGCCAACCGAGGGGAAGCTGTGCTGAATCCCCATTTTCTGCAGTTAATGTCCGTTACCAGACTGACGACTCTGTACCTATCGGCTGTGACAAAAGTACAATACAAAAAAAAATTAAGATTTTAGGCAGGGGGTTGGGGAGAGTGCGATGGGAACAGAGGCGATCAAAACAACAGCATGGCCACTGCAGATCTCAGGACAGGAGAGCAGGACCACTGGCATGAGCTGCTGGGGACAACAAAGCAAGACGCACTTCGATATAATCGATCACAGAAACATTCAGGCAGGTTAACTAAACAATAACCGCTAACTGCGCTCACAGGATGTCAGCCCTGCGTATTCCCAAGCAAAACATAACCAAAACCAGTACAATCCATCCATCTTCCCTAAGTGCTTATCTAGTCGCAGTGAGCCTGGAATCCAGCCCAGAATGCACGGGACGCCAGTCCTTCGCAGGACACGCACTGACACACCCAATGACACACTAGGGGCAATTCAGAGACAAACTGATTGCAAATTTTGGGACTGTGGAAAACCAGACCATGTTAAGGAAAGCCACACACACACACACACACACACACACACACACACACACAGGGCATGCAAACTCTACATATACAGAGCAAAGATGCAAAGCCACAGCCCTGGAGGAGTGAGACCACAGCACCACCCCCAGGGTAACCCATGGCATTCTTAAGAACAGCGGATTAACTGACTGACTTGTTAATTAGTAGAATCTGAAAATTAGATGTTTCACGATATGGTGATAAGCCAACTTACACTAACTCATGTTCAACATCCTGCTTTTCTCTTGTTTTCTTTTTGGTTTCCAGAAAGCTGCATTAATGAGGGTCTTGCTATGAACCACCAAGCTTAAAATTCCTTTCTAATAGTGTTCTGGCACGTCCGACTGACAGTTTAGGAAATTTACTAAATTATAGACTGGAAAGTTAACCAAATGATGTCAAATCTGTCATGATAACTGTTAAAATTGGCAAATAGGCAGTGCACAGAGTCTTAGATTTTCCTCCAAGTTCTGCACCATTACAGACTTTCATAAATAGAAAAGCATAAACTACCATCTAAGCAAACCCACAGTAGCCTGTGATTCTAGCCGCAGTTAAATAGTTCCCAGATTACCCAGCATTGATCATATTGGAATGACTGAACTATAACAATGCATCTGTACAGCAGCCAAGCTACCGTTAATCGAAAACCTTGCATAAACAAAACTGCATCCTTTCATCTGTTGAGCAGCTCGTTTTCCCGTGACACTCCTGCCACCCTATGCACATAATCTACCCCATATTTTTTCTTGGCTCAGTTTCACTACCAAGTTACTCATGACGGTGATATTTTGCCAGACATGGTCTGGCGCATCACAACACGGATATTCCAGATATTACTGATATTTAGTAAAAAGTGACACCGACATTAGCAACCACGTCACATAAAACATTATATGAATAATCACACAACAGTAAAACTGCAGTTTCATTAAACTGAATCAGGCTTATTGTGCATGGAAACACCGTCTATCCATTTACCACGTACAGACACACAGGACCGTAACAGGCCATCAGAAATGCACTGTGTATTTCGGGGGTTACAATCGGCAAGTCCTTTATTGTGGAACCATGTCTGTTGCTGACATCAGTGAGATGCAAAGACCGCAAATGTATAAGATAAACGAGCACGGCGCCTGTGCCCATAATGAAAGACAGCAGGGCAGCCCGGTGTGACACCCGAAAGCGGCTCCATGTTTCAGTGCTTAAGACGGATTTTAACATAAAGAGCAAACAAGACATGCCACCGCCGCTATTTAAAGCCCCCAAAATGCTAAAAATAAAACTAAATGTAGCCCGTCGAAATGACTCTTCCAGTAGCAGGAGCGGAGAAGCGCAGCAGCTGCCCATTAACTGGGGAAAGCGGCGCGTTGCGGGGGCCAGGAGCCCGGGGTGCAGCCCGGCTCTGCCGGCGGTCACATATGCGGCTTTCTGCTCTTCAAGTCGCAGACCGACCCGCACTAATTAAAGCGCCTTGTTTTAATGACGCCCGGTAATATTCTGCGGACGCGGCTGCAGGAGGTTGAGGGCCGGAGAGGAGCGACACAAAGAGCGCCGAGACGCGGGAGCTGATCCGGGGCTCATGGCCGGCCAAGACGGGCCGACACGGGCCACCGCAAACGGGGCGCCGGCGTCTCCCTCACAGAGCGGCCTGCGGGCGGGTCACTGGGCGCCGTCTCCCAACCGCCGCACCAAACGCAGGCCTGCGCAGTCCGGGCTCCGGTGCCCTTGCCAGCCTCCCGCGAAACGCCCGAAATGAATCAGCACGGCTCGGCCCGGCCCGGCCCGGCTCACCTCTCGGGCTGCCGTCCTGCAGGTACGGCGGCGCCGTGGGAGTTACGCTGCCCGAGTCCGGGACTGACAGCAGCGGGGACCGCTCGTCCATGCCATCCGAAGCCATGTCTGTCTCTTACGGTGCACAGAGAGCCGCCGATGGGAAGCAGCGCAGCCGAGAACGGGCCGCCGGTACCGATGGGCGGGGCTTCAGCGCGACTCTGGGGGTGCGGCGCTGTTTATCGGGAGCCTGCAGATCAGCCCACCCCCGCTAATAAAGCGCTTCGGAGAGACGCTTCTGACTCCCAGGTGTCAGATCCGGATTTCGAGCAGCACATGCAGTAAAATCAAGTCTGTCATAGCATACATACGCAGGGACCCCGGGGCGACATACAAACAGCAGCTAGTGACGAGGGGAGGGTTTTCACGGCAAAGTGCAAAACGCAGGACAGTGTCAAACAGGGAGCCAGACACGAGGGTTTACATACATAGTGCTATGTGCAGGTAAAAATAAATACAGCAGCATAAAAGGGTGGAATAAATATAGTGCAACCGAATAATCAGATTATAAATTAAAATCCAGAGTCTTCATGGTCACTTCGACTCGCATGTAGGGAAAACTGGTATAAAACGCTTATAAAAAGCGTGTAGATAAGGTCTCTTCGACATCCTGCCTGTTATACTATAGGAACACAAGAGTTCATTTGCGTTTTCTTTTGGGGAAAATATTAAGATGAATAATGTTATAAATACAATACAAAATGTTAACATTCTTGGATATATCTGGGAAGTTGAGGCGTGTATGAGAGAATCCTGAAGACAGCGAAGCCCAATTTAATTGCCCTAAACTTACTGATTCATCATTCTTAACGTGGGAGTTTTACGGTGACGCCGATTATTTCTATTAGAATTTCGTACAGGTTCCAGCGAAAAACTACACACATAGGCAGCCAGCTGAAAGAGCACAAATCACTCATGCGCAGGGACAGCAGAACCACCCCCCAGATCTACGTAAGCGACGTGCGCTGCTATTGGACAATGACGTTCTGCGTCTAGCGTACGTCGAAAAGATACGGTAATAACAGAGAGATAGTTGAATTCAATTTCAAGGGACATTTAGATTTAGTCGACGTAGTCAACCGAATATGACCTTATCCAGCGTCATCAGATTAACTACGCATCTGTCTGTAAGTAACTGGGGGAGAAAAAAATGTTTATTAACCTTTAAGTGTTTCCCTAATAATACACCGTATTAGAAAATGAGAGGTGTGTTTCTGCTGAACACCGACATGAGCGGGGATGTGATTGTCTCTTATGCTGTAGCGCATCTTCGTGGGGCGTGACTCTGCCTTTTCGCGGACCAATGAGAGGCGCCGCTGAGCACCGGAAGCGCCCAGGAGGCGAAAACGTCGTGCTGCGCCTGGCCTGTTGATCGCCAGTCAGCATGTTAGTCGTCTGGTTCATATGAATTTACAGAAACGGATTTGCGTTTACAGAAAGCATGGCGGACCCGGAGACAGCGGAGGAGCTGTTATTTAAACAGCAGCGAAAAGAGAAGAAAGATCTGCAGGGTAAGTCGATCTGTCAATTTTCTGTGATGTGCTAATTAAAATACCTAATAGTATGCCTTGTAATCTCACTGTCACCAAGTCTGTATGCAATAACTGTATGCAGCCTCTCTTGTATTACTCGCCTAATTTAACGTCTTTGAGATCCAGCGTTCGGTTGTTTTATACTAAACATTACTGGGACGAAGGGTTTTACAAGATCCTATGAAGAATCGGTCGGCTGGAAGTTTGAAATAAACATTATAGAATAATCCTCTGTGTGGTGCTAATACTACCCACACCCATGGGGAACGAGCTCTGTACTGGTGGATGGATGGATCAATCGATTGATTCAGGGAATGAGCCGTCTGGGTTTGTTTGCGGGACACATTTCCGAATTCGGAGCCAGTGTCACAGGACTTGACTCAAAAGTGACGGGTTTTAGTTTTCTCGTTCATCATATCATCTTCAGTGGTGTTGGTGCAGTTGATTTTATTCTCTCAGAAAAGCATGATTTGGAATCGCGCAGACGCAGCGGATTATTGCCATGGCGACAGTCTGAAGTCCAGCATCACTAGAGCCAGGAAACACTGGCGCTCTACGAAACCTACCTTCACTTAACTTTAGTGGTAAATGTCGCTTACATTTTTACATTTGACAGCCAAAATTCAGAGCATGAAAAATGCTGTACCTAAAAATGACAAAAAAAGGAGAAAACAGCTGGCGGAGGACATTGCAAAGCTAGAAGCTGAACTCGGTGAGAAGCATGAAGAGGAACTGAAGCAGCTGAACAGTTCTGTACTTGGAGACAAGGTATGTGTTCTTATTTTTCTGTTTACGAAGGTTTTAAATGTGCATAAATGATGTGTGTGCTCTGTGTTTTGAAATGTGCAAATTAAGTGATTTTAATGTTGCCTTTTTTACATGTAGTTTTTAGAAAGTTGACTGAGTTTTGTTCTGGAAAACAAATATTTATAATTTTTTAAAAAATATACAGACCATTCTATTTCAATTCAATAAATACTTTTGCATTACCATTTGTTGCATATATACTGTATCTTTTTTACTATTACAACTGCACGGCTTGGCCGTAGCCCATTCGAAAGCTCAAAAGTCAAAAATGGTGATACAAAAACTTTTTTTGGAAATTTGTTAAATTAAAATGGAATGTCTCGTATATATTTAAAGTCATCTTGTGTTGAAATATTGTCCACATTTAACATTACATATTTCTTCTTCTTTCTGAAATGTATATTATGCAAATGATACTTTTTATAGTCATGATTTTTTTCTTTCATATTTTGTACTTTGAGGCTGAAGATCTTGCCAATGGAGTGCAGAGCCTGGATCTGGATGCCGATGACCCAAAACCGTCCAAACAGCGTCCTTCCAAGGCCCAGAAGAGGCGGGTGAGATGCGAGTGATGATTGGAACAGGCACCGACATTCGAGCTCTGCATTTTTATAACTGTACAGTTTTTTTTTAACTGTTTGTCTGCGTGCCTTCAGGATAAGAAGGCCGCCCTGGAGAAGGAGAGGGAGAACAGGATCGCGGAAGCCGAGGTGGAGAACCTGCAGGGCTCTCGGCACCTGGAGAACCAGAAGCTGTCGCAGATACTGGGAGGGAAGCAGCTGCAGATCAGAGAGATCATGTCGGACGGGCACTGCCTTTACCGGGCCGTGGAGGACCAGCTGCTGAGGCGAGGCTGCACCCTGGGCTTGGCGGAGCTCCGCAGCCAGACCGCCCAGCACATGAGGAACCACGCTGAGGAATTCCTCCCCTTTCTCACCAATCCCACCACAGGCGACATGTTCACGCCCGGTGAGGACTGCCTGTCCATTACCGAACCCTCCAGATCTCGTCACACACATTACATTACTCGTTAAGCTCATTGTTTAATATAGCAGCTTATCCCTAACCCTTATAATCCCTCACCTGTCTTCTGCCTGGTTAGGGAACGCCTCTGTACGATCAGTCTGCACCGATATTGTAATAAATCACGTCGCCAACGTTACTCTGTTCAGTTGCCCTTTTTATGGGACAGAGGCTGCATCCTGTCTTTCTAAGCTTGATGTTGAATAAAAAATCTCTGTCTCCACAGAGGAATTTGAAAAATACTGCAGCGAGGTCGCAGACACGGCGGCTTGGGGTGGACAACTGGAGGTAAGAGTGACGGCCAGTGGGTCCCAAGCTGAACGTACTCAGTAACCTAAAAGCTGGAAATGCCAATTCCATACCAACCAGGAAAAATATTAGTGTTGTGCACATTGAGCTCAAATTTAACAGATTACAGCCTTTCAGTGATTTTTTTTTCTCAAGTAACTACCAAAATACAGAGAACACAAAAGTTTTTTTGTGGCTTTGGGTCACTCCTGGCTGCCAAAACAGCTCCAGTGTCCCTTGCATCTGATGAAGTGATTCAATGCCGTTCCTCCATTTAAAATTCTATTGTTTAGTGAAAAACGTAGTTTTAGATACTGCTGCTGAGTTTCCCTTCATTATAAACCTGGAGACCGTCAAACCGTTCAGTGTCCTGTGTATGGGGACATTGTCATCCCAGGATAGACATTCATCACTAGAGGATCAATGGAATTGATCAGAATACCTTTTTTGTTTAACAACAATTACCATAAGTCATCAGAAACTGAGAAACAAACACTGTAGAACACAGACTTCTGCCCTGTGGCCCGCAGGTACTCTTCTGCTTGTTTAAAGGTACTTATCCAGCTTAAATGTTTAATGTTATTAAGGTTTAATAAAGGCTTTAAGCTCTGTAATATGACTAGAGGTCAAAGGACCATACTTGATGAAACCCCCCGACTCCTTGACCTAGTTGCTTATCTACTGGGCCTTACACTTTCAAGCAGTGTCTGCTGAATGGCTTGTAAAGATGTTGTCATTGCCACTTCCCTGTGCCATGAGCCATCTGTGACCACAATTCCTGACAGATGTGTCCCCGCCATCAGAAGTCACCAACAGCTGTGTCTGTCCAGCAATTTCATACACGACTCAAAGCATTCAAGAGAGTCCCGGCTTTCAATATATTTTTATCCCTTGTTTATTAAAGCTTATTATATATGTTTTGCTGATGTGTGTAAAATGTATGACTAATAATAGTAAATGTACACTAACAGACTTTGATTATGTCATGACAGCTACGAGCTCTGACTCAAGTCCTCCAGATCCCCATCGAGGTCATTCAAGCAGAGTCTCCTACGATTGTGATAGGCGAAGAGTACCGTGAACCACCAGTCACTCTGGTGTAAGTTTGTGGAAATCTATCTACCATCTCCTCCGGCAATTTTTAGCAGGAAGTCCAAATGCCTAAGATTACTGTTGCATTTTTTGGTTTCGAGGGTGTTTCTTTTTAGACCATGTCTAGGCCGTGTTTGCGGTTCTCTGTCATCCACACATCATGCCTGATTTGACCCTCTGGGCTGATCGTTGACTGTGTGACGTTCTGGGAAGCTAACCCAGTGCCCATTGGGTTGTGTTTCAGCTACATGCGGCACGCCTATGGTCTTGGGGAACACTACAATTCCGTGGAGCCGCTGAAGGAGGAAGAGACCTGAGATTCTTCTTCTTCTCCTGCACCATTGTGTGATTTTCATAGACCAGTGCTTCTGGAGTTAGAATAAGAGCAAACCTGCTCCTGTTTAAGTGACAGCTCTGGTACTCTTTATCCAGTGGCCTGAAACTGTTACTTTTTGGATTCTGAAGAAGTGCAGGTTTTGTTCCCTCTGGTGGCCAATTTTGCAGATGTACCTGAAGAGTTGTGTCTCGGTAATGCTAAGCTGTGTTTCTGAGAACATATGCCAAATTATGTATCTCATGAGATGGGAATTAAAGTAACAGCATACTGGTGTGTCTCAGTTATGCTTTAAAAACTTGTTAACTCATACAGATAGATTGTGAGTGAAGCGATTTAATGCAGTCTTTTTTCATTAGGTTACTGTAATCATTCTGTTGCCCCAGGGGTACAGTTAAGTACATCAGGAAAGGCATTTAATAATCCATTTTTACAAAAAGCTTCCTGTTTGATTTTATTAGTACTTTTCAAGCTTTATTATAATGAATTTAAAATAGGCCACATGGATCAGGTGTTTTCACTAGCATGTACCCTAATCTAGACATAAAAGTGGGTGTCATTCTCAAAGGTACCACTAGGGCATCTAAGAAAAAAGTCATGGACCATGCTCCATGCTATACCCTATTGTCATCAATCAAAAACCACTACCCTGTGTTGTTGTTTGTTGGTTATGCCTCATTCTTCAGGCTCCTGGATGCCCATTTTTTGTGTATGATAATACACTGTCACGAAAAGTGCTAATTACTAGTGATCATTTTAAAGGTGCTTTTATGGAAAAAAGAATATTGTCACTGATTTAGATCTTAAGCTGCTTAAACAACTGGAAACATGCCTGTGAAATCCTATAAGCCCAAAATGAAAGGCTGAGAAACGCCTATCTGATCATCAGTGCTAATAACCACTTCATTAAATTGGGCCTCAGTCTCATACAATGATGATTCGGAAACAGATTATAAAATAATTGTTGTGGGAGGCATAAGTCAGGACAGTGACTGGTTTAATTCATGATTTAAATTAAGAAACCTGAGCAGATGGTTACAGTAGGATTTCTGCAAATGCCATCTGTTAAGAAGGTGTGTGTAAAATATATAACTGTCCTTGCAGTGACTGTATTGGACGTAAAACATGGTTCTCTTTTGATATGATCCAATGAAACAGGATTCCATGGTAAGGGGATGGGACCATTTGACCCCGATTGGTTGGACTTTAGTAACAGGCTGCAGAACAGAACCCCACTGTTTAGAAAATGTTGCACTGGTATCTGTTAGAGTACAGATCAAAAGTGATCAACATCAACCCGTAATCACACAAGATGGATCACATTAATACACAAAGAGCTGGTCCACTTGGGTCAGGAGATCAGGCTATGAAGTATCCAGTTATCTTCTGCTTATGCGGGACAGGGTGGTGGAGGTGGTTGGAGCCTGTCTCAGATATCATGTGCTCCACCCTGGACAGACACACAAAGTCACATGCTACTGGCAGACTTGCAGATACTGTGTGGCCATCTTGTTACGAAGGTCAAATCGGTGGTATGTGAAGTGTGTCTGCTCTCATGCTGTGAAGCTAAACCTCTGCTCTGGTCCTCCATCTGCTTTAGTACGAGTGGACATGCAGTACTGTATATCTTAGGAGACCGTGTGTAAGATAGTGCGGACATATCGGAACCTTTGGGTGGACTTGTTCGTTAAATAGCCTAAATAGCCTTTTCATTATGCACTGCATCTTTTACATGTTGTAACGTGGATGTTCCGCCAGGTGGCAGTGTTGGAACAGTTTTAGGTGCACAGCAAGTTCTTTCTAACAGCGCTTTAGAAGGTGATTCTGTCACCAAGGTCGTCTTGAATAGCAATAATTCAACATAAAAGTCCCAGTTTGTGCTGCTTTCATGTTTCTGGGGGGGGGGTTTCACACACAAAAAAAGAATGTGTAGTTAAATTTTTAATTTTGTTAACTTCTTCTAGTAATGATTTTAGTGTTCTAACCCACCTACCAGAAAATAGAAAAATTATGTTTTTACGTCATTTGCCTTTTTCCCAAAGATCTTGTAAAAAATGACATACTCCCTGCCTGCCTAAAGGACTTTTAACATGCTGTGTAGATGCACATCGAGGCTCCAAGACCACAATGAAAAAAAAGAAGTTTCCTTTCCTTAGAGTCCAGTGGCATCTGTTTATTCCCAAGAAAAACTTAATTTCTCAGAATTAATTTTCTACCCAAGCCTCAAGAGCTCATAGCAACATCTACGTAGTTGGAGTTGATGAATTATGCATCGAGCTTAATTGCATGCCCAGAAACTAATGACACAGGGCTGGTTAACAGCAGGGGAACCAAACATCGCTGCAAACTGAAGGAAAAATCAGTTTAGGGGGAAAAAAACAGCCTTAATTGATGAATAATTAAAGTCTGGGCTACAGGGCATAAAAGTGACATTTTGCTTCGATCGGTTCAGAAGGCTGGCAGCAGGTTTGATTGGAAAAACTGACCGGGTGCAGAATGATGGGTAGTTTCTGTATAACCGCAGTGCCAGGGACTGTGTCTGAATATCATGGGGGTTGCTGAACTGAGGGGACCCCCCCCCCCCCCCCAGACATGTGGCTTACAGTCAGCACCCTGCTCCATGTCTGGGCTCTATTTGGGATTATTGGGGTTAGAGATAACCACGAACCTCTAAACCCAAACCCTAACCCGAACCCATTTAAAGCATTAAAGGAAGACTGGATGCTGTTGCTGGCATTTCTTGTTGGAAAATGTGCTGTTTGATGGTGGTGTCATATTTTGTTACCTTAACAGTGCAGGGATGGTGTGTGGATCTGTTGGTTAGGCTGCTGTACCTGTCACCCGCGGGTTGTAGGTTCAAGTTCCAGGGTGGGCAAAGCAGACCAGCCTTTAATCCTCAACCGATACTGGGACTGGACCCAGTTTTCTCAAAAAAACAAAACAAAACAAAACAAAACATGTTGCTTTGGATAAAAGCATCTTCCAAATATGTGAAATGTAAATTTCACATATTAAATCTCTCCTGGTTGGTAGTAGTGTCACATACTAAATCTCCCCTTTTGATAGTGCTGTTAGATACTAAATCGCTCCTGTTTGAGATTACGAGCTGCTCTCATAAACGCATGTCATGATTCGATCTAATTAGAGGAATTAAAGTATTACAGTCACATTATTTGCTATATCCCAGTGTGTAGGGCAGGATTAACGCACTTAGTTATATGTGGTTCTGTGTTTTAAAGTTATGTTTTGTAGCAAATGGTTAGAGAATAAAAATCTTTTTTTTTTAATCAATTGTTTTTTTTGTTAATCAATGAAGTGCACTTTAGACCAGTAAAATGTTTGTGAAATGGGTTTGGTGAAATGGGTTTGGTGGGGAATGTCACAGAAATCATCAGCTAGATAGAATAACAATCCTTTTTACTAAAGATCCATAAAGGACTCTTCCCCTGCTGCTGGTGATGCGATGCCACTTTTTAACTTAAGTTGAACTTTCATCGACCTCCACCCAAGGAAGGCTACTTAAATTCAGTTGAATGAACATATGTGTACACTTCAAAACCTAGAGGAAGAGAAGCATAAAATAAACATTACACACTTTTATCTGGAGTTCATGGTCAGAAGAAAAGCTGCTCAGTATGAGTGGTGATATGCAGTCAGTCCCCAAGGAAGGTCCTCACATTGGTGATATCAGCATCTCCCATCTCCCATTGTGCCACTGGCAGAAAACCATGGCATCATCAACATACTGAATACCAGATTAAGTCCGCAAGCAAGTAGTAGTGACATATGAGGCCACTAGATGGCAATGTGCCTCTGTAGCGGTCTTCTGCATCAAGCGCATGGTTTGTTAGGGAAAAGAATGGACAGACAATATGCTAAAACAGACAAAACGATTTAGAAAACAATGTGTTGTGCTGTGATAGTGTTTCTGATAACGGGACATAGCTGCAGTTTGTTATGTATATATTCAGTCTATACAACGGTGAGAAGAGGTGATGACATGGAACACCCAGAACGATGGAGCTGTCAAACAATCAGAGCAGAAGACAAATGGAGCTACATGTCCAAAGATACCTTATATTCTCATAATCTCCATATAATCATATTACAAAGCACTATGGGGTAACGAATTTTAAAGGTGTTTTGCACTTATAGATCACGTGTCTATGATGAGTCACAGAAGTATATATGCAAAGACGTTTTGTTGGATGTATACACTGATAATGAATATAATCTTCTGAGATGTGAAGAAAGCTCTTCTATGCTGACATGATGCTTCATGAATGAACTGAGTGAGTCGAGTGAAAGGATATTTGGCATTTGGGGTCATTTTTATCCTAAAGAAGAAGACCACCCCCCCCCCCCCCCCCCCCCCC
>JAODJU010000046.1:4498016-4508336 GCA_026776725.1 Gnathonemus echidnorhynchus
CCCCCCCCCCCCCCCCCCCCCCCGCCCCCATCGTCTGCCATGCTTACAAATTGAACTCGTGGCTTAAAAAAAGCCGTTCAGGGTTTAATTCTTCTCGTGTTTGGTCAGTTGATTTACTTAAATTACTTTAAGGACCAGATAGATAAATAAAGCTTAAGCCCACATATCAGAGTTTGAATTGTGTTTCTTTTTTTGTATTACATTTTAATTGCAAAACAACTATTCATATTTCTATAAGATGTTTTCCCTGCCACACCATTGGTGGCAGACTGCATTTCAGCTGCGTCCATCGTTACAATAGGCAGACCTCTGATTATCAGGTTATTAAAATTGCAAACAATTTTCAGCCATTAGCTGAACTGACCGAACTTCACGCGGCTCCAAAATGGCAGACAGGACTCTCTTCTGCTCCCTGCAGGAGTTGATCCGCTGCAGCTGCCCCCAGGAAGGTTGCATGCATGATGAAGACAATAAGGGAAAGTTCTCAGGATCTTAATTCGTGGAAGAGTCAAAACTGCTGGAGAGCCAGTGGGGTCAGGTCTGTTGGGCATCGGAACCGTTGTGGTGTCGAGGAGTCGCCCGCAGGTCTGTCTGTTGTAATGAACTGGACTCCTTTGGTGCCGCTGGTTTGACTTCGCCATTGCTGAGGACCTCAGCGGCTGGACCAGGCAAAGCAGACTCCCATGTAACATCTGGCTGTGCCAGATAGATGGACATTTCCAGAGGGTGGGACTGGACCACGTTGACCTTGGGAGTCACTAACTGGGATCCTGTGGTACTTCATTGTGTGGTGGAGGTGGCGATGTGCTGTAACTGTGCATGTTCCCCAACCTAACCTGTATGGCTCCATGCATCGTATGTCTGAAGTTGACTATATGTCTGAGTTGATAAAATGTCTGAAGCTGACAATAAAAGACCCTTTCAGATTATTGCAGTAGTTATTCACATAGGTTTTGTCTGACAAAGAATCACACAGTGGACGTGAAACATTTCTAGCTATAGCCCTGTTCGTGCACTTTGATATTAACTGTTTGTTGGGATAACCCAGCCTTGACTGATTGCTAGTGGTCTGAAACGTTTTCAATTTGTACTGTAGATACTAATTTGGAAAGTTGACCGATCGACTATAAATAGCTTTGAAACCCTTCCCAGATTCATAGGCATCAACAAACTTTCTTCTCAGGAACTTGGAAAGCTCTTCTAATCCTGGTAAGATTTCATTAAATAAGTTTTTTAATGAAAAATTAAACTATGTTTCAATTAACACCTGTTTCAATTATAAGCCTTCAATCTCAAGCAGCAGTAGAGCAGTAATAGCTTGTTCCGTACACAGAAGATATTTTTTACGTAAATTTATGATCACAAAGTGTAATTTTCATTATTCATCTAGTCACATCACCATTCTGTATCAACATTGTTGAAATAAAAATGAAACATGCATATGTCTAAATATGTTTAATAGTTTAAAATATTTCATGGGATGGACTTACTTTGGCACAGCACTGTAAATATCCACGGGTGAAATCAACATGTTTCGATCCAACATGCCAGGAGTTTTGAGTTGTGAACTTTTAAGAGAATTAATTAGAACTAGCCAATCAAAATTTTTGGACTAGGTTGGAAGAATTCTGTGATGACTTCTCGCTCTGCAGAAATAATGTCCTAATATGAAACATGTTGTGTTTTAAATTAGCACAAGCTGCCAAAGAATCATCTTAACTTCACATGATGAGCCTTCCATGAATCTTGTGTTGGGTTTGGGCCGACTCTCTGTAAAGAAGAATTCCTTTTTCGCATCTGCAGGGCTGTAAAGAGATCATTGGCTGACATACAATCATGGCTCACCAGGCATTTTAGCAAGTGCCATTTTACTCTGTCCTACATACATTCTGTGCACAACTGAGGGATGATGGGAAAGCAGCTCCTCACCCCGTGAATGATACAGAGCCTCCTAAGTTTCTTATTAACATCATTTTAGCAGAATGCTATTAACAGATTAGCATGCCTGGGGCAGTGTAGCATGTGCTAGCATAAGATAACCTTGTGTTCCTAATTTAATACTGACTGTGTTCTCCATAGTACCTCTGCTTATTCTACTACATAAACAACAAACCTACACGATCTTGTCCCCCCTGGTCCTGCTCTTCCGTGCAAATCGGATTACAGGATAGCAAGTTTCTGAGGACTTGCAGTGATGTGTTACATATCGTTCCTGATCCACGGACACAAAAAATTAACAGGCTTGGATTCCATCTGATTGAATTCCTCATGCAGCTTTACTTCAAAGGGAGGTTACATGTTCTACTCCTTCTGTCAAATGCCTGCAGTCTCGCTCACCACATATCAACTTTGTGACAATGATGCAAGAAGCTTCAGTAAAAAAATAATATAAACCCCTTCATGGAGTTTACCCCCCCCCCCACTAGCCCTGGTAGCTGTATCTATATCCTGCATAAGAGATCATAATGGTGCCGTGGTACAGCCCTCTCGCGCTCACATACACGTGCATTAGCATCTCATCTGTGGCAGCCTGTGCCAACACCAGTCCAGTCCAGACTCAGTCCAGGCCCAGTCCAGACTCAGTCCAGACTCAGTCCAGACTCAGTCCAGGCCCAGTCCAGACTCAGTCCAGACTCAGTCCAGGCCCAGTCCAGGCCCAGTCCAGTCTCAGTCCAGTCCCAGTCCAGACTCAGTCCAGGCCCAGTCCTCCTGGCTACTTCACTAAGAACCTATTTCTTATCTGCTGCTCCCCACCTCTGCCTGTGATCAAAGACCCAATTAATGGACCTGAGGAAAGGTGAAGCATTCAAATAATGGCGACAGCTGTTTTTCTCTCTTTGAGAAAATCCATTTGTATTGTTATCACGGGAGAGCAGATCCCCGAGGCCTCCGTGGAATTCCGAGCCTGTCTATTTCAGCTGCCTGATAATAATGATAAAAAAAATACACAATCAGCTCAAAGGAAATAGCAGAAATATCACAGCGCTCTGGCTCCTCCCTGGTTTATCAGTCCAGAAGTGGTAATATGCAAAGATAAGCTTAGAAACCTCTGGACGAAAGGTTCTCCTGAACCAAGGCCTTCTGAGCTCCGTGAAGATGAGGGTCCACGGTTTGGAGTCAAGTGAGTGTGTAATGCAGATTTAATTATGGCTACATTCTGCAGTACCTAAGTATGGAGTTTAAAAGTCTGCCAGCAGTTCTCTTGTAATTGCTTTACTGAGTGAGATGTTTGGTCGGGGCCGCCGAGTGACTGTAGAGTCTCCCCGTTTGAGCGCGAGCAGCCAGTCGAGCGCATTCTCAGCTGCACCCGTGTCAGAAAGCTTTCCAATTAGCGTCAGCTCAGAAAGAAGTAATGGGCCTGGAAGGAGAATGCATTAACATTTAAAGTATTAGCTAAAGTCGAAAAGAGAGAGTGCTGAAGAATTACATGACACTTTAAGTACACAGCATCTTCTTTAATGGCACGTCCATAGTGCAAAAAGCATTTTTAATGCCATAAAATGTGAAAGTCACTGACAACAAGGAGAATCTTCTACTGGTTTAGTTTTTATTACAAAAATGGTGAGGGTGGCAATGTCAGAGTCTTTAATTTCTTAAATCGATGGCAAATATATTATTAGAATTACCGTTGAAATGTCAGCTTTCTTTCAAGTGACAGGTACTTGTTGAGAACATATAACTGTTCGGTGGATCACAAACATACGATTTATCAATCTTGTAGGTTGAAAAAAAAATTAGTGGCAACATTTCTCTTTAATAAGCCAATTCAGGATTAATCACTTTTTGGGGCAACATAAAATCACCAGTGGATGTTAATGTAGAGCAGTGCCCTCACGGTAAGCTACACAGCTTCATTATCGTGGTATCTTCACTAAAAGCTACTGAGCTTCATCATTGAAGTGCCCTCACGGTAAGCTACACAGCTTCATTATTGTGGTGTCTTCACTAAAAGCTACGGAGCTTCATCATTGCAGTGCCCTCACTGTAAGCTACACAGCTTCATTATTGTGGTGTCTTCACTAAAGGCTATGGAACTTCATCATTGCAGTGCCCTCACTGTAAACTACACAGCTTCATCATTGCAGTGCCGTCACTGTAAGCTACACAGCTTCATCATTGCAGTGCCGTCACTGTAAGCTACACAGCTTCATCATTGCAATGCTGTAATAAGCCCTACAGCTGTCACAGCACTTGTAACTAAAGCTACACCGTGACAATGAATTAGATGCCTGGGCAAGAAATAACTCACTGTCACCTCTGAGCATATGTAATTTCATTTGTTAATATACATGCTAGTTGATTATACATTGAAATTATATAGGTGAGAAAACCAGAGTAAAGATTATGTAATAAGGTTCAAGGTTACTTTACTGTCATCAGCAGCTTCATACGTGTACAAAGAGTGATGAAACAACGTTTCTCCATGGCCCTGGTCCAACATATAGTAACATACTGTATAGTGCACTTAACATCACAGTAACAGGGCGTGCAAAGTGCAAACAGGTAGTAAATAAATAGTGCAGAGATGTAAACTTCGTATCATTTATGCAGTTGCACAAGGCAGTTGGCAGGATTTACATATATATATTTATATATGTAAATAACCAGAGGTGGAAAGTTCAGGTTCAGAAAGTACAAATCCAGACCAGGGTTTTGTTTCAACCAACCAGCTGACCGTAAAGAGTCGCAGTCAACTGGTTGATTGAAACAAAATCCCGGTCTGGATTTATACTTTCTGAACCTGAACTTTCCACCTCTGTAAATAACATATATATATGTAAATAACATATATCTAATAACAAAAAACCTCTTAATGATTCAGTAAATGAAGATCAGGAGTATCAGCATTATGGCACATGACCTAGACAAAGACTTGATTTGATTTAGGAGGATCTTGAGATCTTTCTGGTTTACGCGTTGATCCTCACCCGGACAAATATTTCAGAATATCATTTATGTATCACCACAAATAAGATGTTCCAAAAGGACATTGTTGATGAAAGCCTGTGAAACAGAAGGGACATTAACCAAACCAAACAGCATTAGCAGGTACTCAGTGACCATTGTGGGTGTGGCCTGCACTCTTCCTCTCACGCTCCCCAATGAGATTCCAGGTTACAGGCACTCTACAGACCAAGCTTTGTGTCATCCCATCCCATTTGATAGCCAGGAGGATGGGAGGAGCAGAAATGCCTTTTTTTACCCTTATATGGCATTCAGGACACAATAGGTAATGCAGAGAGAATGGTTTTCTAGCAAATTGTCTGGGGGAAAAAAAAAAAAACATATCTCTTTTCTTTTTGAGTTTCAATATTTTGAATCTCGATTTCCTCCAATTTATGGCCAGAAATAATTTTATCCCAATAAAACATTTCAACAGGACATGCCTAGATCCGAAAATGTCATTATAGAAATAAATCTGTTACTACAGACATAAATCTGGAACTAAGTCTGGGGGAAAAATTAAATTCCCCATCAGTTTATCTGCTTCTTGCTTCATTTTTGGTATCTAACTGTCCAGTGTTAATCTGAAATCTGGAACAGCATCTACTCATAAGTAACTTTCTGCTGGCCCTTTTTCCTACAGTATTTTTTGCATTTTAATAAGGGGAGCTGGACCAGAAGAAGTCAAATGTGGACTGTAGTTTAATGGAAGGGACAGCGATAGCATTTAACAAGCTGATAATACCATTCTTATAGCAGAATATAAAGATCTTGCTGGAACTTAGCAGAGTTGCAGTGGAAAATCCCGGAACACCCTGTAGGGAAGGGCAGGAGTCTGGGGGACCTCACTGGAATAATGTTTTCTGTTGTGTGTATAATAGTGTCTTTTTCATATGAGGAGGGGTCCGGGTGCTGATGGGATCTGAGCAGTTTTACTTTGAGGATCCATAAGGCAGTAAGAGGCACATTATCCAAAGAGCAGGTTTGGATGCTAGGAAATGATGTCCATTGCAGTGATCTTGCTGCCTGCTTGATGCGTTCTGGGAATTCTTCAAAGCAGAAGCACGCAAAAGTTTTAATGTTCCTCCTGCAGTTATGACAATGCTCCTATCTTAGCTAAAGCTCTCGTCGGAAATGATGCCACTTTGGAAACAGACTCGTGGAAACCTTTCAGCCGGCCCCCGAAAATGGCGACAGACCGAACTGAGGAGAAAGAGAGAAAGGGCCCCTCAGCACTGAAATGAAATGGATTAATTAAATAAAAAGATAAATTAAGAGTTTCCTCCGGATATTCCGGTTTCCCCCCTACAGTCCAAAAACATGCTGAGGCTAATTGGAGTTAGCAAATTGCCTGTACGTGCGTGTGTGAGTGTGCCCTGCGGTGGGTTAGGCGCCCTACCCTGGCTGGTGCCTGTAGTTTCCGGAATAGGCTCTGGACCCCCCCGCGACCCTGATTAGGATAAGTGGTTTCAGAAAATGGATGGATGGATGGAAAAATTAAGATAAATAAAATGATAAATGCTGACAGGTACATTCTCTGAAAAAGAAGGATGGCTTAACTAACACCCTTATTTGCACTACTGCTGGTTCTATTGTTCCCCCACGCACCTGTCCCCTGTCCCCTACCCTGCAACCGTAGCACAAAAATTTCACTCAGAACACATGCGACAATAAAAATTGAGACTTGTAACCTGCAGTCCATTTGTTCAGGTAATGAGATCAGGGAAAAGGCTTCTATTATGTCAGTAATAAAGAATGTGATTAAGCTGAGGTTTCTAGGAGAAATTTTTACTTGAACCATACTTTGAAGGTGGAAACTACATCAGAATATGTAAAATAAAAGGCTGTTACTGAGGGCTCTGTTAACTGCATTATGCTGACACGCTCACTCTCGCTGCAGAGGGAGGTGGACATTCAGCAAACGTACCCCTAAGAACTGCATCCACAGAGAAAGAGCCGTCTTTTTCTGCGACGCGAACGAGAGCAACACCAAATAAAGACCGCGGAGCTTTAATATGCAGACTCTGTTTCACCCGCATCGACGGAAAGTGCTGGAAATGGCAATATGGGAGAGAAGGCGGGACCGTGGGCGACAGAACAGGGAGCCGCAGAGAATCCAGATGTTATGAAGGTATTTATTACACAGTAAGGAATACAACAATATCAGAGTCATACTCATCATAAGATTCACAGGTTGACAGACCATACATTACAGTCAAAATAAAAATGAAAAAAACAAGGAATAAACAAGAAACCACAGTTCCAACATAGTAGACTTAAAATCTGAGGAGGGTCCTGAGGAGGCTTCACGCTCGACCCGCTGCTCACGTCACTTCAGTATTGCACAACTTCCATTAACAACTGAGGGGAACCCCCCTCCCCCCCACCCCCAAAAAAAACCACCTCAGTTCTCAGTTTAACCCCTTAAACCTTATTCCACTCTTATTGTTTTACATGCAGGAAAAGGCGTGTTGCCCCCCCCATACCTTCCCAATGTACTGTCGTTACTGGCATGTGTCACACTGACTGACTCGTACTTTTAAAAAGCATCTTGCCACAAGTCCCCAAGACATGAATCTTAAGAACGCAGACAGGTGACCTAGAAGGTCACAGAAACAAGGAGAGAGAGGTGAGGAAACACACGCCTCGTTCGCGGTCACCGTCTGGATTATAACATGGAGTCAACACTTGTTTTAAGTTACTGCCGTTTCTTGACTTATTCCTAACACGATTCAATGCGATCTGTTTAAGTAACAAGCGTAAAAGGAACATAACAAACATGTCTTCTCATTTCATCTATGCTTTATGAGGTCTGCATTGTTACCAAGTAGTGATATGGTTTTCCAGCTTCTGCAGCTTCAGCCATTTGGTTTTTCCGGTTCTCTCGTGACCATTTGGTTTGTCTAGACCAGTTTCTGCTCAGCGACTGGTGCTAAAGGTTGCTGTCAGAGGTAGAGTGAGACTTTTAGCCACTGAGGAGGTTGCAGTAAAACAGAAGTAGAAGAGGAGGAGATAGAGCATCAGAAAAGTTTGTTATTCACTGTATTTTTTTTTCTTCTTTTGTTTTACCCAAGGTGCCCTGAAATGTAGCAACATGACACACTAATCTTTTTTTTTTTTTTATTTCTCAAATACAATACACTAGTGTTAAAACAGCTTTGCTGTTTCACATATAATCACAGCTTCTGAGGAAACGTTAGTGGGTGTCACACACCCTTTTTGGATTATTTAACCCTTAAGAGTCTTGAACATATGCCCATAATCAGACATAATCATCCATTTGCGAGAGGTCAATGTTCTCACATACGTTGTTCAGCACCACGGTCTTCTGCTGTTGAGGAGCGAGAGTTAAGTGCTTAAAAATGCGCCCATTCCTTTGATCTGCTATTCTCTTTTTACGTCTATGGTCTAAAGAGAGCCGAGGATGTTCGTTTTTCAGCATCGTTTCGATAATAATAATTTAATTCCTCGTAAACGATGGCCCTGCAGGTACTACCCAAAGCTATGAACTGTTATAAAGCATATAACACCTGAAAGGTAAAGCGGAAGTGATTTCTCATTGAACGGAATCTTTTATATGAATTAACTGGATGTGTCTTCTTTAAACTATATTTATGCTACCTTTAGTCTTATTGCTTTTTAGAAATGAAAGTAAAAGATCCAGGTGGCGCTGTTTCCTTTAGCCCGACAGGCTGTGCTGCTTCGTTCTGGACAGCAAATGGTTGAAGGTTTTCATGAGAACATTGCCACAGCTACTTCGACCTGATGATAGCTTGGATAAAACAAAGTAAAGAGTCGTGCGTCTGAACCGATCTCTTCTGAATAAATGCGATTTTGGTCCTTCATATCCGTCTTTGGCCGACTTCTGCGACGAGCTCATTTGTAACACTGTGATACCTGCCACTCTGCTGTTAAAGCTCTCTATCTAAACCTCTGCATTTGGAACCTTAGTTTCTTAGCTTTTTTTTTTTAAGTTTATGCATTTATTTTTTAAAAAAACATTTAAGAAACGTTTAGCAATGTCCATGCACTGTCCTTCGTTAAAAAAAAAAAAAAAAAAAAAAAAATTAAATCATGAAGTATCAACCTCAGAAAACATCCATTACCAAAAATGGGGTTGTTCTTCCCTTTTTTAACAGAACAAAAATCACAGGTACAGTAACACCTACAGGTAAAACCAGCGAGAAATGGCTCTATACTGAAAGAAGCATGCTCAGATAGCTTAGAGACAGTGCAAATACATTTATGTACCAAACACGTATGATCGCATTCCATGTAACATGCCGGTCCTCGGGGACACGCGGAGTGTCGGGCCGTAGCAGCTCGCAAAGACAGATCCTGCCTTTTCTTCAGTACAACAAAGACATTTTTCTTCCTTCTTTTTGAACTACGGGAGAACTATCACTTATACAAACAGATATAAAAGCAGCCCGCAGAGATTAACGATTCGCTTTGCGCTGACTAGGAATAAGGAAGCTAAAGTGTGGGGTGGAATTAAGCTACTAGCATCTTCACGACTGTCCAGCACACATACACTACAGCACTAGCGGGAACCGCATGGGAGAACGGTGTTCTTTTATTCAACACACCGAGAACAGAAAAAAACGAAGGGCGCCCCTGGTGGGAGGAGGCTGAACTGCATCCATCTTTAGCACTTTACCTTCACCAGGTGCAAAGCTTCGCCAGGGTGTCAGGCTCTCACCTGCATGGGAGCGGAAAGGGGCGTGTGGCTGGCAGATGTTCCACTGCATCACTTCACAGATGGACGTGGAGGACGAAGTAGGATGCAGAACGCGATGCATTCGCTAGTGCTGTTGCCCTCATCTTCTCTTTCTCAGACTGTTCATCTTCTCACCCCGTCCGACAGTCCTGCGCTTCTTTACACACCCGAATCAGACGTGCCTTTTTAATCACATGAAATACTAGCAGTCTTGCTTTCAACAGCAATTAATAATCCCTTGATTTGCTGTTCAGTAAAGCGTACATGTTTGAGGTCAACTAGTTTCACATCTCAGCTACTGGAACGGGGCAGGGGGGAGGTCATTTGCAATTCTCTGGTATCTTCTTTTGTATTTACAAGCGTTAAAACAACAACAATAATCAGCAACGACGACAACAATGACATCGAGTGTAACAATAATGGCAATAATAAAAACAAAGAATATCTTTGTATTCTTAATCAGAACAAGTCAATATGACATGTTCCAGGTCTCCTGCATGTACTGCACCAGTCTCTGCTTGTAGTGCTACTTCCGCCTTTGATCAAACAGTTCTGTCGGCTATCTTTCAGCGCGCGGTGGCTTCTGTGGCGGAGGGCGTCCCCGGCGTGGCGGACCGCGGCGTGGCGGCCGTTGGGGTGTCCCCCGGGCTGCCCGC
>JAODJU010000046.1:4516684-4528530 GCA_026776725.1 Gnathonemus echidnorhynchus
GAACAAAAAGAGAAGGAAAAGAGGAAAACAAATATGAAACAAATGGGAGAAAAAAAGACAGATAAATGGAAATTAAATAGAAAAACTGTCGTATGCTGTTCTTAGAGGTCTATAGACTGTCATACTCTGTCCTTCAAGGTCTATGGACTGTCGTATGCTGTTCTTAGAGGTATATAGACTGTCATACACTGTCCTTCAAGGTCTATGGACTGTCGTATGCTGTTCTTAGAGGTATATAGACTGTCATACACTGTCCTTCGAGATCTTTGGACTGTCGTATGCTGTCCTTAGAGGTCTATAGACTATCAAATATAGTTCTTAGAGGTCTATGAAGAATTGTATGAAAAAAAATTAGTGAAACTGATTTCAAATTTTAAGGTAAAATACATTTAAAATGCACCTAATGTATTGTTTTTAATTTCACAAGTGTAGTTTCATAGATTTCATGTTTTGTGCTAAAATGTTTTTTGGTCAATTACCAAAAAACAGAGGGCTATGAATAGTACGTCTCTCACAAATGAGAAATCCAGCACTGAATGGGAAATTCCCCAGCATCAGTTTAGCATCGGAATTATGAGTGAGTTCAAAGCACATTTTACCATTTAAAACAAACCCGGGATTTCAGCAGTGGGGCAGTTCACAGATTTCTGGCCTGTGGACGGCCCCTCATTCCTCCATCCCATGCACAGATCTTACAGACATGCACATCTGGGCTGCAGCTTCACAGCGCAGATGGTTTCCAGGTCAGCGGTTCGTACTGTACCTTCAGGAACGGGATGACAAAAGGTCGCAGTGGAAAGTTTGTGGCCTCCTGCAGTTTGGAGTGGAACTCCTCTATCGTCAGGGTCGAATTCTGAGTGGGGGGGGGTGGTCAGAAAAGGAACAACATGAATACACATGGAGCACATTAAGCAGGAAGTGAAACGACATCCGGCTGAAGGTAGGACACCCAGGGGGGCTTATGCGAGTGCAGAGGCTCCGTTATGGTCCTTCTGTGTGTATAAACACTGTGCATCTCTGTGACATCACTGGACATCAGCACACCAGTGTGTACAGTGGCCACGTCAGAGATGCATGACCGATGTTTGGTAAAAATCAAGACATCTATAATGGTCTGATGTGTCATTCTTGGTCGATATTGCCAACCGATAATTAGACTCCAGTCAAATTTAGGCCCAGCCGACAGACCACTGTCAGATAGTCAGATAGTTCACAGCTTATTGTTCTTTTTGTCCTTAAAGAGATGCCCCAGTGGCCGGTTGCACAGCTCTGTCTTATTTTTCAGAACTGATTTTTGTTGCATTCCTCTTACATCTGTTCTCCCAGATTGCAGGAGCCTGTCTGACAGCAAGGCAAGCCCTCCTGAGCCCCCCGTTTACCACGTGAGTGCTAATTACATGCCTCACTCCTTACAATAAAGCCAGAAGTGAGGGAGAGGAGGGTGTTCTCTAAAACCTTTGCACAAAGAGAGAACAGCAGCAGCAAACAGAAATTCAATTATTAATGTTATTAATTCCTCTAGAATTATTATTATCATTATTATTATTATCATTATTATTATTATTATCATTATTATTATTATTATTATTATTCACGCTCTCTGTAATTACACAGTGAAGCCTTTTTTGAATTGGTGACTAACAGTTAAAGCCTCCAGTTAATTGCATCTTCATCAGTTAAGATCACTGCTCTTCCAGTTAAGATTACTACTCTTCCAGTTAAGATCACTACTCTTCCAGTTAAGATCTCTTCTCCAGTTTAGATTACAGCTAGCAATTTGACATTCATGGATTCCAAGGCAGGTCCCTGACTTCTGGTAATAAGCAGGATCAGTTGCTGATACTTCATTTGCTTGGAAAGGGACACGAGCTGATGTTCAGTTACCACCTTAAACTTTAATAGACTCATTTAATCTGACAGCTGCTCACGGCTACCAAGGCAGCATTGGACTTTCATGTATTAAGCCATTATTCTACCAGCAGTCTTGCTGTGGTGATTAATCTAAACTTCTCCAGTGAAACATCAGCTAGCCTGCAGGACTTTGCAGTTACGTGTTCAGCACTGCGTTCACGAGTCTGGCACAGAGGCACGCAGCCCTGGCAGCCCCACATGCAGAGATCTGACTCACCACAAGGCCCAGCACCAGAGTGCGGACCCGCTCTCCGATCTCGGGGGAAATGTCGTTGCCAAACTGCTGCAGGGTGGTCAGGAATCGCTTGAGTTTGCTGAGCTGCCTGGCGCCGCAGGCCGGGGGCAGCTGCTGGTTGGCCAGAGATGATGAAGAGGATGAGGAAGGGCTGTTGCTGAAGCCGTTGGGCGGAGATGGGGCGCCGTTGAGCGCAGTGGGAGAGTGGCTCGTGCCATTAGTTACTGAGAAGAAGATAAGAAAAGGAAGAGAGACACTGAACTTCCATATAACTAAATGGAGCGGCCCTTGATGTCGACAAGCACATACAAATTACTACACATGAAAAAAAACACATGAAGTGAAGGAAATGTGCATTTTTAATGAGATCAGGCGGCATGTTCAAGCCCCCGGAAACAAAATTCTCCAACTACATCTGCTAACAATTACATGGAGGAAAATCAAAGCGCTTGCTTGGTTAGACCATCAGAATTGATCAGAAGCGCCTGTTTTCAAAGTGCCCTTGTTTCTCTACAAGCAGGACTGGAAGCCCCAGGGTCAGCCTGAACAGATATAGCTGCTGCTTTTGCATCACTTCCTCACATGTCAGTTCCTCTATGTACATGAAGCTGTATGAATGATAAATAGTGCATCTTATATTATGTGTTAAAATAGGCAAAAAAATAGAAAAGTCTTAAAGGGCATAGACTCACGTGTCGTGGGGGTAAAGGAGCTGGTCCTCGGTGCTCCCTGCGTGGATGGAGGTGGTGGCATCGTGGGTGGAGTCAACCTGGATTGTATTTTCACATCCGCAGGTGAGTCAGGCATGGTGAAGCGCTTCTCAGTGCGACCTGCGGAGACGGAGAACGAGGGAGATGTTGAAACCCTGAAAGAACATGCTGGGATGCATCACACACCCTGAGAACAGCAAGAGGCATGATGAACAAGGTAACACTTCAGCCCTGTAGCAAGGGACTGAATCTGATTTACTCCAGCGAAATGTAAGGCGAAATAAATTGGAGAAATTATAAGAAGTATAGAAACTAGATACAGATTTCCCTAGAGCATCACTTGTTATAAGCACTTGTAACAGTCGGAGGATTGGGATGCCACAGTTCCTGCTGGTGTGCAGCTTGGGGGTGTGGGTTGGGACACTGCGCCTGGGGCCAGAAGTTCGCTGGGTCAAATCCCAGGGTTAGCAGAATGATTTCACCATTGGACCCTTGAGCAAGACCCTTAACCCTTATTTGGTCCTTCTGGGACTGGCTGACCCGGCCTTCTCAAAAATGTACGTCACTTCAGATAAAAGCATCTGCAACATACGCATCAAAAGACCAACACCCAGCGTGGCTCAAGCTCAGCAACGCTACACGATTAACCACAAAGGTTCTCCAAAGAGCTGCTACTGGATGCCAGAGGACAGGGCTGTGGGTGGAAAGCGATAAACTGCAGAAAATACGAGTCTGAGGTCATGTGGTGAAGGTGCTCACACACAGAATGTCTGAGACTGATGGTTCTTGCTTTCTCAAGGCAATTAGAAAGTGAGGGCCCTTGTCTGCACTGACAAGACTACCAGCTGCGTGGAACCGTCACACCAGAAGTCCCTAAAAGAACGGCTTATCTGTTAAATAAGCCAGGGGTCTGTCAAAGTGACTGCTAGCTTTAGCTTGTCATTAATTAGATGATTATAAACTGAGACAGGAAAAGACCTACCAACACAAACAGAAAAAACACAGTCCATAATCGGCACCTCGCTTGCTTGCTTGTCCAATGTGACAAACTCATCAGGGGAAATGGGGGGGGGGGTAATGCCTTCACTAAGTCACACGCTCTTCCCACCAATCAAAACACAAGGCTGCTCATCACAGCAGAACCACAGCAGTATGTTAAGTTTGCGTTCCCGTTGAAAAAGAGCAAAAACTGCACATTTTCTTCATCACTTCCTGTTCAAAACAGAGTGGAGCGGAGGATTTATCAGTTGCTAGAGTTGTTAGAAAAACTGTCACGCAAACCGAAGAACATTTTGTAATACCGTATCTTTCAGATAAGACGGTTTTAGCCCAAGACCATGACCTGAGGCGGCAGTGATGCATCCACGGTGCCTGAGAGAGGACGCATGACTCCACAAAAAGTCAACCTTCAAACTACACACCCACACGCAGACACAGTTCATACAGTCTATTATTGTGGGAACTCTCTATTCATCTTTATAAAATTGAGGTTTATATTGTGGGCACCTGAAAAATGTCCGTATAACTGAAAAGTACATGCAGTCCCTGGCTTAAGAACGTCTGATTTACAAACAACGGACTACTGATGACCGGACTGCCATAAAGCCTATTGCATTTAAAATTTCTGTTAAGTATAATGGTTCGCAACAAAGAACACAGACACACACACAGACACACAGAGTACTTTGTGAAGCTTATGAAAACACTGAGCAGCTTCGGCAGTTCGTCAGTACTGTATGTAGATACTTTTATTATCACTGTATAATAATTATTATGGGCTGTACTGTTATTGTTCCAATTTACCTACAAATTCGACTTAAAGACAGATTTAAGGAATGTATCTTGTTCATAACCTGGGAACTGGCTGTAACAGGTTTTACCGTATTGTGATGATATTTGGTCCCTGCAATCTGGCAAATACAAACCCACGCACACAAGCAAGCACACACACACACACACACACATACAGAATGAACGAGCCCACAGGCCAAAGAGGGGCAATTCAGTTTTCATGGCTCTCTCCTCATTGCATGTAAAAACACAGCGATCCGCTGTGCACCAGAGCGCGGCTCTGCAGCGCTGCCTACGTGCGACGCCTTTATCAGCATGGAGCTAGAACTTGTGCTTTCATATTCTAGGGGAGCAGAACCTGTATCTCAGCTGCCCTGTAAGAAGGAAACAGCAAACAGACCCTGATAAGCTGACAGGAGTCGACTGTTTTCCGCCGTTATGCTAATCAAAGCATGAGGACTTAAATGCTTCAGATGATTAGGGAATCTCAATATCAGTAACTTGCATACAAATAACTTATATTTCAGTAAAAGCAGCCTAGTAAGCAACAGAACGGACGTGCAGGGAATCCCTTAGCCGTCCCTGTAAGCGTTCCAGCTGAGGCCCGGGGCCTGTGTTACCACAAACAACTGCCGATTACTACTGGATGCCGTAAATATATACTTAGGGGAACGCAGAATGTACAAGATGGCTGTTATGAATCCATGGAAATGGTTCAGACTATGAAGCACTTTTAATCGATTGCTTAAGCAGCCTGCTATTGGGCAGGAGAGAATATGTATAAATTACAGCCTTCATTCACAAAGTGTATTTATCTCTCTGCTGCTTTCCCTTTAAGACATCTGGTTTAATGTAATGTGATTATGATGTGCAGAATAAATAAAGATTCCATGCCTCAAGGCTGGTATGGCAATACTAAGTGATTTACCGGTACTTCTACAAAAAGCGTGAAGTGCTTTCAATTTACCAGGCAGAAAGAATCCCTCAGTACTCTTGGAAATGTGTGCAGGAAATACAGGCCTCAATTATAAGGGCTACTCTGCAGAAAGAGCAGCGACTTCACTGTAGGCATCAGCAGTGGAAACATAACTGATCAGCATGTGATTTAATGTGTGGGAGAAATCTCCTTTTGTTTCTGGAACAGAACCTTTTCTTTTGGCCCAGCAGCCTTTTCCGTCCCGTAAAGAGGTCTTAATGGTCTCGTCAGTGTAATCAGCATGCAGGGCACAGTCTTGTTTCTACTGCAGGAGCGCCATGTAGCTCTTCAGGGATCCGTGAAAGTCGATCCATTGACCAATAGCATCCACTAATGAAGATAGATGTGTGTTCCCCTACATCTTCCACAGAACGCTGGGGACTCCTGTTGGAATCAGTGGAGGACTGAGGACGGTTTTCCAAATCTTATACAAAGATGCCCCCAGGGAAGGTTAGGGGTTAGGGCTGGTGAGGACAAGTCCCTCGGTGTGAGAGAACCTGCAGTGGGGCCTGCAGCATTGACAGCAAAGGGATTCTGACTGTGTGCTGACACTCCTGACCCTGGTGTGTTACGTAGTGTGGTGTACCTTCTGAAAATACACAAAGTGATGTGATTTGCTTGAAAACTTGTGTAACAGATGGCAGTATCTTCTTTAAAATCACTATGGATTTTAAGCACTCGGTGAGGTGTTGCTTGTTATAAACCAATTATTCAGAAGGTCATCTTAGCAAATGCCTGACAGCGAGATAATATTTACTTATCAGGATCCACTTTACAACTACAGGACACTATTTCTGTTCCAAGATGTATTTGATTCTGGACACAGCTTTGCATAGAAGCTTATTTAAAAAAGCACGAAACACAAAAGAAACATGAAGCAAAGTAACCAAATGCAGGTTTCCAGGGAGACACGCTAACGGCGACAATTTTGGAGAGAAACACACGGCCTAATGGGAAGATCTGGGTGGCGTCAGCTGGCGTGTGACAGTACAGTAGCTGCTCTGTGATGTCAGCAGCCGCGTGAAGTTAACCGGCGTATGAAAACCGCAATTGTGTGATTTTAGCCGCAGTGTGACATCATCCACTGTGTGACGTTGGCTGCAGTGAGATGTTAACTCTGGCGTGCACCTGTGCAGTAAGAAAATGACTCAAATTCCTCATTAGTTTAGAGAGAGACGGGGCCGTTCCGGTGGCATGCAGGACCTCTCCTCCAAGAATATATCATGAACTTCCTGCATGCTAATTCAGCATGCGATCATTAGCGACAGATGGAGCAGGCAGTAACAAACATCCCATCAAAGCCCTTCTGCTTCCCTTTGATTGGCCCCCTGCGTTACACTTATCTGCTTCCCCAGCTTCCTCTCCCCTGTCCCCTATCCCTGAGGTGATGCATCAGGGACGGCCCACACATCTTCAGGCACCAGCGTAGCTTAAGGCACCCACCTTCTCCTGTGTGTTCAGGGCAGCCTTTGGTCAGCATCACTGCTAAAAATGGCTTTTACGTGTTAACCAGACAACAAAAGCTGTTAATTTCCAACCGGGTAGCAAAAAATAAGTAAATGCTTTGTAACAAAAACAATGTATTGTTTCTAGTAGACCATACATACTTACAGCTTTTAATATACCAATCAATAAAACTACTGCTTCAAATACAAAAAACACATGACTTTGATTATGCTGGCTAAACGGCTTAACTGCATGTATTGTGGATGTGCATTTTACATACACACATTTTATTATATTAATTCAATAAAGAAACTTTTGCTTGCTATACATCAACCGAACAGGTAAATAACTCACACTTCTGCTCTGTTTTCTGAAACAAGATTAAACAAAGGATCCTATGTGCTTTTGTACTGAACCCTAGAACCACAGAAAAAAATGCACTTCTCTGCAAAATGTTCTGCTTAAGGTGCATTTTTCCTTTAATTTATTAGGATATTACTAGCTGTAGCATAAGCTAAAATATTTAGTCATGAACAGAACATTATGTTTACACCATCCATATGCACTAGGATATTTAACCCATAATATTACAGTAAAATGCATGTATTCATCCTGCATAAATGACTCTGAACAAGCAGAAGCCTGTTGGAATTGAGGCCCATTCAACAGCTGCGACATAAAGTCATCACTCATATTACTGTGTGAACATGAAAAAAATGTCTCCTTTAGTTAACATATTTTTCTTCATCCACCCTGTAGGGCACCTTATTTACTATTTTTAGCTCATGTAAGGTGAATATTTCTAAGTATTTGGAATGTTATTCTGTTCCTCCAGAGACACTGGACTGAGATGTGGAGAGACACTGGACTGAGATGTGGAGAGACACTGGACTGAGATGTGGCGTTCCAGCTGCCTGCTGCATGACCGATGCTGATGCTTTCTGATTAAATGCCAGCTAGTAGCTCCGATGTGACTTTGACATCAGGCAGCTACCTTCCAGTCTAATTTCTGTGAGTCACCCTGGCTACAGAACATCACCCACACATTTTTCCCACCCCTTATCTACCTCAGCTACAGCTTTACACACTCCCATCTCTGCACAAATGTCAATGCAAACAGAACTAAATTATTTGCTTCACCAATCAAAAATGACACATGAGAAGTTCGGAAGGGAAAACTATTCTCCATCAGTGTCTTTCACTTTTTCTTCAAAAAACTTTATTTGCCCTTTCAGAATTCAGCTTTTTATTGAATTTCTTCACCTTTTGGGGAGGCTGCCATTTTACAGCAGTGTTGTTCTGTGCATATTCACTCTGGAAGGGCATTTCAACCTCGCTGGGATGAGTCACCTGCCCCCACAGGGAGAAGAGAAAACTTCATGAGCGGAGTGTGTCATTAAATAAGGCTTTGCCAAACTGCTTTGAATGTACAGGTCTATAAAACACTTTCTGAAACCAATATCTGCATAAAATTACTAAGAAGGAGAGTCACTTGACTTCTGAGGCTATGGTAAATAGATTTCAGTATTGCATACCTCACATGGTTATGGGTTGGCTTTAACCGGTTTAAGATAATGCTGTTCGGACTGTCAAATGCACCAGAGGTCGATGCTGGCAGAGGTGGCTTGCAGTTCTTGTGTTACATTTTTACTGTCTCACATTATTTAGAGGAACACCTTGATTTCACTGTTTGCAAAAACCTTACCGCACAATTTTGTTGCCCAATAAATGTGCATTCCAGAAGAAGAAGCTGAGGAAAGGAAAACATGGACTATATCTAGCTCTTCACGGGTCTGTATCCATGATGGCCTCATCTATCATCTCTGAGGATGACCTTCATTTATGTAACCACATCAATTTTTGGAATATTTGTCACATACTTTCATGACCATGCAGGACTTAGGCAGAATGGGAATACTAGCCTGACATGCATTGGGATTAAAAAAAAACTCACCAACTTGCAAACCAGCAGGCCCCTTGGAGCCTCTCAGCCATGCTGCTGATTTTGTTGGCCCCTTGCCTAAGTTTTCATGTGGGAATGGAAACAGTTTTTGTTGGGTATATAATGAAATGAGAGCAGATCCCCCCAGTCAAGGAGGCTTCAGCTCATGGCTAATGTATTTGTCTTTCACTTTTTAAAAGAAACTGTGACCCCAAAACAATGACCTTACGGTTATAGCTTGTTACAGAGGTACACAGTTTATCACAGATTTTTAAAATCTTTTCTGACTGTTGCAAGAAACACAGACTAAGAAAAGCTTAATAGTCAGGGCCAAGCTGGACTAGATCCTCACTCAAGCTGGCGTGGACATCAAGCTGGAGCTTCAAGGTTGTGTGGGATAACAGATAATGGATTATCATGGTGAGAGATGCTGTGAAGTGTCCATTGGCGACATTGACTCGAGTGAGCTGAAGTCACTCTGCATATTGATTCGGTCACACTGACCCCAGTCTAGGAAGGTCAATAACCAGGAGAAACCCTGATGGCGTCTGATTAAACCATACTTTTGGATGGTGACTCTGTTGGCCTACACAGTGTTTGCAGACTTGTCACAGCATACCTGAGGACAATGACTCCGCCCAATCACGGACCACATCTACTTCCTGTAACACCCCCCCCCCCATTTCTCTTCACCACAGCTGGATTCTCCCAGTACCAATCTTGAGAACACAAGCTGACCAAATGGGAAAACTGACCAATTAGAATAGACTGGGCTCATCGGGGGTGGGACTTAAAGCTCTAACAGAACGTTTATAGAGTTATGGACAGAGTGAGCAGAGATACACAGTATGAGAAAAAAAAATATTTGGAACATTAAAGCATGTTAATCTATTCTAGTTGACCCCAAAAATAAAAATTCTGAACGGTGAAAATTATTATAATAGGGCCTCTTTAAATATCAACCAGCAATATCAATCAAGACTGACACATCGAACCAATGGCGATGTCTTGACTTTTAACAAATGTCGGCTGATACCAGTATGTTAAGGGATATACTGTGCATCTCTACTTGGAACTTGTGGCTGGTATTTATATATTGCTATGTCTGTGATGTTGCTCTGGGGATAAACCCCATTTTTGAAGTGGGAGGGATTTACAAGGAACCCTCAAGCCTAGCAACAAGTGTGTCATCAGGACAGCCAAAGTTACCTGCATGTTGTCGATATGGCCACTGCTGTGTTATTGTGTGGAATCTGGATTTCACAACATCTGTCATTACGGTATAAAATATATCCATGCGGCGCAATTTGTCTTTTGTATATGTTTGAAGGTTTGTGGGTGATTTTAAGAATCCGAGAAAGGCTTCCGATACATCAATGTAAGGTGGCACTCTTTTCAGACCAAATGGTAGCTTTAAGCACTGAAGCGTGCCTTTCTTCCTAGAGACCGCTTTATAATAATGTCTGTTTCTGCCATCTGCTCCGATGGTACCTTTCTGAAACAGGCGCTGGCGAACGCTTGCGGTGATTCACAGTTTGATGCTGTCTGAATACACCGTCCGTTTACTATTTCTGCCTACGAAACGGACAGGTTCAGCTTCATCCAAATGCCTAATGCTGGAGAATTGTGACTATAATAAATAAAAAAAAAGCAATTAAATAAATTAAGATTGTGTTTCTTCCTGGTATTTGAATACAGACAATCCCTGGGCTAAGAATGTCCAACTTACAGACATGAACATAAAGCGTATTATGTTAAAGCTTTGAATTAATGACAATGGTTGACAGTAACGAATGCATGCACAACCTGAAGTGACACGCATGAAAATATTGTGCGGCTTCAGCAATTTCGTGGCTCGAAGTACAAAACAGTACTGCATGTAGCTACTTTTATCATTACTGTATAACTATTATCAGGTACTCTATTATTACTGTTCCGACTTACCTACAAATTCGACTTAAAGACAGACCTTGTGTGTGTGTAACCTGGGGACTGCCCATATCGGATGCTCTTACCCGTCAGTATTCAGTTTGCTCTTAACTACAAAAGAATGATATACAGTACTATAAACAGTTATAGCAAATATAACATTAACACCACTCATCCATCTTGTATAAGTACGTATTGGCTACAAGGTCACTATAAGCGTACTGCCTCCTACGCCAGGAAACCCCGGGCATCCTGGGCCGGATATCAGCACCGCTGCAGTGCAAGATGGGCTGTTGCCAGATCTGCACCCAAACGAGGTGATGAAGCAGCGGCGCGGCACCGACAGGAAACACAGTCATTAAGGCGACGTGCCCAGAGAAGCTGGCCTTCAAACCCCAGCACCTGTGGTCACCGTGTGCCTCTGTCCCCTCTGACACGGCACCACGATGGCACACTTCCAGCCACGTCCGGCACAGCTGGTGCTCCAGCCGTGACCCCCCCCAAGAGGCTGTGTAAAAAGGCGTGGCGACCGGGGCTGGAAACGGCAGATGGATTTTAACAGATAATAAGAAGGCCTGCGTTTCACATCTGCGGGGCTCCACCTGTGCACACCAGAGAACAGGAGCTGGGAACGCGCTAGCCGCTGAATGGAGGCGCAGAAACGTGGCAGATTCGGGGAAAGCGGAGCGCGAGAGCGGGAGGGGAGGGAAAAGACGAGCGCCTGGACACCAGGGCTTCTCCGCGGGGGCCTCCGTCTGCACGTGTTTTGGAAAGATCACATGGCGGAGGACATGTGTTCAAAATTAGAGCCAGTTTAGTTCCCCGCGCAGAAAAATATGTAGACAATTTATGCAATGTGGCTCAAGACGACGGTTTCCTGAGTGGAACCAGATTCAGAAAACAAGC
>JAODJU010000046.1:4528630-4540622 GCA_026776725.1 Gnathonemus echidnorhynchus
CCCCTCCCCCCCCCCCCCGGGTTACTCCCTCTCTCTTAAAACCTCCTAAAAAATAAATAAAAGGACTTTGCTCACATCTGGCACGCAGAAGATGCTGCAAAGAAGGTGGATTGACTTAATATAAGGATACTTCACACTAGAACCATGGTGTACCGCAATGATCCAGGATGCAAGGGCTCTGTCCCGGGCTACAGTGCTGCAGGATCCACAATTGGTTCTAATGTGTGGAATGAAAGAAGCAACCATTTTAAAACTAAAAAGTATTCCTATTCTTAAAATCCTGTCACAAAGAAATTCCAAAAGGCCTGAGCTCCCAATTACATGCAGCTGGGGCACATGCAGCTGGAGAGAACAGTTCCCCTCTGCATGATAAAAGTACATCCATGGAAATCCAGCAACCGTGCATCATCGGTATTCACACTAGACGCACTGACCTCACACCCGGGAAAGCATTTCAGAACAGGGCTCTCCAAGTAGATGGACAGACCTGATATCTTGTGAGATTTTCCCACACCGGTCTACAGGGACATGCGTGCTAAAATATGCGTTCAATCTGTATTGCAACAGAAGAGCAGAAGCAGCAGTGCAAAGCAGCTGCAGCAGTAATAACAGGGCCTGGCACCAACCCGCTGCTGCGGCACAATGTGGCCCAGGCCCCCACAGATGGCTGCTCGCTCTCTGGAGCGACGCCAGCGCCCAGCAGACGGCCCGCTGCTCTGTCCCAGAAGCCCCTGTTCACCTCCCCCTTTTTCTGTCCCTGACCTGGGCTTGCTAATGGACCACAGCTGCTTCCTGTAATCCCCTTGGTCTGAACAGGCACAGACGAGGTGAGGCAAGCAAGCAGGTACAGACAAACAGAAGCAGAAGTGCGGGCACAGGCAAGTGGGCACGGAAACAGAAGTAGGGAAGCGGGCACAGACCAACAAAGTGGAAGAGCAGACACAGGCAAACAGAAGCCAGAATGGCACAGGCAAGCAAAAGGAGGTGAGTGGCCACAGATTAACAGAAGCAGAAGAGCAGGCACAGGCAAACAGAAGCAGGCAAAGAGGTACAGACAAGTGGGCACAGATACAGAAGCAGGCAAGCAGGCATAGATCAACAGAAGCAGAAGAGTGGGCACAAGCAAGCAGAGATAGGCGAGTGGGCACAGGCAAACAGAGGCGGAAGAGTGAGCACAAGCAAACAGAGGCAGGCGAGTGGGCACAGGCAAACAGAGGCAGGCGAATGGGCACAGACAAACAGAGGCAGGCGAGTGGGCACAGGCAAACAGAGGCAGGAGAATGGGCACAGACAAACAGAGGCAGGCGAGTGGGCACAGGCAAACAGAGGCAGGCGAGTGGGCACAGATCAAGAAAAGCAGTCAAGCAGAGCTGAGGCACGGACAAGCAGTTACAGACAAACCCACACCAACGCACCTAAACAAACTACACAATGCATATGCTAAGCATTGCATGATGCTCACTGTACAATATTCACTATGACGCACACTGTATGATGTCCACTGCACAGTGTTTTCTGCAGGACGCACACTGCAGAAAATACAGTATATGCATCATTCAAGTATATCTTACAATGTTATGAAGGATTGCTCTCGTTTCACTGCTATTCTAAGAATATCAACACCACACATTGCTTTTTGTCAGGTGATAAAAATGCAGTCTAGCCAGAGAAATTCAAATCTTTGAAAACGAAACTACAGGCCATTACTGTGACAAATGACATCCGTCTCCCACCTTATTCTCCTTCGCTAGGTGACAGATCCCAGGCTGACGGTGCCCCACTCTCTGCTCCTCTGCTGTCACTCATCCTGCACTCAGCACTGCGCTCGTTATCCCTCCTGACACTCTCTCCTCTCTCTGCAGCCCCTCAGCATACACACTGCACAGTGCTGACAGTGCCTCGGCAGGCCGGCAGATCCGCAGCACCATCTGTGAGCACCAGGCCCCCAGCTGCAGGCTCTCCTTCCCTTTCTCATCCCAAATTTAATTTCTTGCTCCCCATCCCCCACCCTCTCAGACTCCCTGCCTCTGTTGTGTCCTCCCAGTTCTCCCAGTACAAGGCAACCGGGAGAGCCCCCCCCCCCCCCCCCCAGGCTCGTGCTGGGTACGAGGAGACGCAGACAGTGCCGTCCAAGAAATAAACGGCTCCTGGTTTCGCTGCTGCCCTTTCCCACAGGATCATTCCACGGTGAAGAAGCATACAGGAAGCACACACAGGAGAGAGAAGGAGACGGAGGTCGAGAGACAGAAAGCGGAGGGGCGCCAGCGGTTGGATGGGCAGGTATGGGGAACAAGTGCATGCCCATGGACAGATGGGGAGCTGCTTTGGTAGTTGTGGGGGGGGGTGTGGTGGTTTGGGCCCTTTCACACAGAAAACAGTGACCAGATACCTCATCCACACTTCATAGCAGGATGGCGTATTCAGGCAGGGCGGCAATAGCCTCACAGAGCCCTAAACAGGAGGATGGGAGTAGGATTCGGTATATGGGGACCAGGCGGCCTCAACCGGGGCTGATTCACGAGGCTGGCAGCTGTTGTGATGCTCAAGGTAAACCATAGAACTATTAAAGAGTTACAGCATGTTTCTATACTAGTGTGCAGTAAATTCATTATAGTGTTTTCAGCTCTACTTATGGAAGCAGAGACATTTTATAAAAGCGATAGTATAACGGCGTGCTAATGTCCGTCACTTTAGCATACAGGCGCTCGTCCGTATCTGCGACTTCTCAACAGATTTATTAAAAAAGGAAATCAATAAGGACTCGTTCCTAACAAAGGGGTCTCGCCTCCTTGCGCTGCGCTGCTCCCTGCCCCCCTGCCCCCTGCCCGCCCTCTCGGCCGCCTTCAGACCATGTGATTAACATATGCTTGGCTCTTCCGTCCCTGTCGGCGTCACCGCAGATGACAGCTGAACCCCCCCCCCCCACCCCGACTGTAATAACACACTCTTACTTACACGCCCTCCCTTGTGGAAAGCGATGGTTAACATTCGTATTTCTGTGCTGATAGTCTGCATCTAGCATAGCTGGTATGGACATGCATGTGTGTGTGACTGAGCTTATGTGTGTGTACGTGCACATGTGTCAACACACACAGGCCCTTAGCTGAGGCCAAACTGCTTTTCGTGGTACTGCGCCCTAGGACACAGCAGGGATTTCTCGCCTTAAGAAGAAGCAGTCAGCCCGTCTTCCAGCCTTTTAACCCTGAGACACACACACATACACACTGGATTGTGACCGTTCTGTCTCTGACACTAACGTACAGTACAGCACAGCGTCACAGCAGAGCTACACCAGTACTGCACATGGCTCGATTAGAAACACACAGCACAGCGCAGCGCAGTGCAGTGCAGTGCAGGACAGGACAGCTGTACATCTGGACCACAGCTGCATTTGATGTTGGTAACAAATTCATTCAGTGTGTGACTCATACACACAGCTAACGTTCCTCTTCATCCATCTCCCTCTCCATCCTCTCCATCCATCTCCCTTGAGGTTCCAGGGCCAGCTGGAGGTGGCTTTTAAGGCCCCCATCGCCCCAGCGCACGTACACTCACACACGTACACAGCATCCAACGGGAAGCAACCGGACTTCTAAAAGCAGGAGCGCCAGAGAAAGAGAATCCAGGCTCAGGTCAGGCATGACAGTGTATGGACCCAACGTTACAAAGCAAAGCCGAGTAGAAAATAGCATTTCAGTGACTTAGTGCAGCTGCTGAAGGAACCCATCGCTGCTCCACCTTCTGGGCTGTCTAGCCCCCAGTCTGTTGAATGGCTAAAATATGGGCTCTCACCCCAACGAAAATAATGCACCTGTACCATCTAAAAACTCACCCCAACTGAGATAACACTCCTGTACCATCTGAAATAAGAGTCTCACTGCTAACGAAATAATGCCCCATTGCCATCTGAAATAAGGTTCTAAACAGAAATAATGCTTCTGTACCCTCTGAAATAATGCTCCCATCCCTACTGAAATAACTCTCCTGTACCATGTGAAATAACACTTTCACCCCAACTGAAATAACGCTTTTGCACCATCTGGAATAAGATTATCACCCCTACTGAAATAATGCTCCTGTACCATCTGAAATAACACTCGTATACCATCTGAAATAACTCTTTCACCCCTACTGAAATAACACTCCTGTACCATCCCCCAGGGTGCTCAGTGGCTGAACTAGGGGCACGTGAAAACAGAACAATTTTTAAAAAGGCTCTCTCAGGAGGGACTGTGTTAACAGAAACTCAGAAAAAGCTGTGGGCAGGCAGCGTTCCCACATCACAGGGCCCCACAGTGGCCTCCCAAAGGCCCAGCAGTCAGAGACGAAACAACGAGTCCCTACCCCCTTCGCCCCCCCAAAAAAACTGGCTTGTTTGGTGGCGGGGGTCCTGACAGCTTCAAGTGGCAGCCGACCCGGGAGTCTTTCGGGATATTAATGCCCCCGCATGTGCAGATCTACGAATGCAGCCACTCCTGCATTCTCCCTCGCCTGTTGACCTCCAATTGGAGCTGACACACTGGGGTGGGGGGCGTGGGGGGACAAGGCTTTGAGGCCTGCTCCCGCAGAACAAAGAAGCTGAATTAGCGCTGTTTTCTCATGCCTTTTTTCCCTTGCGGGACCTGAAAGGGCCTGATTTTCCACACGGCTGGAAGCCATTGGTGTTTTCCTGCAGTGACCTGCAATTCCAGAGAGGGAGAAAAAGACAGCAAGAGCAAAGAAAGGAAGGAAAAGTTCTTCAGTCTGTCTCTCTTCTGTTAAGGGAGTATCCTGTAGTATGTTCCTGTACCATTTCAAATAATTCTCTCACCCCTACTAAAATAACTGCACTATAACATCGGAAAAAAACATCCTCACAGCTACTGAAATAACGCTTCTGTACCATCTGAAATAATGCTGTCACCCCTACTAAAATAATGCTTCTATACCATCTGAAATGACACTCACATTGCTACTGAAATTATGTTCCTTATATTTGAAATAACGCTCTAACCTCTACTAAAATAATACTCCTGTACTATCTAAAATAACACTTTCACCGCTACTGAAATAATACTCCTGTATCATTTGAAATGATGCCTGCTTCCCTCCTGAAATAACTCACCTGTCCCTCGTGAAATAATACTCCCACTCCTTCTGAAATAACTCACCTGTCCCTCCTGAAATAATAATCCCACCCTTCTGAAATTACTCTCCCCATGCTGCGTGTCTGACTCAGTAGAACATGGAGCTTCTCCATAACAGGCTTTATTGGCTTAACAGGTGCTGAATTCAGATAATCCGCAATGTCCTGCCCCTCTTTCTCTGCGTGTCCACTGGATGGGTTGGGGGCTATACTGCATGGTCCACTGAACACACTCCCCCCCCCCAGGCCTGTGTGCATACTGCCCCTGCCATCTGGACGCACCCCCCGCCCCCGCCCCAAGTGCTCTGGAGCTATTCACACGGATTTCACCTTTTCAGCTTGTGTGCTCATGACGATAAATGCTAATGAGGCCAATGAGTGACTTTGTGGCTGGGCTGGGGGAGGGAGCCCCCCCCATCACTGTCTGAGAGCACTGTTATAGGTGATGTCCTGAAGGCGTATTCTCTAAAGACATTCAACTCCACACGCTTTTCTAAACTCTATTTTTAACTGTATTTCTCTATGTCTTATGTCCATGTCTCAATATGTCATATTTAAATGTATTTAAATCATATTTAAATGTGTTTATTACTACTTATTTGCCCTATGATCAACAAGATACATTGCATATATTACCAATGCGTTTGATATAGCTGAAGATGACAGTTAAAGCACTTCGGCTCGACATCCTGGCACACAGCTGACTGGAGCATGAGTGTTCTGTGTTGACCCCCGCCGCACCCCAGCCTTATACACGGCCTTCAGAACATGCGTGTGCGTCCACACAGTCGCTCCATCCCCCGCAGATGTGGTAGAGAGGGATGTCTGTGTTCTAAGTCCACAGCAAGCGTCATCCACTTTTCCCTGACCGCACCTTGCACTGTACAGTGATGGGACCCCGTACTGCGCTAACAGCCCCCACTGGCAGCAGAGGTCCTGTCGCAGGCTCAGTGGCAGGTTCGGGAACGCGCCATTTTACAGGCGACTCACTAGCACCCGTGTGGCCTTTCAGAGGAGCTCCGAAGGAGCAGTGACCCACGGTAGCCGGACTGCGTGCAGCCATGACGGAAAGGTAAAATAACAGCAATCTCCCTCACACACACACACAAAGTCCGAGACCTTCATAGGGCCCTGACATAAAATCAATCCTGCGACCACAACAAACTGTCTGTTCTCCAAAGTGCAGCTTTTAAAGCACAGAAAAAGGGCAGAGTGGGAGGGGGCAGTGATGCAGTGGGTGGGGGGGGGGCGCTCCCACACCCACACACAACCTTTAAAAGACATTAACCTGCTTGTGCTCTGAGCAGGGGCTGAGCCCCCCACTGCGTGCGCTTCCACTCAGTCCCCGAGGACGCCGCACACTTCAGACTCGACGCTCTGGCGGTCTGGCACGCCGGCCGTCCCTGACCTACGCCCCAGTATGTGGGCGCTATTAGAGGATGCCAGAAACTGCTGCTCAGTGATGCGAAAACCATCATCTCCACACTGCACAAGAGCCCAGGGGAGCCGTGCTGGCCGGCACACAGCACAGCCGCCGGGTACAGCTGGTATCAGCTGGTATCAGCTGGCCGGAGCTAGTCACAGCTGGTCAGGGGGGCAACCAGCGTCTGGCCAATCTGTTTATCATCTCACACACACACACACACAGACACAGACACAGACACAGTCCACGTATTGATATCTTTATAGGGAAACTCTGTTCATTTCTATGGGCATAACCCTAATCCTAAACATGGCAACCTTAACTACTAACCAGCCCTAACCTTAACCATAATTAACCAAACAAAATAAAAGACTTTTGACATTTTTAGGTTTTTGATTGTCTTCACAGATTTTTGAGGTTATCAATTGAGGTTATCCTGGTGCGGACTGAAAAAATGTCCCAAGGTAAAAAGTTACAGGTTTTTATCAAATTGTGGGGAAATCTGGTCACACACACACACACACACAGAGACACACAGTTCATATATTCCTATCATTGTGGGGACTCTTCATTCATTTCTATCAACATAAAACTAACCCTAACTATCATAACCATAATGCTTACCCAGCCATAACCTTAACCAAAAGTAATCAAACAAAACATGACTTTTGGCATTTTTAGTTTTCTCATTGTATTCACAGATTTTTATAAAACTGAAATTGCTCTTGTGGGGACCGAAAAAAAACAAAAAAAAAAACAGATTTTTATCATACTGCGGGGACATTCTGTCCCCACAATGTAATATATACATGACCCACACACACACAAACAGAGACACACACAGAGGAATCTGTCAGCGAGGCTGGTGCTCTGTGGGTGGGAGAAACACCAGCAGGAACTAGCAGTTCCTGGCCCAGCCCTGATGCACACAATGGCTAAAGAATGAAAGGAACCGGAGTGGAGCAGAGATAGGGGCCAGCAGGAGCCGCTGCGTATCGCGCTCTCACAGGTAATTACTGTGGGAAGCCTGGGAGGGGGGCAGGGGGGCAGTATAGGAGCATGACCCGGCCTTCACTGAGAAACACCCGGAAAAACGGGGGGGTCCCAGCCAAGCACAGCTGCCACATGCTCTCTTAATGTGGATTTAATTCCCACTGTGTGACATTCAGCTCACTCCTCCCCAAACACTGCACGCTTTTCATTGTTACAGCTGATTTGATACATTATTAATGGCAAAGGGGAATGAGAAACCTGCTTGCTTGCCGTTACCCTCCCAAGCTTCCAGGCACTCGCTTATTTGTTTATCTACCTGTTTATAATATCGGTGCCTGTACACAATGCTGTGCAAGCTAAACCCTTCTTATGAATACAGACACACACGCGATGGTTCGTTGCTGAAGAAACAAGGGCCCCCGTAACGCGCCCATAACCCCGATGAATACACCCCTTCCAACGCACCGCACCGACGCCCCAAAGGAACACGCGGCTGACACCACGCTGACTGGAGCGCCGGCCTCACCCCATCTGCCCCAGGAGACCCCAGTGGCACTCCGGCCTAGTCACTCCGCGGGCCCGTTTCTGTTTCCATGGCGACGGGCACCACAGCTATGTTGCCTACAGCAGGCCAAAGCGTGGAGCGTGCGAGGCGGGATGCTAAGCGACGTTAGCATTAGCGCTGAGAGATGGATCACGCTGGCACGGGTGAAATCTGGCGGCACGTGGGATAGGAGCTGCTCAGCCTGTCGCCTCCCATCTGACCCCCCCCAGACCACGTGAGCCATTAGTGTCCGTGGCCAGACAGCAGCAGTCCGCTGGGAGGGGGTGGGTACAGACAAAGGACACCACACGGGCCACTGCCTGTGAAGACAGAAAGCTGTACCTATAATCGGAAGGTCGCTGGTTCAAATCCCAGGGTCGGCAGAATGTTTTCACCGTTGTCCTTGAGCATGGCCCTTAACCCGCAATCTCTCCAGGGACTGACTGACTGAAGCTGTATTCCCCCCCCCCCATCCCTTGCTTGCTGCTCCCTAAGTGCACTCTAACATACTGCCAAGGCGACACCCCCACACACACATTGCATCACAGTCCCCCCAGCATAACGTAGGAAACTCAGAATGCAGCTGAGTAATTGAACACAAGTGTGGGATCCGCACTGCCATGAGTCTTCTTTCATATGATAATCAGGAACAAAAGCGTTTGGAACAAACCATCTTCCCAATGCCAGCGCCCCCCCTAAGGAGGCGAATGCAACGCGGACGATCAGCGGCTTTCTGCCTCCTCCCAGTGCCCGTCGGGCCGCGGCTCAACCCCTCATCCAGAAAATCAGGGATACGTCCGCTTTACAAAGGAATTTTTAGCCTCTTAAAAACAGAAGGGTGTCCTTCCTGGGCCATTATAATCCTAACCAAGGACATGGTCATAGCCATACTAACCATGTCCACAGCCATTCTGAAAGCTTTCACATGCGAGGTTTGTAAACTCTGGAAGCTCTAGAAAATGTTACTGCTGGATCTTGAACCCGTTTTGGCTTCGCGTACATCAGAGAAGGAGTCCACCGTGGCGTGCAGAGCGGACGGCGATGATCACGCACTGCGGCGCGTAGCAGAGCGTGTCGCTGAGAGAGAGGGCGCCGGGTCTCATAGATCCTGCAGCTTTGGTTCAGCACTGCCGTTACTGTCTCTCCACGTCACCCCCCCAGCACCAGAGCGCCGGCTGGCAGCAAAGCGCAGACCCACATGCGATGCTCAGGAGCTCCTGGCTCGACGTGCCTTCAGACTGGCAGCGTTTCCCATATGGCACTGGAAGGTACTGGGGGGTGGGGACAGTTTAACTTAACTTCACAAACATAAAATTGCAGCTGCTCCATTATAGGTGATCCCTGTGCAGCTGTGAATTATTATGTGGACAATTTAATACTGCCACAGCAGAGGAAGCAGCAGATTAAGACCCAGCCTCCGCTTGGCTGCCAGGCTGCAAACGCGTTCTTCAGCGGGACACCGGCAACGTCAGCGGCCCATTAGCGAAGCGGGGGGGGCGGGATCCCATGGGACCCAGAGGGACATACGCTGCCTTCGGTGCCCCAGTTCGGGGGGGGGGGGGGGGACAGCACTCTCAATGAGCTCCTTTTTTCACGAGTCAGTATCCCGAAAGTTCGCAATTTGTCCCGCCAACGGGGGAGCATTAAAACCAGAGCCGATATATTTTTTTTTTTTTTACAGTTATGGAAAAAGTGAAAAAACACAGTTTCTGAAGATGTCATTACATTCGGTGAATGGTATGGAGTAATGACAAGCACATGTGAGAGTGCAGAGAACGGCCGGGCGGGCGGCAGTCAGGACCCACGGTACCGAGGGACACGGGATGCGAGTCGTATAAAGGACGCTCACTGCTGAACTGTGGTAGAGGGAAAAAAAAAACAGATGTTGGTAAAAAGACATAAAGGCACATGGAAAAACGATTACTGGCGCACGCAAAACATCTTCAAACATTTAACCTTATATGGTTACGCAGATTCATACTGGCTGCCATTTATTGTTCGCTAAGGGGATCTGCATTTCTTTTACATGGTGTAATTACGGCCGCCTCTGAATGGAGAGGGACAGAACATTCACAACAGTGTGCCACACGTGCTAGTGGTGCACCAATGTGGAAATTTTAGCCCATACTGATAAATGATGCATTTTTTTGCTAATATTACCAATAGTGATAACTGACTAACATCTGAGCTCCACAAATCTGTAGTGAAACTGACGTCGGTGATGAAGATCCCAGGAATGTGTGTAGCGACCACATCATATAATACAGAAAGGGGGGCATCGGCGAAGCAGCGTCGACTGGGAGACTGTAGGGAGGATCTAAGTGGCGAATGAGCCGACAAAATCCCTCGCAAATGGCGGATGGTCCAATGCCATCATCTCCATTATTTCTGTAATTATGTCATTAGCTCTGGTGCTGCTAACTTCATATTTATACCAAAATCTAACTAAATGTCTGCATCAACATTGTGGACCTTCTCTCTGCCAGGAGCTATACAGCAACACCTTCCGTTCCTAGTACGGGAGTACGGGACCCTCCACGAGTACCACAGATCACAATACTAAACAGTACTCCTGACTCTGGAGTGTTTCCATGTTCTGGGAGAATGGGGTGTCCATCCCTCCCCCAGTCCCCTCCCCCAGTCTCCCTCCCGTCCATCCCAGTCCCTTCTCCCACTCTCCCTCCTGTCCATCCCAGTCCCCTCTCCCAGTCCCCTCTCCCATCCATCCCAGTCCCTCCTCCCAGTCCCCTCTCCCATTTTCCCATCAATCCCTATCCCCTCTTGTGGTCCAAAGGAATGCCGTATTACCGTGACGGCCAGATTTAAGCAAAATGCTTTGCCGCTGTTCCTGACCTGAATTCCTTCCCCCAGCTCCATGTTTCCATCAGAGGCTGAGGGCCTTTTGTTAGGCATCAGCTCCCCCCGTTTCCCTGAGCAATAACAATCACTGTAGCTCATAGATCCACCTGTCCATCAGCAGACCCTTTAAACGCACTGCGAGGTTGGTTGAGTTAGTGGATCACGCCACATGCTACTGTTTTTGTAATACGCATTAGGGCTGGGTGATAGCACAGATTTTCTTTTTGATGCAACACGATACCAAGTAATACCAAGAGGACAGGGTGCTGGAAGTTCTCATTCCAATCAGAAGAATCGGTATTTCTGTATTGATCTGTGCATCCTGAATTCACATGAGTCATTGAACAGATGGACGTGGACAGTGATATCTCAACAGTCATACCATCTGAAAAGGAGATATTGTGGATAGACAAAGTAAGAAGACGTCAGTGGTGAGGCGGTATTTTGGCAATTTAAAATCTGACACCCACAGACTGGTGTTGTGGACAGTAAACTCTGACAAAACACTTGTGCCAATTAAAACTGGAAATACTACAAACTAATTTCACCAGCTTTGCCATCCAGTAGAACATACAGAATGCAAGTGCTTACAGTTAAAAACACCCACCCAGGGACACAAAGCCCCAGGGCTGGGACTCAGAAATCCAGAGGAGGCCCGACGGCCACCCGGCTCTGAGGGGTGGCTGGGGACCACACAGGTGTGGCTCGGTGTAGCTCCAGAGCCCAACCATTGAGGGTCTCATGGGACAAAAGGCGTTGCTGTAGCAGATGCAGCGCAGAGGCCTGAACCTGCCAGACAACAAGAGCAGACGTAGTGCAAAAGTTTGAACCTGCCAGACAACAACAGAAGACGCAGCGCAGAAGCCTGAAGATGCCAGACAACAAGAGCAGACGCAGCGCAAAGCCTGGACCTGCCAGACGACGACAGCAGACACAGTGCAGAGGCCTGAACCTGCCAGACAAGAGCAGACGCAGCGCAGAGGCCTGAACCTGCCAGACAACAAGAGCAGACGTAGTGCAAAAGTTTGAACCTGCCAGACAACAACAG
>JAODJU010000046.1:4558040-4582659 GCA_026776725.1 Gnathonemus echidnorhynchus
AGCGTGGCACTTTTTCAAGTGTTTTGATTTATTGGTCAAGGAGTCAAGCCCCCTCAGTCGGGACTTTGCATCTATCAGGGTCGGCTTCCAGCTTCATTTGGCCCTTTCACCCAAAGCAGATGTTCCCGAGAAGCCTGTCCAGATAGCGCCTGCTCCGAACAGTGACCCCTGCCACTCTGTAATAGGGGATATAATTTTCCGTGATATCATAAACATTCCCTGAACAGCAAATTCACCGAGTGCTGAACCGAAATGAAAAGAAAAGTGCAGTGAACTGCAGACTCAAGACACATGACCTGATTTGAAAAGTGCATAATATTTTCACCAGAGTATTATACATATCAGAAAATATTAATAATTTATTTAAAATAACAAAAGCTTAGAATTCGCCATGCCCAACCTGGGCTATTGTCAGTATTACCCCTGTTTAGCTAGTCTGTCCATGACACCTGTGTTTCATAAGTTGTTTGGACATTGGTCAAGGATATTGGAAACTGGACACTGGAGCACCTCTGTGAGTTCACGTTCACTGTGTAGGCTTGTTTCTCACGCATACATATATGTCACATGACTCTGTCCGCTTCTTCAGTTGACCCTCTTTGATTAGGCCGTCTTCACGTCTTCATGTCTTCACTCCTTGAATGTTCCTGTGCCCTGCACAGAAAAGCAGAACACCTCATCTGAAATCCACAGCATTTTTTTTTCTTCTATTGCCATCTTCTATTAGTTCATCCCCATATATTCGGATTCAGAGTGTTTTAAGTTTTTGCCCTCTGGCAGACTGAAGTAAATTTCATTAGGATGTACTGTGCTAAGAATAGGGCCATTAACTGCACTGTTTACACTGATTCTGAGTCAAGGTTTTTTTTATCGCAGGTCTGGATGCGGTTTCCTGGACATCAACACTTTAGAATACCAGCAAATAACCACTGAGCACAGCTGGAGATGTTGGGTGTGTCAAGTATTGACTGAATTCCACACAGAGCAAAGTTCTGCGGTTGTGACTCCCTGTTTCAACAACTGTCACAGTTGGAAACCTTCGGCAACATAAACATGGTGCCAGAAATGTGGATTAAACTTTGGTCAGGGAAACATTAGAAGTATCCTTTAAAAAAGCCCTGATTGGCTGTCCCCGGACCACTCTGACCTTTTACCAGAACACCACACATTACTAGTGTCTGTATTTCAGATACATGCATGTGTGTTTCAGCACATACGTATGTGGTTTCTACCTCGCTGCCTTACGCACCTTCCGCCACGGAGACAGGAAATAAATGAGCGGGCTGTGACTTGCGCGATTGCCCTTTTCCTGATTGCCCCTATCTTCTGCGATGTTGAAGGCCCACCAGCCATTTCATAAAATATTAAAGAGCAGCCGTGTCTGTTGATGCTGTCAGGGAGTAGAAATATGCATGATGGATTTATTCTACTGCGTGCGCGCACACATTCCCCAGAGACCACACTCCAGCTGTTTAAGCCATATTTCCGTCACTGGCAGGAGCAGCAGGCTTGACCTCAGAGAAATGTCTTCATTTCCCTGCACAGCAAATGTAAATGGCTAACGGGGCCATTATCAAATGATATTAAAATGCAGAGAGCGGGGAAGGTCACTGCCGATAAATGTGAGGGTAGATTCCTCACGCACAGAGGAAAGGTCATATTCTCATAAATATGATGGAGGTCACATGACCTTCCCAACACGCCGACTGGGTCACGCACAGGTACCTGCCTCTTCAGGTTCTTCTGGCGATGATGGACACATGGTCTCCTTACACACACACAACCATTTTTTAAAGGTTGTCAGACATAAACTGATATAAAATGATACATTTTAGATGCAGGTACATATGATGTTATCTTCACAGTCGTCTGTCATATCTTTAACAAGCATGGACTTTCCAAAGTATGATAACCTGTTACTATACCATCCTGTGGATTTCATTCCTCACTCACTCACTTACTTACTTACTCACAAGTAAAGATCTAACTTCGATACTTTTTATCCAGTCCAGGGTTACAGGGCCATATGTCAATATTGGCAAATGAATTCAATGTAATGCATTGCATATAAATCACCAGCAGGGATGTTTTCGACACAAACTGTGCTCTGATAGCATTTCTGTATACTTTTTGATGAATCTAACTTTATGATTTGTGTTTCCATAACAGGTAATTTCCAGTTCAATGCAGATTGAGCACGTATACAGCGCTCACAGAAAGTCTTTGGACACTTGCTTAAAATATTGCAATTTATTGGTTTTTTAGCAAAAATCATTACTTCACTTGTTTACAAAAATACATATCACGTTATTGGAAGTTTTAAAGTAAAGCACTGATTTCAAGTACTAATAAATGTAAACTCAAAATATAGTTTTAAAGAGCTGTTCTGAGTTAAATAGTACATTAACAAGCATCATTGGCTGCTTTTTAATTAGCAACAACATTACAATAACATAAAAGACCATTTTTTTGTGTTTTGTATCCCTTTGGGAGCCAATGGCTACAACTGCAATAAATAGCGAAATGGCAAGGACAAAGCTGAATGTCAGTTAAAAAAATGAAACAAAACAATAAAAATAACAATAAACAATAAAAGAAAATGTCTGTGCAGAAGATGTATGCAGATATTTTAAACTTTGCTTGCCAATGAACTTTTCTTATAAAATCAACATCAACATTCCTATAAAATCAACATAAAATCAAAGCAACATTATTACAGAATTAAGCAAGCATCCAAAGACTTTCTGTGAGCGTTGTAAATGACAGGTCAGATCCGGGACACAAACACTGGCCCGAAACACATCAAGGTCCAGTAAGATTAGGAAGACCATCTTTGTGATTAGCATATCATACAAATCACTGGGACAGAAAGACCATTGCTCTTTGTGAGGAGAACTTTAATGCATTCTGTTTATGTTTTCATACATCTTATGCAATACAGGAGCACAACATTAACACTCTTTATCATCTGGAAAGGCATTGTCTTAGAAGTACAACACGACCAACTCATACCTTGGATTGTATCTGACAATGATTAACTAAACATGGATACAGAAGAGCATGCATTACATCAAACCTACTGTTACTTTTGCCTTGGCATGGGAATGTGGGCAAGGTAATTATGGGAGATTGATTAACTGGCCAAGCACCACCCACTTCCAGCAGGGCAGAGGAGTAGGGCCAAGCAGCTGTGCAATGCACCAGGTTAATTATGGAGGTACGCTTCATGCTAATGAAATGGCTCAGTGCATATGGCAGAGGTGAGCTAAACCGCGCCGATTATCAATCCTGAGCTCATCCCTGGCCAGAAGCTCCCAGCTTCACCCTGGCTGCTCCACACACCTTGTCCATCATCCCTGGAGGCTCCTTTGGCCCACGGAGACCTGAGGCGGAACACATCAGGAGCAGAAACAGTCACAGATGAGCGTGCCTTTGTTTCAACCCGCCCTGTCCTCCTACCCCTCCCAAACAATTAAACACTGATTTGAATGTCATTAATCAGCAGGCTGCATGGCAAGATCTAATTCATATCTGTCAGAAGCAATGGGCAGAAACTAATAGGAAAGTAATTAGAAAACAGAGCCCTCTCACATAGATGACCATATGCTTTTAATAACATGCTCCACGCGGCAGGGCACCTGGACAGCGTCGATTCCATTTGCTTTTGGCTCGAGGACAGAAAAGAGGACGTTTCCAGGTCTTCATTAAGACAAGACATTAAGCCTAATGACAGGTTTTATTTGGAATCATTACTGTACTTATCAAAATAGAAGAGGATACTGATCAGCTTGAGGCTGAAAAATGACTCGTTCGTCAGACAGAACAAAATGTCAAACTGTGATATATGCTGAAAAAGCGGACTGGCAGCAAAACAAGCTCCATGTATGGATATAGGAATATAACTCTATCCGGGAGACAGAATGATCATCGGCTGAGACCCAAGCATCAGGGAAGCCCTACTAGACGAGAAGCATAGACACAGATCATTCCTGCACTGAGGCCTCAGCCTTCAGAAACCCCCCTACTCAGAGGCTGCTATGGAAATTGAGGCTCACAAGCCAAGCCTCCTGTAGCTCCCACTGCAGGCATAAATAACATGGATGGAATCACTAGAACACTAGCCAGAATCCACATGCTTACATGAAATTAAATGAATGGAAGTATGAAAAGAGTAACTGAAGGATCCTATGGGTCTGGTGCCTTAAAATAAGGTGCAGGAGGATTGCTGTGTTGCAGCAAACGGCTCCAGACGTTGTGTCGGAGGCTCGGGTCAGGAACGCACACTTTGCTACAGAGGCTTTATGGCTCGATTTCTGAAATGTCATTACTTTAGCATGCACATCATCACATGCAAACCACTGAGAATAACACAGGGTCTGTTCGGGATTAACCCTACAATGCAGCTAAATAGATGAGCTGGAAGCATCTGTAATGTCAGCCATGTGTAATGTAACGCAGAGGAAGTCTCCCTTTCACAAATAAATATGGTTTATGACTCATGCCTAATCGAAGTGAGCTCTGCTTTTCTTTTCGACTGTTCCCTGGAAAACATATAAATGATCCCTCATTCCCGATCATGCCTCCTTCGCTCATAATTGCTCTGTGGTTTTCATTAGCCTCCCTTAGCAAGCGGAATAAAATGTTTGTCTTTAAAACGCTTGTTTTCTTTCTCCGGACTGCACCATTTATAGAGAAGAGAGGATATACATTTCTACTACAGAAGCAAATCCAGACTCACTTTTCCTCTGCACAACTTATTATGCGTAAAATACAAAATCTAATCATTCATCTTACATCCTGGTCAGGGGTGCAGGGTAATATATAATATGAAATAAGACATGAAATACAATACTGACGATCCTCTACTTACGAACTTTCAGACATACGAACAAAGAGGACCGTAAATCCAAATTGTGTTAATTGGGCTCCTGTTTCCTGTCCGCAACATCAATTTTTTTTTTCTGTGCGCCAATTCCAGGTAGTACGACTTCTGGCTGCTACTCCTGCTGCGTAGCAGCGTAGCGTGCGTACTCCCAGCATCCTAGATCTTTGTACTTGCGTATCCCCTTAAAATGATGTTGAATAACGACTTACGCACATTTCAAGTTACGAATGGCCATTCGGAACACATCTCATTCGTAAGTAGAGGAGCGTCTGTATACTTCATATGTTTGGGTATTAACATTAGTTTACTCAACGGCCCTAAATCAACTTGATTTGAATAGTTTTTCTTATTGTCATATCATGGCTATTTAACACACTATTTAACTTAACTGTTGCTAGTATTCTATCATATTACTGTCTACTATACTGGGACCTGGGTAAGATGGGGAGTCGATCAATGGATGGCACATTGCAAAAAATCAAACTGATGTGAAAGTAGATTTGCGGGAGAATATTATATCAAATAGAACATTTCTTGTTAGTTGTTGTCTTGCAATAAAATGTCTGTTGCACACGGTGTAAGATTTGCGGTATATATATGTGTATATACATACAGTATATAGTTTCATATCTTCTGATGAGGACGCCTATGTTCCAGATTGTAGGTGATAGTCTGATTGTCATCTATTTATTTGTGTGCATGTGCTGTTTGCAATTGTCTGTCTAAAGACGTAACCATACTATGTTCTGGTTATCCTACTTTTACACTCAGTCTGAAACTGTTTTAACTCTCTTTATACTGTACGACATTAATGCAAAATGATTCTCTCGACTTTACTAATGTGCGAGGCATGCATTATTAATCCTTTGCAATTACCCAGTCAACCCAGACGCCATTACAAAACCACCCTTCAGTGCTTGTATACATTCTCCCCTGAATACACTCGATTCCACACAGCACCAGGTAGTATCTTAATAATGGGAAGTAAATTGCAGTGACTCTGTGAAATTGGACAAGTTAATAGCGCTGGGATAAGGTAATGGGGGGAAAATGAGTGCAGGAGGGTCAAGGCAAGTGATTTATGCCCAGCGGAGAGAGGAGCAAGCACAGAGCCTCTTGTGGGGGCCACGCCACACAGCCTGTCACTCCTGTCAGGAGTCGGAGGATATCCAGCCAATTATGGTGACAGTATATATGCAGCTACTGTCAAATGGGCCTCTTGAGCAAGTGAATGTTTGTGCTGCTCGACGTGGAAAACAATGGAGGGAGTGGGAGGAAATGCAGAGGAGCTAAGCCAAGCAAAAATAATATAAGCTAAGTCAAGCTAAGCAAAGCTAAAATAAGCGAAGATAAGCTAAGCTAAGCTAAGTCAAGCTAAGCTAAGTCAAGCTAAGATATGATAAGATAGCTGTCCAAAGACAGTAGCTGCATAAAAAAGTAAACATGTAGACTAGATGAATGCTGAAATTGTTTCTTATTCTGCAAGGAAATTTAGTGTGAAGGAGAGTGAATGCTGCCTATAGACTGTATGCTATACATTTTCATTGCAGATACATTTCAACTATCCCCCATGATGTGTCTCCGGTACAGGGTCACTGCCAGCCTGGAGCCTGTCCCAGGAAGCAGAAGGTAGGGGACATCCTGGATAAGACGCCGGCTTGTCACAGGGAAGTTACGTACACAGCCTCATTTTTTACAAGTTCTTAATTGTTGTTCCAGTTTAAGAAAAAGAGAGAAATGAAGACTGATCATTTGTGTTGGCCCAGATTCTGGAGATGACCTCAGTTTAGAATGTACACCGTAAATAAGGGTTCTTTAAGTGTCGCCACCCACAGTAAAACTAATGTAAGCCATCACATAATAAAAGGGAATAAATATGTCCATTCCATTGAGTTCAGTTTCAAGAGGTTCTGCTGTAGCTGTTCATCTTATGCCACAGCTACAGGGTGGGAGAGAAGGCAGAGAGGGCAACAAGTTTGTGGAGGTTCACATTCACTTGTTCGATCGTTTCTTATCCTCCTGCTTGCTGTTCTCACCGACACCATACTGACCTGTGAGCGATTTATTTTTTCCCGATCCTGACAGTGCTGATCGGCAAAAAAAAAAAAATCAGGAAAAAGAAACAAAATTCTTCTCTACATATTCCTTATATGATTATGTCTGACTGCCAAAAGCAATACTGACATCTGCAGACTCTGCATGATCTCATAGTCTTCATTTAAAAGTTTTCTTTAAAAAAAAAAACTACTCAATGCACATTCTTTATCTCTTATTGTGCGTGTGTAGCAAAGCTTTAGGCTTCTAACTGCGTGCGATCCTTGCTGATTCGTTAAAAGTAAAAACAGCCTGTTCTAAAACTATATTAGGAAATTCACATATGGGTCACGGTCTACATTTTACTCGCGACGGCTGCCATCGAGATCAGCTGAACTGCAGCCGTGTGGGAGATGTCTTTGAGAGAGATGCGTGTTGGGGGGGGGGGGGGGTATTTACGGGAGCTGTGCATGTGGGAGGCCGGCATACCTTTTCCTCTCGGCCCTGCGGTGAGAGCCAGCTTGGCCAGGTACCAGATTGCACAGCTATTTTCAGATCCGCACCCTCATTTTCGTAGATAGAAACAGCAATTGACACAGATGTTGAAATTGGGGATTTTTTTCTCCCACCTGCACCTGCGTGTGCCTGGTGCCAAAACTCCCGTCGTGTCAAGATGGGAGGTCTACGCGATCCTCGCATTTATGGCACAAAGGCAAATATCACAGCATCACTTATGGACATAGTCAAGGGGGACTTTTTCTTTGGATCAGAACCAGAACACAGTGACTGGCGGGGCACATCATTGGATTACTGAAATAAAACAATTAAAAATAAATGTACAAGATCCATCCCAGGTGAATTTGAACAGAGCCGTGCCAGAGCAGGAATGGAGACTCAGCGGATGCTCCTCATACTGCGATACGATTTGCAGTGCGATTCGCAGGGGATGCAGGCATCTGCCGTCATCTTATTAGAGACCGAAGACGCCCTCTGTCTGTGTCGACTGCCATTAGACATCTGTACCATCAGTAAAGGAAAAGACTGAATGAATCTCTGGCTTTTGCCGAGGCGCATCTGCGAACCCATCCACAGTATCTCCTTGTTTTTTCTACCATGTGTTTCTCTCTGAGTCGGATCGTGCTCCCAGAGCAGCTCCTGATCCAGCCTATCATACATTTGGCTCCTTGAACAGATATTTTCCGGCACATTCCATTAGGCCGACACACATTCCCGGATGCTGGCTCAGCTGGACGAGTGTGTCCCGCACATCACAGGGTCTAGCTGGGCATTCGAATATCAGCCCCCAGCTGGCTGCCCCCATTATTTCATCTAATAATCTGTTTTTCCAAGGGCTACTGTGGTTGGTGCATAGAGATTTGTGTTCTGTTTTTTCTTTTAAATTTTACGGTATCACGGGATTCAGCAGTTCTCGATAAACCATGAATCTCAGCAATATTGAAGTTCTGTTTGAATGAGAGCACAGAGTTCCTCGTGATCTCGACAGGTACTTTGATATTGTATCTTCATAAATCCTCCCCAACCCTGAATAATTCTACATTCTTTTTCCCGTTCAAACACATACTCATGTCAGACTCATACTCGTGTCAGTCATTTGATAAAAAAAATATAAAACTGCTATCTAAATGTTGAATAGATGTAGAACAAAATGAATCTGAATCAAATTATGAACAATGCATACACCGATTTTAGCAATTCACTACAGACAGACGGAAGGAGATGATCTTCCAGGGAGGTTCTGATCAAAGATAGACCATGGGGCCTCATTCTGTATTGTCTAATTACACCATCTGTGGCAGGCTCCTCCAGAGCATGCTAGCGTAGCTGTCAGATGTAGTGCTTCGATGACAACGAGCAGGAGAATACCCCCCGCCCGCCTCCCGGCCCCGCCCATGAGACCTTCCCCACAGACAGTGTTCTACACCCCCCCGGAGGAAACTCCTGCCCTACTTGCACTGGGATTTTAAAAGAGTCCGACACCTGTGATTAGATTTTCAGCTACAAGGGCCAGCATGGTTTGAAGCAGAGTCCAAGTCTCTTTTAGCCCATTATGTAAAAAATTACAAAGCAAATAGAAACCAAGCAAAAAGTCTATTACTAAAAAAATTATTACAAGCAAATAATTTTATTGGGTCTTCTTGGAAACGTAGCATAAATAATAAAAAATTTCAGCACCCTATATATGGTCTAATAAATCTGTGACATTTATGAAGTATTACATTGTCACAGTGCAGCTTTTATGAGAACTAAATACTTGATAGAAAGCAGAAATACTGGAGACTTTGATTATGGGATTAGCTGCTTAAGATGTTCTTGTTTTGAAGTTTAGACTTTAAAAGGAGTCTGACAGACTCATGTGTATCAGTATCACAGATGGAACATTTCAATCATCTCTGTCTGATGTGTGAATAAAAGATTTTCTTTATGGCTGCATTACAAAGTGAACACATATGAATCCTTGGAAAGGCAAAGACAGTGATGTACAGCATTACCTGCTGATCTGAAGGAATATCACAGTGATCAAGAGCAGTATCATGCTGATTTTAAGGAATATCACAGCAATTTAGAGAGGTATCATGCTGATTTAGAGGAATATCACAGTAACACAGAGCAGTATCATGCTGATCTTAAGGAATATCACAGCAATTTAAAGAGGTATCATGCTGATTTAGAGGAATATCACAGTAACACAGAGCAGTATCATGCTGATCTTAAGGAATATCACAGCAATTTAGCAAGGTTTCATGCTGATTTTAAGGAATATCGCAGCATCCTAGACCAGCATCACACTGATAAAGACCAGAGTAATTTATAGATTCAGAAAAATAATAGTCAGTGACAGCGAGACAAATTATGCTAATTTCATTTATGACCCCTGAACTGATGTATTACTTCCAATATCTTTGCATCCATCCATCCATCCATACATACATACATACATCCATCCATCCATCTATAGCTCTTGCTCAGCTCTTCCCAAGCCAGCTGGTAGATGTAATCCCTTCAGGGTGTCCTGTCTGCCCCAGGACATCCACCACTTTGGAACATGCCTCTTGTCTCTTGGAGGTCCTAGCGGAAGCTCAGGTTCCAAATGACGCAGTTCTGTGGATCACTGGAGCCAGCAAGGTCATGATCCTTTGAGGGCATTACCCCCAGTGTGTTCCCCTTAGGTCTCCTGATCTTGTATTGCTTGGCCATGTGACAAGTCAGCAAATCAACAAAGATAGAGAAGAATGTGAATGAAACGAAAAAGGTCTGACTTTCCTCCTCAGCAGGAATGTCAGCCCGCACAGCTCCCTGGTAGGGGTGCCAGATGTGTGGAAGCAGTTCTGTGCTGTGGTAGAGCCTGGTACAGCAAAGTAGCAAGGGAAGAAAACTCAGTCCACAGATTCCCCCAGCTGCACCCCAGCCGAGGAAGCGCTGACAGATCCCATGTGGATGAGTGGGGTGGCTGAGGTGGACTGTGACCTTGAGACTAACAGACCTGTGGATACTGTGTGTTTGACAGTCTGTGTTTCTGATAGTCTTCCTGTGATTGTCTCTGTGAGTTTGACAGTGTGTTTTTGATAATCTTCCTGTGATTGTATCTGAGGATTTGTCAGTCTGTTTTTGACAGTTGCTGTCATTTTTATTTTTGGACATTTTGCATTTTTGACAGTCTGTGTCATTAACAGTCTGTGTTTTTTGACAATTTTCTTGTGATTGTTTTTGTGTGTTTGGCAGTCTTCCTGTGACTGTCTTTGCGTGTTTGTCAGTCTGTATTTTGGACAGTCTGAGTTGTTAACAGTCTGTGTTGTTGACAGTTTGCATTTTTAACACTTTTTTTACAGTCTTCTTGTGATTGTCTTTGTGTCTTTAAGAGTCTTTTTGATAGTCTTTGACAATCTGTGTCATCAGTAGTCTGCATTTTTGACCGTCTGTGGTTTTGACAGTCTTCCTGTAATTGTCTTTGTGTGTTTAACTGTTTTTTGTTACTGACTCTTAGCCTCAGTCTATGTGTTTCACCATCATTTTGTTGTAGTTTCTGTCTGTCTGACAGTGTTACATACATACAGTCTTTTCCTGTTACACAGTTTTTGTCTTTGAAAGTCATGCTTTTGCCTGTCCATGTTTAGGCATTCTTTGTGTCTCTGACATTCTTTGTATTTTTTATGTGATTCTGACACCCTTTATATGGTTGACAGTCTTGCGTTTAAATCTTTGCATCCTGGCAGAAGCAGCTTGAGAACTTCTAGGGAAAGAAAATGTGGGATATTTCTGATTAGGGTGCAGATTCCAACCTGCTGATGGTGTAGAAGTTTTTGTGCCTCCTGGACAGATACCAGATGGCTCTCAGAGCCGGCTGGGGTCACTGCCAGCGGACACAGGGACACGGGGAGTCTGCAGAGGTCACATCAATGAACTGGCTAATACTCGGTCAGGGAAGCCGCTGAGAAATGAGGCCAGGAACACACACACACACACACACACACACACGCACACACACACACACACACAGGTATGTAATTATGTCTTTATGGGGACTCTCCATTCATTTCTATGGGGAAAACTCTAACCCCAACATGACGACCTTAACCCCTACCCAAGCCTAACATTAACTGTAAGTAACCAGCCAAAACATTTTTGGCATTTTTACTTTTTGATTGCATTCACAGATCTTTGTGGGTCCCCACAACATCGAAAAAACAAACAGGTTTTTATCACATTGTGGGGGACATTTGCTCCTCAAAATGTAATAAATCTAATACACACACACACATCCAGAACATGGTCTTAAAATGCACTTAATCAGTGTCAATGTATATTAAACTTACTTATGAGTTCCGTTAAACAAGGTAACTACAGAGTGGACCTACCATTCCAAGCTAGAAAAATATGAAGTACTATTTGTACAAAGAATCATCATGTCATCGCAGGCCTTTTCAGCCAGATATCAATATGAGAACAGCCAATGAAAATGAGAGCCCCAATGCTGAATAGTAACAACATCAGGCTCTCTGGCAGTAAGTTTAAATAATGTTGAGAAGGCTCCCCACTTCTGATATTACTGAAATTAACATTGAGATGTTAGCATAAATGAAAGCACATACATTCATTTTGGATTTACGTAGGTTTGGGCATATCTTACATTTCCTATGCGGCCTTATCCAAACTGGACACCCTGAACCCGAAATCAGTGACCACCAGTCAATGGCCGATTCCATTAAATGGACTGATACTGTATTTTCTTTTTTACCTAAAGAATAATATATATACCCTAAAAGCAGAGGGGTTAACTGTATTTTTTCATCTCAGTCATCGTAATTTTTGCATCACATTAGAAAATAAATATTTTTAAAACACAAATCTGAAAATGTGAGTTAAGAATGTCATATTTCTTTATTTCAATCAAATTTTTTTATTGACATTTTTCACCTGACCTGGGGTCAGTGCTAGTCAGTGATGAGAAAGGTGTGCATATGCTGTACAGTAGCAGCAGCTAATATCAATGGCATCTTATAAACAAGTCAACAAAAAATGCAAATAAACCAAATAATCCCCACCCATGACCCGTGACAGCAATCTGTGCATAGAGATGTCTATCTGCCACTTCAGAGAAGCGCACTGTAAAAGTACACAGTGTGTAATTAGTTAGCTGTATTTAATAGCCATAACTTTACAGGTTGTGGAATGCATTCAGAAAGAGTGCATTTCCATTAAAATATCATATTTCTAAGAAAAATGACTTTATGATCGTAAGATAAATTTAATGGGCACCCTATGGTAAAAATAATAAAAGTAAATTAATATGGAGGAAATGTAAAGTACAATGTAGGTGGTACAAGGTAGAAACATGCATTGTAAAAGGGGAAATTGCCACCAATCCAAAATCAAAGTCGTGTGCCTCGCAAAAGGTAGGTCAGGAGCAAACAGGGCAATGAGGACAATCCAGAATTGAGAAATGGGTACTCAAGCAAGAGGGTCAAAGCAAGAGAATCCAGAATCAAATCAGAACACTCAGACCATGACTGAAGAGACTGTGCACTACAACGAGAGTCTCACTGGTTGAAGTGCATGCTGGTTAATTGTGTACACCTGTGCGCAATCAGGGCCCTGGACGGTTCCATTAGCATTCTGGCACGGGGGATCACTGGCGAGAGTTTGGGGTGGCTGGACAGGCTGGCTGAGGTCAGACACATGGGGACCATCAAGAAATTAACAAATGAATAGCAAAAGGTGCAAAGGTGTCGTGCGGATGGCAGAGAAATGCTCCAGACTGTGGGGCAGCAGAGCCGCATCTCGCTGGGATAGATCGAAGTCTGGAGCAGATCTGACAATGAACTGTGATATTATTATTGATTACAGGCCACTTCATACATAGCTGGCAGGACTGGCTGTAGCCCTAAACCCTTTATACATTCAGTATAGGGCATCCCCCTTACTGTTCTTGGACCAGATCAGTGATCGCGACCTGAAAGCTAATGAAAAATAAGACCCAATGGGCCTGCAGGGTCTTTAACCACTTGGCTATCTCATGGTACTGGAGGTTCTTTTGGTCTATGACTATCAGCAGAGGATGGTTGGCACCCTTCAGAGAGTGCCTGCAATCCTCCAGGGCAAGACTTTGGTTGCCCATTTCACAAGGACCCTCTCTGGGGTTCAACCCAAGTGAAATGAAGGAATCAGGGTGAAGCTTTGCAGGCTGGCCAAACGCTGTCACCCCTACTCCAACCCCTGAGGCATACACCTCCAGAATGAAAGGTAGGTTAATTTACTGGTGAACCAGGATTGGGGCAGAGGTGAATTTCTCCTTTAATGTAATAGAGAATTATTTGGCTTTCTGATATCAGACAGCGCAGTGTCAGACTCAACAAAACATCCAGTGAGTTGAGCACAAGACATACCCAAGGATCTATACTTTTGTAACATGGAATTCACAGTATATCACAAATAGTCCAATATTCAAAACAATTTGTACAAAACTTACACAAAAATGAACTGAGGGCAGAAAGAAAAATTATTAGTTCAGGGAGATAACCAATCAGATTTTAGAGGAGGTGGGTCAAAGCAACGAGAGGAGGCAGGACCAACCAATCAGATGTCTTTGTCCCGCCTTCCTTAGTTACTTGGACCCACCTCCTCTATAATCTGATTGGTTATCTCCCTGAACCAATCATTGTTCCATCTGCCCTCAGAACATTTTTGTGTAAGTGAAACTCCTATGAGCAGAGGCTAAGCTTGGTGTGACTGCAAGATCAACCACTGTACTTCAGCAAATAAAGAAACAAATCTGAGTGATTCGATAACTTCACTGAGCTTGCTTTAGTATTTGCTTTAGTCCTTGCCCTGCAGTGGCCAAAATAAGAGGTAGGGTTTTTTCAACTCAATAGCAGTAACGCTTTGGTAACCAGCACAAGGCTGCAAGTTACCATCCTTCTCTCCATGAAGAAGAAGCCTACTTCTGGCAAAATGGACAGACATCGGAATGCTTCAGAGAAGGCCTTAGCAAAATAAGCCCCCATGTATCGGGGATCAAAAGAGAGCAAATGAATCCTCTTGGGGGCATGATGTAATGACCAGGTCTATATCTCAGTCTCCAGTTTAGTATGAGGGTAGGGTTGCTGTCCTTTATTCAATAAGGACTACTTTAAGGCCGACTTTAAGGCCCAAATGAGGAGTCAGGATTAAGTTCTTCCCCCGCAACCATGACCCTCTTCGGGTAGTGCTTCTCAAGGTGATCCTACAGCAGGTGGTCAGGCAGGAGGTGCTCCAGGCCATCAACTGACCTACAGACCAGAAAATACGGGGTTCATGTAACTGTGGCCAGAGCAGAACTAATATTACAGGATGCTAAAGAGTCTTCAATACCATGAACTGTAGCTGCCCTAGATATATTACATTGACTTGTAACCATACAGGGTCAGTAATGTAAATGACCCATCCAGAACCAATGGGTCATAGAGAAAGGCGCCACCATTCAGCTGCCTGATTGTCTATGAAATTGCCTGCCAATACTGGTATGAAATCATCTGATTGTCCCAAAAGACTGCGACTGGCAATAGTAATACATTCAAGGCAATCTGGTCAGATTTACCACAATAGATACAGTATGTTCTCCCACTGATGGGCGACTTCCTAATTGGCTAGGCTAGGCTGTGATGTTCGTTAGGTTAGGTATACTGTATTAAAATGCATTTCCAATAGGTTTAGGATAGGTTTATCGGGAACATAGTCTGATCATAACCTGGGGAGTGTTTGTATATAGTGCCAGGGTTGGGGAAAAAAGATCAATTTTCATAAGACTGGCCCACAGGTAAAATTCCTAAACTTCCTGATGTTCTGTCCATGACTAGTGCCACACAAGCCGGAGGGTGGGGCAAGGGTGGGTGAATGTGGAGCTAGGGTGGGTCCTGGGTGGTGCGGGGGAGGTCAGACAAATGGCCAGGCTTCCGCTGGACAGGAGAGAGAAAGGAGCTCCACCTATTTTTAATTTCTTTTTTTTTTTTTTGTCGCTAGCAGCAGATGCTAACGCCTTGTGAGAGGATCCAACAGCACCTGTTGGATGGGCACCATCTGCCAGCCAGAGTGTTTTAAAGTCCCTCTTTGGGCCTTCCCTGGTGGACAGAACGCTTTGCTGTTTACCCCGAGGGTAGCAAACAGAGAGTGGAGTGACAAGGGAAGCATAATGGAGAGGCTGAGGACACAGAGAGACATTCATCCCGTGGAGATGCGAGAGTGCGGATTGGCCTGTTCTACAGGAGCAGTCACATCAGACTGTCAGGAGAAGCACTCAACATACAGCAGACAACAAAGCTGCTCTTCAGCAGAGAGCTTGTCAAGGGTCTTCATTAACACATCAATATACATCTTAACACTTGTCGTCTCAGCGTAGCTGGCTCTATAGCCAGACTTTGCTGCATATATGCGTGTGTATTTTACGTTATGGCTAAATGCATTAGTCAAGATTAAGGATCCTTTATTGACTACGTGCAATAGGTGCTTTACAGACAGGCAATACAGACAGAATGAAACAGCACTGACAGCAAAAAATACAAGGCAGTGCATAACTAGATAGCATGCAGTCAGTGGTGGATTAAGAGCAATAACAATGCTACAAAGCGCATGCAGGATGGATAAGATTTACGAAAAATGAAGAAAAATGTTGGAAATACGGATGGGTTTGGGAAAAAGGCTTTGGTTCTGGACAGTAGGGACATGCCCCTACCAATGTTGTAGGAGTATTGCATGGGTTTAGGAGGGCAGGGGCTAAAGGGCTGATTTCCTCCTACCACGCTGCTGGGGAGGGGGGTGAAGAGTTTGTGGCTGAGGTGGCTGGGGTCCTGGATTATGGACTGAATCCTGTTGTATTATTTTGAGATGCTTGAACATTTGAAGAATAGGACAAAGTCAATCGAATGCACAGGCTGTTACTACTGGGATCTATAAAGTACAGTCGTCCCTCAGTATCTGCAGGGGATTACTGCCAGGATCCCCTGCGAATACTAGAATCCATGGATGAACAATCCTCTATATTAAATGGCGTAGTATTTTCATATAACCTGCGCACACCCTCCCATACACTGATACCTAATACAATATAAACAATATGTAAATAGATGTTAAACTGCATTGTTTAGGGAATAATAACAAGAAACGAGAAAGTCTGTACATGTTTAGTACTGACACAATCATAGAACATGTAGAAAATATCATTATAAACTGAGAAAATACGAATTCATTCGCTCTCTCTCTTCATTCTCACTTCATATGTGTGGATTCAGCATAGCGATCAACATGCAGCAAATTCAAGTTTTGCTTTTTGGAACTTTCTGTATTTTTTTTTTTTACAAATATATTCAATCCGCAGTGGGTTCACGTCCACGGATGCATAACCTGCAACAGAATGGGCCAACTGTCTATCTATCTATTACAAGAACCTGCTATTATAGGACTATGAATTGCAATGAAATTTAATATAGTACATGTAACGTGAAATAGTGAAAATGCAAAAAGATGCATCTTGTTTACACTCTGCTTTATAACCACAAGAAAAGCTTCTGATTTATACTCCCGCATTGCTGCAAACTCAATAAACGGCATTAGTTCTCTGTGACCTTTACTGTAGGAATTCATTCTTCACCCAAAAGGTCACATATCTGTCCTTCTGAGGCGTGAAACATGTTTGCATTTCAAAGTGATTCATTCCTGACACATTTTTGACAATCAATTTTTTGAGCCCTGAAGCTAAAAACAAATCAATCGATAATATTTTAACTGATGTAGCTGAAGCCGGAACCAGGCCTAATATCAAGAGAACTCGACAGGTTCCACATACACAGAAGAAACATGAGTCATTAGCAGTGTTAAGGTTCCTCTAGCAGATAAGAGCCACCACGTCCTTGTAGAGGTTCAAACTCTACCCAACGATGCTGAATACAGACAGAGGATGGAAGTCAATAAAACAAGGCGCAGAAATGGCATTTCTGCCAGTAATGTGCTAGAAGCTGAGCTCCAAAAGACATTTTGGGGAACAGACAAAGCACCAAGGTGTAACAGCACACTGCGTGGCGACATATGGCTGAAGAGCAGGACATTAACCATACTGGAGATACACCTCCCCTGTGCCTTCATGGCAATGTGCCTCAGTAAATAACCCATTTAACCGAGGGGGGGGACGACCTACCCAGTCACGTTCTAAGCGGCTGTAACGCTAACTCAGCCCCAGCGCCGTTATCACGGAAAACGCATGCAAAGACTCACACATGCATTTCTGTGTATCCAGAGCCGGCGAACAGAGACATGAATAAAACACGACGGGGTTCAGTGTTGTTGTCGAAATCGTGAAACAGATGATTTGTTTTCTGCTGCTCGTTCGCTCGTCGGTGCATGCCAGCTAAACAAGGTCACGGGGTTTTTCACGGCTCGCCGTCTCTCCCTGTTTTTTTTTTTTTCCCGCTCTTTCCTTCCCGTGTGGAAATGCTGAGTGCTGTCTCCACACCTCCGGCACTAATAATATCCTGCACGTGTAAATGTATTCATATTCATGAAGGCACTGATGCCAAATTAACAGTGGCCGGGAGACATCTCTCTGTGCAGAGCCGACAGGCTCCTTCCTCTGGTTATGGGGAGGAGGTCCAGGTCCTTGAGACTGAGCAGCGGGCTGCCAACCGGGCCGAGGAGGCGATGCAGAGCAGTAGAGCAGCGCCAACAGATGGCTGCTCCAAACGTCGTATATGAAATTAATATCACGGCTGAAATGGAAGTCACAAAGCGGAATGCATTAGTCAGATTAAAGGGACTGATTAATGGTATCTAAAAGTGAAATAAAAACTCGGCACACAAAATGATGCTTCTAAAATATTATTTACATAGCTAGATCAATATCTGAAGTGCTTCGATAGTTTCTTAATGAAAATAAAAATACCAAGACGAGCATTTCGGCAGCTGCACTGAAGCTTAATGCATAACATTGACACCCAATGTCTGTTGGACTGAGTGTTTGATTCTTGGCTCTTATTTCTGTGTATGGAGTTGGCATGTTCTCCCTGTGTTTGAATGAGCTTCATCTGGGTACTCCGGTTTCCTCCTACAGTGCAAAAGCAAGCAGGTACAGTAAAACCTCGGACTGCGAGCAAAATTCGTTCCGGAAACGTGCTCGTAATCCAAAGCACTCGTATATCAAAGCAAATTTTCCCATTATGAAACAATAATTCATTTGAATTATTGGACCTCCTCTTACGGTCAATACAGCATCAATTCATCTTGGGAATGACAGATACAACTCCTACACAGTGGTCAGAGGGATTTTGAGTCGCTCCTCTTGCTGAACAGTGGCCAGGCCAGTATGTGATGCTGGTGGAGGAAAAGGTTTCCTGACTGGCTTCTCCAAAACACCCCAAAATGGCTCAATAATATATACACCTGGTGACTCTGCAGGCCATGGGAGATGTTCAACTTCACTTTCATGTTCATCAAACCACCAGTCTTGCTGTGTGTATTGGAGCATTACCATCCTGATACACGGCACCACCTTCAGGGTACAATGCTTGAACCACTGGATGAACATGGTCCTCCAGAATGGGTCAGCAGTCATTGGCAGTGATGCGCCCATCAACAAGCCTCTTTGGGGCTTCTCTGCACTGTAACTCTCCTGGATGTGGGAAAGAAAGTGAAGGGTAGACTCATCAGGGAACAATACATGTTTGCACATTGTCCACAGTTGGCACCATTGAAACTGATGTTTGCCATTGACTAAAGGTTTGGTATAGCAGCCTGGCCATGAATATTGACCCTGTGGAGCTCCTGACAAACAGTTTTATGTAGGATCACGATAGTCGAGGTGCGCAATTAATTCTGCAGTGAGTTGGGCAGCTGTGGCTTTATGTTTTTTGGATACAATCTGGGTTTGTACCCGACTTCCCTTTCAGACAGCTCCTCTTATATCCACGGTTACTCCTGTCGAATGTGGTCCATCCTTTGTGGTGGTATCCCAATATTACCCTGAATACTGTGGCTCTCAATACACCACAAAAACTTGCTGTCCTGGTCACAGATGTGCCAGCGAGACATGCACCAGCAATTTGTCCTCTTTTGAACTCTACTATGTCTCCCATTATGTTGTGTGGATTGCAGTATTTTATGTTCAGCTGTGCTATTGCTCTGCTAATTCACCATTCACACTTTGCTCTTACTGATGGAATGTGCAGTCAGTGAAGATTGGCCACCAGGCTGCGCAAATATAGGCATGAAATCTCAAACACTATTTTGGCCAGTGTTTCAGTTTCGTTGTCCAACACCTGTATATTTTTCGGTGACCTGTTCCAAACCTCCATAGGGCTGATATAGTGGAGGAACTCTGGTGGCAGATTCCTACAAGCCCAGGAGACACAGCACCAGTGGGGGACTCAGTATCACAGTTAGCTTTGCTGTGGGTTGACAATTCAACTCAACTTCCCTACCACTGAAGTCAATCCAGAAATGCTCTTGAGATGTGCTCAAGAAAGCATCAATTAACCCATGACAACATAGACTCAAAGAACACAGTAAACTACTCTATCCAAAGGAAGTCTTTCCTGTAACTGGCAACACATCTCCCACCAACCCCTATTTCGAGAATTGGAGAGCCACACTTATGCTTCATTGCAATGTTAAATAGAAAATATTGCATAAAGGCACTGCTTTTCAAAGGCTCTTTGTGCCTCCTTGTCTGCTGGCTTTGATACTTGTAGAGTTTTGGCTCAAGGCTCCTTCTGCAGAATCCAGATCCTTTCCTGGATCCCATCAGTGTCACCATCAGCCTGAGTTCCCAGAAGGCCTGCTATGCCACCTCACCTAGTCAAGGGGCCAGGGGGGCGAAACAACAGGATCCCGCCAATTTGGGGGGCATGATGCCAACCTGGTTGTATCTGTCATTCCGAAATCCATGGGGGGGACGAACGGACAAAAGACACCCCAAGTCAGCAGGACTCACAAAAGCCAATGGCTACCGCTTTAATCATCATTAGTCATGCATTTATCCAGAGTATTAAAAATTACTAATGCTACCAGTCTAATATTGTATGTGCAGCAAATGTAATGCACAAAAAAGAGACGTGTGCTTTAAAAATAAATCAATTTTTTTTTTTTTTAAATAGATGGATTTTTCGGTAATGAACTTGTTTTCCTCACATCGAGCCACTCAGAGTGGCTCACTGAGTTGTGTAAATATGAAATGAGGGGACGTCGTGTGTGACAGCAGGGGAGGGGAGGGGAGTGGAAGCGGGGAATGTGTTTATCAGTCTGGCTCACCAAGCCACCCTGCACAGACAGAACACAGCACGTCCCAAGCCATTTACTGTACAAATAAAAACACCGACAGTGTCAAAGGAGAGACTATTATCAGGGAGTGGGTCTTCCTGGGGTACTGAGGACCCCCCTTTGTGTCTGTTCACCATTCGATTTTGTTGTGTTGAATTTCTGATTTTTCATTCAGAGACTATAACACGTGCTGTTCATTCGTAGCCCTTTGAAATGACAGAGAAACAGATTCCCATGGAACCATGCCGCAATTTCACTCGTTAGGGTTTTTTCAATTACACGTACTCCTGTTCGGTATCCATATGGCCGCGGTTAGTGTAGTGACTCCTCCGTGACTCTCTTCTTCTGGACTCCAGCTTCCTCCAGGCCGCTCTCAGCGCCGAGCTGTGCAGCCGGCGCGGCATGTCGCAGCGTGGCGTGTACTCAGAGTATTACTTACTGGTTATTGTGGTGCTCAAACTGTGCTCCATATGCCAGTGTGTTCATGAACAGCACGCAAACACCTTCTGTTGAAACATCTGCAGCAGGCATTTTTGGGCTGTCTTCCAAAACAAAAAAGACCTCCCTTACCCCAGTCTTTTCTTTTTTCTATTCTTTTATCTCTCTCTCTTCCTTCTCTCTCCCTCTTTTCACTTCTCGCTTTTTCTTTCCTTCTCTCCCTCACTGCTTCCCATTATCTCTGTCACTCTTCCACTCCTTCTCTTTTGCTCTCCTTCTCTCCCCATCGTTTTTCTCATTCACCCCGTCTGTCTGTCTGTATTATGGTGCCCGTCACCTGTCCTCCACCCCTGAGCTACTGTAGGACCTTAGTCAGGAGGTCCACCTGACAGCAGCCACACACCATGACTTATCTACTCAGGATGGCTATTCCAAGCCTCCACAAGCTGAGTTCATCTGGATGAAGCATTGCTATAAAGTTTCATCATTCTTAACGCGGCTCCCCGCCTCCCTGCAACAGACCATAAGCTGGGGTGGATTCTTCCTCAGCACTGCCTCTCGTTAACAACTCATTGAAAGACAGACACAGTGCTCTCAGTCCCAGTTTTATAGTGCTGTCTAATGTCTTCTGGATTTCTGCCTTAGTTTCTGGCAAATGTATCTTTCTGCAGAGCACAGAAAAAAAAATGTTCATTCAACAGACCTCCAACAGTGAGAACAATTATGTTTTTGTTTCTGTTCTGAACCTAAAGGAAGCCGCTTTCTGCGCACTTATATTGCGTGATTTGGTTATCGTAAAATAAAATACTGAAGTCAATCAATCGCATCAGATCTGGTGTCTGCAGGGAAAAGCAAAACTGGAGGCAGGAGTCTCCATAACATCTCTTCAGTTTTGTCTCAAGTTTATGCAGCCAGCTGCCGGTACCACTTGCTGCCCAACTTTCCAAACTGCCCTTCCGGGGTTTTCCTTATTGTATTTACGTTTATTTTTATTTAGCAGATATGCAAGTGAGGCAAATGGCACATTACAAGCATACGACCTGTCAGACAGTCGCCTAGGCATTAAGTGCAACTAGACTGAGCTTCCAGTGAATGTCCAGGTACAACTATAAGCAGTATTGTTTGAGAAAGTGGGACCCAAAGAAAGTCCAACAGTGAAATCACTCTGCCGGCCCAAGGTTTTGAACCAGTAACCTTCTGACTCTTAATGTTGCTATTGTACTATTTACATGTTTCTTTTTCATTGATCCTTAATTCTTTTTCTGACTATACCTGAATTCTGGGTATAACAGCATGCTTGATTCCTTTATTCATACTTCTTTTTCTTTTGAATTCCTCTTTCACTTTGCTGCATGTTCCCATGTGATCCCCCACTTGCTTAGACAGTGTCCCTTACATGATGTATTTACTTAATTAGCAGACACTTTTATCCAAAGTGACATACAATTGAGAAAGCAGAGTCAGCCGGTCCCTGGAGCAACTGGGGGTTAAAGACTGTGAAATCGTTCTGCTGGCCGAGGGAAGAATCGGCATTTGAACCCACGACCTTGCGATCATGGGCATAGTCTCCAAGCCCTCTGGGCCAGACACCATCCCCTTCTCTTTTCCAGTGTGACCTGCATGATTCTGTGAACACAAGCACTTAGCAGTTCTGAGTTCAGGGGCTCGGTGCTCAGCAAAAATACACAGGAAAGCTCGAGTGGAGACCTGCACTTTCTCGGGGAGTCACGTCATGCATTCCTCCTGTTACACTCATTTTCCAGCGTTTTACGTTGCCCCCGAACACGGCTTATAAAAGACATCCAATGTCAGCCAATTATTTTTTACTTTGAAGGTCATAAATCAACTCTGACTAATAAAATGAAGACAGCCAAGTATAATTTCATGTGTGATTCCAACTGGATTAAAACAAAACCAGATGGGCAGGGATATGAGCCACTAAACATTTCTGGATTCGCACAATAAACGTTTGTCCTGCCTTTCTTTCCCTGCACAAATTATTGCATCCTTCATTTTCACAGGGACTTTCCTGACGGTTCCCCAGGTAGCTCATGAATAATTCATGTTTAGCTACGGAGGAATCATCCAATCGCGTTTTTGCGTTAGTGACGGATTCACATCAGCTTCTCCTTTGTACTTCGTAGCCTCAAACTAGGCAAACAGACTGGCGAAAAATAAGGCTTTTTTGGGCAAAGACTGACAATGTTAATGAAGTAGCTTTTTGGAATCAGCAGTTAATATTCTGCTGTCCACCCTTGTCAGTTTTGTGTTTATTTCGATTTGTCTTTTCAGGCTCGTGACCCATCCTAACGATTTGTCTGGCCTGAAGCAGGATGAATGTATCACAGCAAAAGACCATTCCTTCACCTTCCTTGATGTTCTGATCAGCAGCTGAAACACATAGCAACGACTAAACAGGAGATTTGCTTGAAAGAAATAAAGATTAAAAAGATTGTTTTTCAATCAGTATTCAGGTTGCGAAGATGATTTGCCAAGCAAAATGTTATTCTTGCGGCCAGGACATGTTGAAATAAGATCAGGGGGACTGGTTCACCACCATAGTGGATGGCACTGATTGGACCAGAATTTTACTGTATTAAACCAGGGCAGCATATAAATGACAACATGTTTGTCAGCTCTGAAGGGGGTTCCTCATAAAGACAACCCATAAACTTCAACACGGTCTTTTTAGGGTGACGTCGGCAATGACCCTGCCTTCCCATAATGCACCATGGTCCTGCTTCAAGCCTCAGTTCCCCCAGAGTAGAGCGACACGGTGTGTGCCGGGTCGGAGCATAAGCCCGTCAGGAGCAGACGTCATCCTGCAGGACAGGCCATTCGTCTTGCGGGTTTCACCGGGGTAAGACAAAAGAGCCCTTTGCAGAAACGGGGAAAAGCTGTGTTTTATCAGAAGCGTGTTTAACATAAACCAGACATCTTAGGCTAACAAATTAGGATGTGCAGGGCTGGGCTTTTGTGCTTCCTGTCATGGAGTGCTGATGAAGTCCAGCTCTGCCTCTCGGTCCTTGTGTGGCCTGAGATAGGAGAGGAATTTGGGGGGGGGTGTTCCAGGGGCATGGAGGGGGGCCACAGCAGACAACGTGGGGCCAGTTCTCTGTGGACAAACTGATGCAGGCTTTTGTGCAAAGACCTCAGCTGAGAGCGTGTTCAGCCGACCCTGCCAAGTGATTCCCCCCCCCCCCCAAACAGCCCCCTGCAGAGTGAGGCGTGTTTTATTTACACACACACCCCCAGTAAGGAGCGTTTTATTCACATCCACCCCCTCCCAGTAAGGAGTGCTTTATTTACATCCCCCCAGTAAGGAATGTTTTACTCACACACACCCGCCCCCAGTAAGGAGTGTTTTTTTCATACACACCCTCCAGTAAGAGGGGGCCAGAGCCCTGTGTATCTTAGTTCTTTCCCTGATCCACCACAAATGATTCAGCTCAAGAGCTGTGTGGTAAT
>JAODJU010000046.1:4630051-4652109 GCA_026776725.1 Gnathonemus echidnorhynchus
CGCCCCCCCCCCCCCCCCACCACTCCCCCAAACCACCGTCCTATTTTCTCTCATCATATCTCAGTTGACAGCATCCGTGTTGGGAGTGATTCGTGCCAGTCAGCAGCCCATGCCTTGCCACCAGCCCTCTTTCATGAGGATTTCCCCCCTCCTCGGTCCTCTTCTGGCCCCCTGCTGACAGCTGTGGCCTGGTTCTGGCAGTAGCCATATGGGCAGCCAACCCCGTGCCTTGACTTCGGCAGCTGCCGAGCCTCTGCGGGCAGGCCGGCCCATCCTCCCTCTCTCTCCTCCAGCTCGCTGCCTCGCAGCGAAACACGCCGCTTCTCTGAGAGATCACGACCAGCCTGAGGGATCGTGACTCTCCGAAGCCCCTGAAAGAGAGGAACTCTCATGCTGAAAAGTTAAACGAGGACGATGCCCCGCCTACTGACGAGCGGAGCTCTTCGGCGAGGGGGCTATACAAACGGCCCTCTCTGGCAGGAATCATCACCTCGTCCTTTGATAGAGAAGTTGGGATTCAACAGAAGAGACGGTATGATGTCAAAGGAGCTGCAAGCCTCTGTCGCAGAGATTACACCATTATTCATACAGGCGATAGTCAGACAAATTTACATGATGGCAAATGCCTGAACAGAAAGACAATATAGGACCAACCCTACATCCACCTGAGTTAGAGAAACAAAACAGACAGCATTAGGAGAAATTCTGCCCATCTGCTCCAGGGGGCGCTATTTTGGAACACCTTTAGCCTCCGGTTCCTTCCGCCGCTGTGTACTGCTGTGGATCCGCCGCTGCTTGCTGCAATGAAGCACTACATGGCCCCCTCCTGACATGCCAGCCCCCACCCCCAGGCACAACACATCAGTGCAGCATTTAAAAACCAATAATGACACCCGACATGATTATGTACATGACATGCACACCCGCTTTTCATTTATATTTCTTAATTTATGTATTTATTCATGTCGGTTGTGGCCTTTATCTTATTATCCACATGCGGCGCCTGAAGTCTTAAACGGCACTAGTCAAGCGACATGGGGGACCTGCCCAGTGCTTGGTGACAGGCGCCGAAAGCTACAGAAACCGCGCGGCTAAAAGCTAACGTCAGAAGCTATGTGGAGCTGTCAGGGACCGTCAGAGCGGATTATCCCGCAGCCCGGCGCGCAAAGGCGAAGAAGCTGGACAGAGACGCGGTCAGAAGAAGACGAACGAAACGGACGCGATCTCTGCTGCTCACCCAGTGTAAATGATAAAAGACGGGGTATGGATCCTGGTCTCAAACAGCAAATCGGCTCAAAGCTTTTACACAAAGACCTCATTTAACAGTATTTATTTCATTGCTTATGTCAGCTTTATTTGACTAATCCAAGTGAAAGTCGACAGATTTCCTTCTGGAAATCACCTGCCAATCGCCAAGCCCACATTCCCACAGCGCTGAGAGAGAAGAGAAACACGTAACATTATTTATTTATTTATAAAAATATTCTACAGCTTTTTATTGGGTGTCTTATAATGCTAAAAATTGCAATATTAAGATCCCAATTTATTTATATTTTCCTTTATAAATGTAAATGATAACAGCATGAATGACTAACCTGGTTTTTATTAAATATCTGATTTTATTTCATACTCACTCAGGTTGAACAATTACGAAACTAAATTTGTGCCAAAGACCTTTAAACTCTATAATGGTTTAAAAATGTAATACTGTCAGAAAGTTAATTTAATGTGCTAGTAGCTGCAGGAAAGTATTTATCAAAATGATAAAAACCATTACAAAAACAGCATAGTAATACCTTCATTTTCACCAGAGTGTTTATAATGTTCTAAAACAATATTTACTCAAAAGAATATAATTATTAAGTATAAATATTACTCTGAAATATGAGTCAAACAATATAAATAAGCCCCTTGGCTCTCATTGTGTGTGTGTGTGTGTGTGTGTGTGTATCTGTCTGTCTGTGTGTGAACAGATATCCTGCAAAAATTTACTAAAATTGGCTCCATTGTTCTGGTGAGACGGTGCTACAAAAATTTGATTACGGGAAAAAACATCAGCGATTTGGGAGGGGAGAGGCGTCCGCGTTAAGCTCCCCCATCGTTAAGTTACTGCTGGGCGGGGGGGCTCACACAGTCACCACCAGGAAGCCCCTTGAAGACAAGCCTGGTGCCTCACACGAGTCTTACAGGATGCATGTGAAACCCCCACCTGTGATTATATATTACATGAGGTTAACACACTACAGCACACTGATGCGGATGATCATCATTATATACCTTCGTCAAGCCAGGAGGGTTCGCACCATCCTGCAGACGCTCTCGGCTGCTGTATCTGTGCTTTGCCGCGTTTTGCTGCTCAGTGGGGACCAGGCCAGGCTGCGCTACCTGCTGAAAAACAAACGCGCTGATTTTCATTATTAATGCTATTGTTTCGGAGTCAATGTGAAGGAGCAGGACTCAGCACCTCAGCTCCAGATAACACTCACTCAGGTTCTGTCTTTATTATACCATTTAATTAGATTCCCTTTGTGGAAGAAGAAATATTTTAGTGTAAAAAATGAAAACTGAGTAATCACTGAGGGAGCCGTGCTGCTAACAGGGCCGTGGGTTTTTTCAAGATAACTGCTATCAGGTTACTTGTGTGATGTCATTACCCACATTCATTAAATGCCCAGAAAAATTGTTGTAGTTCTACCAATTTTTCAATCCATTTAAATGTGATGCATTTAATTAGAGGCATTTAGAAGATTGCCAACGATGACATTCATTTAACGTTTATTTAATCTAGTTTCAGAAGACAGAAGAAGGATTGTAAAATCAATGATGGCTTCATAAAATATAAGTTTGTGTTTGACCATTAGATATTTGCTGGTTTGGAGAATTCAGAGGAGTGTTCAGGGAGGTGTCCATCTGAACCAATCAAAGGCGTGTCCATTCAGGGATGTGTCCATTTGAACCAATCAGAGGTGTGTCCATTCAGGGATGTGTCCATCTGAACCAATCAGAGGTGTGTCCATTCAGGGATGTGTCCATCTGAACCAATCAGAACTGAAAACCCACTCCAAGCCTGCTGAACAGAAGAGCGATTCTGAACAGAAGGACCCTACTAAACCTTCTGAAATTAATCATTCTTATCAAATAAAAAACTCGCATGCCTCTTTTAGAGATATACCCTGAAAATATAAGGATTTCATATTAAATGAACAGAGATTACCATGACGGTTCTAGAACCACTATTCGACCCTTGTTTCAAACTCAGAAAACACATTTTAACCAGTTTTGCTCAATTTCATAAAACATTTAGCCAGTAATCCAAAAAATATCCGGGGCTGGGTGAGATCAAAACATAGAAGGACTATTGCAGTACATTTTTGAATATTTAAATTATAGGACTTTAATTAATTTACAGGATTAATTTACATTGTCGCTAGCGTAATGACCAAAATGGTGCTTCACCCCCAGAGCGGCTTAACCTGACCTTGCAGTGAGGAGGCACACCTGGGGGGGGGGGGGGGGGGGGGGGGGGGGGTCAGGGTGAGTACGCCCCACCTGTGCTCCTGTAATGACACTGCTATTTGGGGCTCCACGCCGCGTCCTCAGCAGCTGCTGTCTCTCCCGGTGACCTTTTGGCGAGCAGCCTCTCTCCGCCTGACAGATGTGTCACCCCCATCATCTCAAAGAGGCTGAATAAATAACCTACTGGGGGGGGGGGGGGCATGGGTAACCCAGAGCCACAGCTGATCACGCACACACCCACGCGTCAAACCGAAACCGGGGCAGAGAATCTCAAAGTGCATCCCCCCCCCCCCCGTCCATTTACCTTTCTCTAGCTCTTGTATTCTTGACTAAATAGCTTTACCGTCACTGGTGGGCTGATGTAGAGGGTGAATGCGATGCCTTTGTCGCATGTTTGCCCTTGGAGCCATGCTATTAGGCCGCCGGGGGACTCAGGTGTTGCTGGAGCGTCTCTGAATGGATTCCCTCTCGCCGGGGCGGCTCGCAGCTGGGCAGAGTCGTGTCAGGACAGGGGCTAATTGGCTCGCGGAGTGAAGGGCTGCCTGCAATCACACCTGCTCTGATGGAGTTTGATGTCTCCTAAATAGTTTCCAAATGGAGAAGCAGGTGCAGCTTTCAGAAGTAAAGCACAGTCACAGAGTGTGAGAGGCCGGGGGGGGGTGCTGCCCAGCTCCGTCTCCACGGCGACAGGCTCTCACTGATCGCACCTATGGGGGGGGGGTTTGGATGGGGCCCACTGAAACAAAGCATGGTGTCCACACATGCTACACGCACGTTATGCACGCACGCATGTTCCACACATGTCACACACACAATACACACATTTTATACACACATACACAGCAGGGATTCTGGGAGGTATTCTCTACCCAATAATGATTCAATGCAGAAATATTTTTTTTTGCAATTCGTTGACAGTGAGTTAGATGAGAAGGTTCTGGATGGAGGTTTATTGTTTAGATATAAAGCCTGCGGATTTACACGTAGCATGTGCGACTGACTTGACTTTCTCTGCTGCCCCCTGGAGGTTGGACTCCCCCTTTGTGTCTGGTTCCTCCCAAGGTTTATTCCTTCTAGGGAGGTTTTCCTTGCCACTGTCACCTCTGGCTTGCTCACTGGACAATGTAAAGTGACAATGTGATGTTGTGAAAATACAGATAAAATTGAATTGAATTGAATATTAGCCTTGGTATCTTCAAACAGAAGCTTCAATGAAACAACAAACGTATCACAGAATGTCACAGTAGAATGAGACACAGAAGTTTGAGAGCACCAGGTGTGCTCAGTGCTACAAAAGAGACTGTGGGTTCGAATCCTGTTGCCAGGAGAATAGCGAATCCAAACAATGCTAACTAGTACAAACATAAATATGAGTTAAAATAGATAACTTTACAAAACATCTTTTCATTGGTCAATTAGATGTGAAACGTAATAATAGTAAGAGCATGATGGGCATATTCCTTCTATAATAAAAAGTCACAATCGAGTCAGAAAGTGGACATACATGGTTTTCATCAGACAGCGATGATACAGGTATCTCTGCCGAGCAAGACCCTTAAGCTTGAGAACCGCTCCAGGAAGGTTTGATTCTGTCTGACACTGTGCTCAGACTCCAAGGTCTGCTCAGTGTCTGTGTGGCTCATAGGGGGAATAAGACGGGACGTGTCAAAAGTAAATATCGAAAATAAAAGGAACAAAATCTGGGTAAGACCGGGATAGAGACACCACCTTCCAAGCTTCCAGATATTTTACATCAGCTGCCTTTTCCTAACTATCTTCCATCCCCCATTCACCTTTACAAGTTTCTGACAAAGTAAATTTGCCTGCAAATGAGAGCAGTGTTTTATTCCTGAGGATATGTAGGCATGAGTGTAAGTGTGTGTGATTTGTATGCAGCAACGCATTCTGGCTGGTGGAAATAGGAGCAGCAAGTGAATTTTAACCTGAGCTTGTGGGGAGACAGTAACCAAAAGAGCGTGACTGAGCGACATCTCGCAGACCGCCTGCTATCATGTGTCACCACATTCAAACAGTCCGGAAACTTCATATCCCTGAGACTGGCAAACCCTGCCCAGGGTACGAGGGCTCCAGCGTGTGCTGCTGTCATGTCGAGGCTGCCTGCTCATTCATCAGGAGTGGGACAGATGGGACCTTCTGTCAAGCGACTTGATTCGCTTCCAGCCAGGCGTGTGTCTCCTGCTCTGTGCTTCCCAGAGATTTCTGGCCCGGACGCTGAAAGTTCCCCTTCCCCGCTATCTGATTTGAATGCAATGCATTGTTTATATAGCACCTTTCACAAAACAGTCGGCCCAAGGCACTGCAAGTGCGTGGAGGTCATTACAACATCATACAAAACGGTGCATGAAACAGGGGGAAGGTGATAAAAGAAGGAAAAAATGCCAGAAGACAGCAGAGGAGGGGACCAAAAAATGGCGAGTAAGGAGAAAAATACCTCTGGGGGGTCCAAGGTCGACTGGCTGCCCAACTCTCCCCCCCCCAGCCTCCAGGTGTGCTAACACTACAGAATACAAAGAAAATATGTCTTCTTTAGTAACAGTAAGGCATAGACTGTGGTCAAAGTCAGAGTCCATCAGTGAGCCAGTTCTCCAAGCTTCCCCTACAAAATCCTGCAAGCCGGCCACGGCTGTGAAGATAGGAGCATGGGGTCGACCCCCGTTTCATGTAATTATGGCTGGGCAGCATCTGCTCGTGCTCTCGGCCGATGCCTCCGTCTTCCTCAGGAAAGCGCTTTATAGAACGTGGCCCACTAACCCATTCAGTTGTGTAATTTATCAAGACAACGTGCAGATGCAGAGGGATGTGCACGGCCCGCGGTACGCTGCCATTTACCGCGTAAAATTGCACATAATGCATTTTGAATGGGCAATTCGGGGAGCACATGCATATTTAAGAAATGGAGCGGCATGAAAAATGCATCTCGAGCCGAAAACTCAGCCACGGCGAGCCTGAAGGTGAGGGCGGCCTTGCAGCTTAAGGGGAGAGATGATAGCGTCACGGAAAAGCAGGGAATGCGGGAATAATGTGGGAAACGCTAGCAGGAGACACTCCGTTTGTGCAAAGAAACAAACAAGCTCTGGTATTCCCATTCGAACAACAACGGAATGTTACTGCTGTAACTCTGGGAACGATTCAGCTGTTTGCGTAACGCAGTATCTGAAAGCTAAAATCACACCGTGAATGGAAGCTCAGTCTTACCTCAATATGGCAACTACATAGGAATAATGTAACAAGGTTTCGGGCTCAACAGAGCTCAAAGTGGAGAGTTTCCTGTAGAATCTGTCTGCTGAGTCTTTTTCTACAAAGAACTGAAAGGGATTCAAAGCTTGACTTCACTGTAACCCTGGACCCTTGGGATAGATGGAGCGTAAAACCAGCTAGATTAAACTCATCATCTATCATTGGGTGACTTTATCCCATTCTGTCCAATTACGTACTTTTATTGAATTTTCTAAAATATAGTAAATTTGACAGGAAACAGGGACCTGGAATGGCACAGAGCAGCAAACTAATGACCGCAGCTCAAACAACGTTTCTGTGGACAGAACAATATGCTTGATAAATGAGGGTGTCACTGAAGGGCCAGACGGGGCATGTCGTGACCCCGGGGTCAGAGAGCCAACCTCCCCCCAGACGCCCCAACGGCGGAGCCTGACTCAGGAGGTACAGCCTAACAAAGAAGGAGCCTCTTTGTTGTGCTTGGTTCAAGAAAGGGGCTCCTGGTTCATTCATTGGTGGAGAGTAAATGAACCTGATAAGTCAGCCCTACTAGAAGTACAAAGGCTGCCGTAACCCCATCTCCGAACAGCTTTATAAATGTCACGGTCCTTGATTTAGCGCCTGCCCTTAATTCTACACATTGCTGCTCTGCCACTTTGCAACGGTTCAGCTTCACGCTGTTTTATAATAAGGATAATGTATAGTTTACGTCACAGGACAGCTGATTGTTTTATAGTCATCACATAAATACCTCTATGGTACAGAGTCCTACTCCTACTTTAATGTTTGTGAGTACCTTTGTCTTGTTTTGTTTTGTCTAATACTGTTGGATGTTATATGTTACTGACTGGATGGCGTGAGTAAGAATTCCGATGTGCTTACAGTATGTATAAGAGGCAAATAGAGGTTCTTGAATCTCGAAGGAGTCCTGGAGAAGAAGCACATCCACGCTGAGCATCGGTGATGTTGCTGTCCGGGCGGGCAGGTCTCACTGCACCCCGCATTTGGCGTTACCTTAACAGCCCAATGAACACAAATCTCGGGGGTTTAACTCAGGAGTAGGACCTGCTTACCTTGTCTGCAGATTATGAAGTGGAACAACCATTAGACTGTACAATGAATCAGCCTATAGTGGGGGGGGCACCCACTGTCTGAATGGACCAGAACCACTTAGGCACATTCACAGAACATTCATTCATTCAGTGTACAACCCACTGTGCAATACAATATATTTCTGCGCAGGAATTCAATGCAATACTTTACTAATGCAATACTAATGCATCCGTGTGTGTTTGGGGGGGGGGGGTTAGGCTGATTTGGGCCTATATCAATGTTTAACCCAAACCCATGGTTCAGAGTAGATGTGCGGGAGGTCACCACTATGCTTTTCGGATGCTAGTTTTCTATCCTTTTAGTATCGTCTAGCAGTTACTGCCTGAGTTACTAAAAAAAGACTTTTGAGATCTATGAAAAACATCCACTGATCAGTTGCTGCAGAAAATGGGCATGAGATTGTCATCTATTAACCCTCCTTACAGCTCATCGAAATCTATTCAGTGTGACAACAGACATCTTCATCGGCGCTGTGAGTGTAATAGTATTCCATACATACTAGCTCAATTAACTGTGTGTCTAAAGAGAGACAGTTAACACGTGAGCACAACGTCGGCATGAACAGAAATCCCCAGCTTGACTTATGAAACACGGACAATCCTAATGCGTTATAAAGTGTCAGATCCTGGTCATGTTTCCATTAAAGTGCAGGCAAGCACAGAGATAGCAGTGACAGGCAGGGGAATGACCAGCCCATCACTGCTGGATCATGTGACTAAAGTACAGGCAAGCACAGAGATAGCAGTGACAGGCAGGGGAATGACCAGCCCATCACTGCTGGATCATGTGACCCCGGAGGAAACGAAGCCTGCTCACACCTTCAGGAGAGCTGACAGAAAGCAGGGATTGTTTTCAGGATGCAGCTCTTATCCTTTTCTAAGTGGAGACATTATCATTTCGAGCTGTGCAACCTGAAAGCGTATTAATATGCGTTTACATCTGTCTCGTATTAATATTCATGCCCGAATCCACATCGCTACACAAAGCCAATTTTCTGGCCATCTGGGTTACGGCTGGTGGAGGTGATGATGAATACATTTTATTTGCGAGCTGAGGAAACATCATGAATCTCTCCCCTTTGTCTCTTTGAGTGTTTGCTTTTAGGCCTGAAGATTTTAATTGTGAAAAACACGGAGGTTGAAAGCCATTAGTGTCTCAGAGCTCATCTCCTCTTCACAATCTGTGTAGGGCTGTAGGAGATCGGGGCTGGGAATTAATTAAGAATCCGGTGGTGAAACACTCTGAATTGTAACAAGAAATGAGGCGGCGATAGCAGGCAGACTTTAGGCTGGGGTTTGTGATTATATTGAACAAGATTAATTGCGAGTAAATCAGAGGAAAGACCATGACATCCAAAACGACCTTGCAGAGATCTTTCAGATAACCCCTTCAAAAGCTTTCAGCCCCGAAGCACAGCAGACCTTCTAAAATCAATACTTTTCCAAAATGTTTTACATAAAAAAGAAGCACTCGGTGAAAGATGGTTTCAACAATGACTCCTGATCTCATCCTGATATGCACACATACTGTATTAACTTCATTTTATGGGTATAAACCAGATTATTACAAGCATTTTTTTATTTAAAGCCCATCTGAAATTGAAGCTAACAAACTTCCTTCACTGAATATGTTTAACAAAGCATATTATTTGTTGCTGTTTGCACCATTTCTGTAATGCGATATATTAATTTTCGGAGACTGTAATGACGTAAACATTTCTCTAGTGTTCTATAGTCTTGCTGTTTAGCCTGAAACATGAAACATGTCAGCCGTGTTTATAAGACCATGTAAAAATGAAGGTCATGATGTGTTTGATAGGGACCTCAGCTTCTAACACCTTAGATATCGATGCCAGGATTACAGATTAGAGTCTCTCTGGAGGAGAGGCGACGATTCAGAATGTCGGCTTTGCGTTTCATTTACTGTGGCAGTTTCCTCCGTCCATCCCTGATGTGGGAGTCGGGGACTTGAGGGACAACTGACCGTGTGTCATTGTGCTGTGTCACCGAGTCACATCTCCGACAGACGGCCCCTTAAGCAGACAGACAGACTCAGTGGGTTCAGTCTTGTGTCTGTGAGCAGAAGGTTGCTGGTTTGAATCCCAAGGCCAGCAGGCTAAGGTTGTTGTTGGACCCCTTAAGCAAGACCTTTATGCCTGCATGCTGGCTGACCCAGTGCTGTGATCCCACCCAAACCTGCTTTTGTTTGTATACATGTCTCATAGAGAGCAAGGTGGGACTAGTGAAAAGATATCAACATGATCAGAAATGTCTTCTCAGCTTTGGGTTTTGTTTTTCTTCCAGTTCATAATGCCATCACGGTAGAGGAATTCTACCTCCCCTTAACAGATCTACAGGTGCTCCCTGACCGGGGGGAATTCCACAATGCAGGATTTCTGAGTTAGCTGACTTAACTTAAGCTAGAAGTGATGATTGTCCAATAGGAATGCTCCTTACCTAAACTATTATTGGACAATCGTGACGTCTAGTTTCAGTTAAGCCAGCTGAGAAGTCATGTTTGTTGAACACTGCCCAGCAGAGACAAGGTAAGACTTTGGTAATCCCTGGGGGAAATTCTTGAAGTGACATGTGGCCAATAGAGATAGCAAACAGATAACATTGGTGGTATTAGAATCATGCTGGAAACAACCAAGCTAACCAACCCAGGAAAAATTTGTAATGACTCTGATGTGATTCAATGATGCAATCTTCTGATCTGGAGTCAGACACGCTACCATTGCATGATGAGGATCTCCTGTCACTGAACGTGACCTGTGAGTCTAGCAATCTCCCCGTTACCAGCCAGTTCTGAAAACCACACATGTGCTTAAGCCCTTCCTGTTTTCCTCACCATGTCATTTTCTCCCGAGGACAAAGTTGTTTGACCATCCTCAGATCTCTGACAGCGTCAGCCCTTTCTGGGGGATGCTCAACCCAGGATCCCCCCTCTACTTTCCAAGAAAACCAATTCATTTCTCACTAACCAAATCTGTGATGACTTAGGCTGGGTCTCTAGAAACATCCACGTCACTCACATGCTGTTCTTTAGGGTTCTAAGATGGTTCTTCTAATACCCTTTGGCACCACCTGACTATATTAAGTAAAGATTTACATTTACTTGCATTTAGCAGACGCTTTTGGTCAAAGCAACATGCAAGTGAGGCAAAGAGCACATTTTACAAACTTACGACTGTCAAGGAGTCGATTAGGCATAAGTGCAGCTAAGCTGAGCTTCCAGTGAATGTCCAGTTACAGGTGTAAGCAGGACTGGAGCTGGAGCAACACTGCAACTTCCATCAAAGTAAGAACCTCAATGACCAAAGTGCAAGAAATGTACAGATGTTTTACATTCAGGGTGGATTCTCGCCACTTCCTCCTTTTCATGCTTAAATGCTGTTTTCACCCCGTCCTACATTGCTGCCAGGAACATCTTTACACTGTGGAATCAGCGCAGGCTCATGCAGTCCTGAGAGGTTTCAGTCTAATTAACAGAGGCGACCGGTCGGCTCAGCTGCAAACATCCACAGTCCCAGAGACAGCGAGAGGGTCGCATTAACACCAGCCCTCACCAGGGGGCAGCGGCAAGAACGCTCAGGGCAGGAGTAAAACCTCCCCCCCTCCCTCCCCGGCATATGTGGTTGCCAAACTGTCGGACCGGAGTATTTCCCCCCTCTGACATAACCTGTCAGTGTGGTGCAGCAGCTCCAGAGCACAAAGCGCGGAGATCCGTACGGATGCAGCCCATTTCCTGTTAATTGGTGTTGTTATAATAACACCATCTGCTCTTAAAAAAGTCAGATGCCGTCTCCAGGAACGTGGCTCCTCACGGCAGACGTTCACTCAGGCTCCGGGCAGAGATGAGCGCCAAGCGGGGAATGTGGCTCTGGATTGTTTACAACAATAAAACGCGATGAAGGAGACAGAGAGGAGCGGAGTTTCTCTTAATAATTCAGTATCTGTTCCAAAGCAGCCGGCTGGACGGACGAGCTGCTCCCGGTTCCTCCTGCTTCCTCCGTTAGTCACGTTTTTATCGATGCCGATGGGGTCAAACTATCTGCGGCACTAGCCAGTTACTGTCAGCCAGAAGTACAGATGGACCGTCCATCACAGTCCCTCTTCCTGTTGCTGCGGAAATCGATGCAAAGGGAGGCTGGCGGCGTGGCGCTTGAGACCCTCCTCAAAGCCATTCTTCAGCGAACGCCGGCTTCCCACGATACATTTCTACAGAGTCGCCGATGACCCGACTCTCCCAGGTGTGGGTCACCTCCCTACGGTGACTCTTTTAGCCGAGACCAGGAACTGACCCTAAATGCACGTCACTCGTAACTTTCAGGAGCTTCACTTTACCTGTTTATTCGCACTCCTTGGCTCTAATTGTCAAATACCTGCATTTAACCACTGTTCTGTATAGATGTCTTCTCCTTTTCAAAGATATCAACATTCAGAGGTCTCAAGTCCTCATATGTGTCAAAGCTTATATTTAACTGATGCCACACAAGGTGCTGTACTGTAGAAGGGAAAACAGGACTATTTACTGTGTCATTTACAGACAGAGCAAGAGGAAATATTTTTCCCCATGCACTAATCCCGCATCTTTTATGTGCTGCAAAGAAGCATGTGATAGAAAGAACCTGCCACCCAGTGGAGCACACGTGTAACTACACCCATTATGGTGCTTGCACTGTGGAGGGCTATCCACCCAATCTACCTTAATGCTCCAAATAAAAATATTAAAAATATCATTTTGTACCAAAATTAATATTTAAAAACTATGAATTAAAATGGAAATCTCACTGTACCTATCTGTAATTCTCTTGTTAAATGGCAAAGAAGGAATACACATTTTCAGTAATTTCAGTGCACCTTGTCAATCAAAACAAAACCTCATAATTACTTTAAACTGCACAAGGTCCCTCAGAACGAAACCAGTGTGTGGCGAAATTGATAATATGAAGTGAATCTGTTTTACATTTTACACTGTCCTGCTATCCCTCTGAGAGCCAGCATTTCGCAAATTAAGGGCTTCATGCCTCAGAAGCATCACGCCTGAGAACGGCTTATGGAGGATCCATGTGCTTTGATTCTGCTGATGATCCATGTTAAGCTGGAGTGCTGGAGAGGTGATACCAAATCAACCCAGGGGGTAAATAAAAAACGCCCCTGTTACCCTTAGGATCCTCTCACGTCCGTCACAGATGAACTCACCTGCTCTGCAGCAGGAAAACCCAATCATCCAAGGTCTCCGGTCGAGCCGAAGAGACAGCCCGAGTGACTGACCGCGCTCTCCACGCGCTGCTTCTGCGTCTCTCCCTGTGCCATGATTGCCGTGCATGATTAAGCATGATAATTAAGGGCTTCAGACATCTTCCACACAGCTGCTGCTGACACTCATGCCTTTGAAACAGGGGAGTGAATTACTCTGACTCCCCATTCATTTCAATCATCACAAACTCTGCTTCAAACAAACTAAATGAATACAGCTGTTAATTGGCTGTGTTTGCTCCGTCCTCATTATAATAAATGTAAAATGACAGTTCAGGCCGGCCTGATCTTACAACTTCTTCTAAGCCTGTGTTTGAAAGTAGCAACAAACATGAAATGCCTTTAAGTCATGGTTAAATTTACTTTGTTGATATTGTTACACAGAAAAGCATACTGAGGCAGAATTTCTTAGCCAGTACTTTTGTTGCCTCACACCTCCATGGTTGTGGGTTCAAATCCCACCCCTGCTTTAAGTGTTTGTGCTCCCAGTGCCAACTGGGTGTCATCCAGTTTCCATTAGGGTGACCATACGTTCCCAGACTTGTCCTCTTTTTTCGGACCTAAAACACCTGAAATGTCTGAGATCCGTCTTTGTTTCATGTTGACATTTCCTTTCTACAGTCGAAATACTTCCTGTGTGCATTTTCGCTTGGACGCCTATCTTCACATCTTGCTCCCACTGTTCTCTTTATTACAAAGCTATATATGGTCACCCTTGCTCTCACCAGATGTCCAAAGACACACAGTTAGCCAAACTGCTGTCTCAAAATTGTCCATTGTGTGTGTGTGTGTGGGTCATGTATATTACATTGTGTGGTGCAAATGTCCTCACTGTGTGATAGAAACATGTTATTTTGACATTGAGGGACCATCTTTTTGGTCCCTACAAGGGGAAACTCAATTTTCTAAAAATCTGACTGTAATCAAAAAACTAAAAATGGTAAAAGAGTTAAGGTTATGGCTGAGTAAGGGTTAAGGTTGTCTTTGGTGGAATTATGGTTTTTCCCATAGAAATTAATGGAATGGATGTTCCCCACAAACATATCAGTACAAACACTGTGGTGTGTGTGTGTGTGTGTGGTGTTTTTTTCTCAAAATATTTCTGACAAAACCTAATTACCCCCTACTCGATTATGAACAAATGCACATACTGTGAAAGAGGTGAAAAGTCTCAGTCAACAGACTTGTGATAAAAAATGCTTTGTAATTATTTTACGTCATCATCCAGAAATATAACAAGAGTTCAATTTATGGTGAACTCATGGAAACGGGAATGTTCAACCAAAAAACATCTATACCTAAAATAATGAGGCAGACGACTTCAGCACCAGTCACTTACAATAATCAATCAATCATTCATTCCAACATGTTAAGAATACTGGTCCACCTAATGTTTCCCTCTGTGGAGTATAATAGAGTAGAGAATGGTTCTGAAAATCAGCAGATTAATTAATCTTATTAATCAGCCATACAATAAAAATAACTGTTTTCTTTACATAACGATAAATCAAGACTAAAAACACGCGCACATGAAATATTGGGAACCGTAAGAAAGACTGCATTTAAACAGAGAAATCTGAAATGTGTTTTATGGATACACAAGCCATGCACAAACACACAGCCGAGTGTAGATATTGCACGCTTACAGCGCCTCTGTGCGCTTGCTGCGTGCGCCACTCGCGGGATCCCGATGAACGCCGAGCGCCTGACTTCCGGTTTTCCTGGAAGGAAGTGGCACTGACCCCGCGTCTCCATGGAGACGGCTCCATAGCTGCTGCGCTACAGCTAACCGGGCAAACCGGGCAAACTGCCCCCTGCGCGTTATGTTTCAGCTATCGTATTTATATTGTATTTAGGAGCCATGAGTCGCACTCCTGACGCCAGGACCAGGTAATAGCTTCGCATGATAGGCGGCTAACCGCGCAGCTAACGGCGATGGTTAACGGAGTCTCCTCCGTTAGCTTGCTGGCTAGCTGGTTACTGCCTGCTGAAAAAAACAACTCAGAACGTCAGATAAATGTTGTAGGTATTATTTACTATGAAAAATATTCGTGTTGAGGTGCGCTGCAATTTCTTAGCTATATACAGGCAGCCTCGTCCTCCTCTCGCTCCCGCCAATCACCCTGCATGCAGATGGCGGTCCCGGTGCGTCGTGAAGCCCGGAAGGGTTGCTGGTCACTTTTGGATCAGTGCTCGATGGCCGACAGCGTGTATGTGTGTCCCCATGCCTGTAGAGATGGCCAGACGAGGCAGATCCAGGAGAACATCACCAACGTGGAGAAGCACTTTGGGGAGCTCTGCCAGATGTTCGCCGCTTATGTCCGCAAAACGGCCCGTCTGCGGGACAAGGCGGACCTGCTGGTCCGAGAGGTCAGCCTGTACGCGGACACGGAGACCCCCAGTTTGAAGAGCGGCCTGAAACTATTTGCAGACCAGCTTGCCAAAATTCAGGATTATCGCCAAGCAGAGGTACACATCAGTCCTTACTCTTATTCTGACCAGAGCCACATGTTGAGTATGTAGATTACAGTTTTGAGACCATTTTTTGCACTTGTCTACCTCTTTATGTATATATGTAGTGCAGGGGAACATAATTTTGTGCCACTATATCTTATGTGACTGTATGTGGTTGGTGACAGTAAAGCCCCACTTGACTTAACATGAGATGATTCTCCAGCCCTTGTAAAGCACATCATGCCGTTGTAACCATGTACACTATGCAGGTGGAACGACTGGAGGTAAAAGTCATCGAGCCTTTAAAGAGCTACGGCACTGTGGTAAAGCTGAAGAGGGTAAGGAAAGCCTGCACCCCAAGATCAGCATTTAGAGGCCGTGCTGACGTGGTTTTAGCGCTCTGATTCATTTGCGTCCAACAGGAAGATCTGAAAAACACGCAGAACGCCAGGACCCGAGAGGCCAAGCAGATGGAGCAGCTGGAGAGGATGAGACAGAGGAGGCCCTCGGACAGACAGGTCATCGTATCCTCTGCCCAAGCGTCCCGCGGCGTGTCACCTCAACACTTAGCCATCGGCTTGATTCTTATTGATCATGGATCTCAGAGCATTGTGCTAACAACATAATGGTCATGGGTTCAAATCCCAGAGATCGCACACCATTTTTGGCATTACGCTTTAAAAACCACTATACGAATCTTGGCGGTAATTTTTATAAATAATCAAAGAATGTTGCAGATAATATGCATTGGAAGATTAAATAAGTAACTGGAATAAAGTTCTGCAGTCTAAAAATTGGAAGTGTTTCCACAATTTTGGCCATTAGCGTAAATTGTAACCATTCCGTCTACTGTAAGTTGCTTTGGATAAAAACATCAGATAAATGATTCTGATTTTAGCTTGGTCTCCATTTTTGTTATCTGTTGCCCTCTTTACACTTTTAAGCCTAATATAACAATAATGTATGTTTCTAAGATTAAGAAAAATGTCTTAACTGTGGATCAAAGGTGGCTCCTTAACAGCTCTTCAGTCTCAGGTCAGTCCTGGAGGATGTAATTCATTTCAAATTGGTGATGTATTCAACATCAAAGTTTCCAGAATCTTCCATTGTTGTGTGTCAGGGCTGCAGTGTTAAGCAGTAAGGGCCTGTTCAGGACTTTACTCCGACATTCACTGCAGAGTACAACGTCACATTATGCTGAGGAATTAGCGTGAGATCCTATTCTGGGAAAGCGCACCTGTCAGCAGAGTTGTTTGCTCAGAATGGGGGATTGACGTGGTGCTTGTGGTTCGAGGTAGGCAGAAAGTGAACTCCAGAGGGCTACGATGGACGCCACACGCACGACACGCCAACTGGAGGAGACCATAGATGAGTTTGAGAAGCAGAAGATACGTGATATCAAGGTGGGCATCAAGGTCCACCTGACTGATTGATCTTATTTAATGTGATTGGAACACTGGTACATTTACAACGCTATACATGCAATATAACTACTTAAACAAAATTAAGGGGGTTGAAGATCTGTCAATCTATGTCATGCAGAGCATCCTTGGACAGTTCATCACCATTGAGATGGCCTTCCATGCGAAGGCCTTGGAGGTCTTCACTACCGCATACCAGCATATACAGAACATTGATGAGGAGGAGGACCTGGAGGTGAGCACTCTGTAGCACTCCTCACATGCCTGGGAATGCACAGGGCCACGTCAGTGTCACAGGTCGCAGAAAGGTAGAACGTTACACTGCACACCCACAATAAAGTCGGTATTTTACTCACTACATGTAGTGACAAGCATGTATGGCCAGAGCTCATTTCTTCACACCATGTTGACTTCAGGGGGTCTTTCAGTGCAGATTTCTGCTGCTATTCATTTTGGGGTCCTATGTCACTTGGTAAAGGCTCTCAAAGTTTCTCGAAATCACCTTTGACACCTTTTCATAGAGAAGGAAGCAGAAGGACATAACATCTTTTGGATAAATGAAGGAACAAGCACTTTACTGGATGACGTTCCAGTTAAGCACACAGCAGACACTCTGTCAAAAATCCAGGGAGACACTGGGAATGCAGCATGGGTGGCAAGCATCAGAACAGACAAAGGCCAGACCCCCCCCTTATGAATACATGCAGACACACACACTCCACATGTTGGTAGCTGAGCTTGGACTATGGAGCATATGAATGACATGATACCTACATCCCATTAAGCGCCTTGCGTGACTGTCCAGAGTTCGCACATTTCCTGAGATACGTCATCCAAGACTGTGAGACCCACTGTGCTGTGATCAAAGCCTTCCTTTATCTTTCTGTGACCAGCCCGTGTGTCTTTGGCGTCTCCCTACAGTCACCTTTCTGCTCTTTACAGTTCAGCTAAAGCTTACTTTGGGGCTGTCTGACCTTTCGTTATCTTCTCCAGGTCTTCAGGAGCCTCCTGCATCCCCCGGACTACTCGACCCGCTTGGATATCGTACGTGCCAATACCAGAAGCTCGCTGAACCGCACCACGTCCAGCCTGGGCAAATCGGGAACGCTGCAGGTCAGCCGAGTGCAGGGCTGTCACGTTACTGATAGCTGCCAGCCAGAGTGTTAAACCATTACACGGTGGACGCATTGTGGTCTCGTATTTCAGACCAGTACTACACTTTAGTCAACGTAATTCAGATATATTATGTGTAGAGTCCAGGGTTGGGGCCATTCTGGAATGCGTTCATCAACTCTAGTCCAAATCAGGAAATGGAACTGGAGTTGGGATTGGGAAAAAAACAATGGGGAACAGAATTGGAATTGAATTTGAATTTCAGGGGGATTTAAATTCTTACTCTAGTTCCATTTCCTGATTTTGATTGGAATTGATGAATGCATTCCGGAATGGCCCCAACCCTGGTAGAGTCATACACTGAGGTGACATATCGCTCTCAAGGTGGCGCAGGGGTTAGCATTGTTGCCTCACACCACGTGTCTCTGCCGTGGCTCCGTATGTGTGGAGTTTGCATGTTCTCCCCGTGTCGTTGTGGGGTTTCCTCCAGGTACTCTGGTGTCCCCCCACAATTCAAAAACATTCTAAGGTGAATTCAAGCAAATTCCCCATAGGAATGAATTTGTGTGTGATTGGTGTGTGTGCCCTGTGATGGATTGGTGCCCCATCCTGGGTTTATTCCCTGCCTCTAGGGTAGGCTCCGTACCCCCATGACCCTGATTAGGACAAGCAGTTATGGATGGATGGATGGATGGATGGTCACAGTGAGAATGAAAAGTAATAAATATCAGAAATGAAATAATACAAATATTGAGACATACAAGTATAATATTAAAAATAAAAAAATACAGTTAACTAGAGATGGACAAGTTAAGCTCAATGAACCATTTGCTGTATTTTTTGACCCCATTAGATGGTGCTCTTAGTTTGCTTTGGGGCATGCTTTGAACACCTTTTATGAAAAGAGAGCGCCACCTAGTGAGATCATAAAATACATCAAATGGTTCATGAAGCTTCATTTGCCCATTACTGCCGTTACCTATCTTATTGTTGGGGAAAGATTGTGCAAATATGGCAAAGAACCGGATGAGCAATAAATAAATATGTGCAATAAACAAAGAGTGTATTTATTAAAGTTTAGATCCAGAGTTCCAGTATTAGACATTACTATGGCTTTGAGGCCTCCTACCAGACAGCTGTGGAGCATAGAGCTTGTAAGAGGGGTGTGATGTGGTCCTGATCATGCCAGTGGCTACAGTGACCATTGTAAATGTCTAACAGAGAAGGCAGAACGGTCCTAGCAATCTTCTCTGATGTTTGAAGTCTTCTCCGTCTCACTTCTCCAGGGGTCAGGGTTAGGGTACCTCCCAACCCAGTGAGACCCATCTCAGGTGCAGTTCATCCTGCAGATATGGCTCTGCTGAACATCGAGTCGATCCCTGTGGCGCATGGATATCCCAGAGCCCGTCTATTCTGTTTGTAAACCTAATTAATTACTGCCTAATTTACCATAGCAACCGGGGACTCCAAACAGAAGCATGAAAAGAGAAGAGGAAGATGATGAGGATGACGACGAGGAAGATCTAGAAGACGTCACAGAAGATGAAAACTGACTTAATGTTCAAAGTGCCATTTTAAAGCCATTTTATACTTGTATTCTGACTGTATTACTGAATAATTTTACATGGTATTATACATGTGAATCGATTTGATAAACCGTATATTGTTATAAAGTGAGGCTGATTGTATAATAAACATTTCATAGCTGAGACCTATAAATTGTCACTCCATTTAGTCTCTGATGGCACTTAAAGTTTAAGCCGTGGGTACAGTGTCAGAGAGAACAAAGGAAAGGCCTCGTGTTTCTCTGTCACGTTGTTACCATATGTTCTGCTTCAGTGGTTCTGGGCGGCTCTGCTCTCACACCTCTTGGGTCACGGGTTCGATTCCTCCATGTTTGCATGGGTTTTTTCCTCCTGGTTCCAAAGAGTTGGCAGCCAGTTGTAGAAGGTGGTTGGCTTTCAAAACAGAATTACCAGTTTTCAATTACAGTACAACATCTGCTGTGTCAGTGCAAAGTACTGCTAATTAATTCAGTCTGATTTTTCTCATGGTTATTAGTGTGTGTAAGGGAAGGTGCTGGGGTTCCTCATCGGAGCAGAAACATGGAGTCTGTGACAGGATGATAAATCCTTTATTTGCCATTTGCCCAAGTATAAGTACTCATTTTTCTTTGCCTGCCTCCTTTTACCCTCCATAGCTTGGGGGGGTTGGGGGAGGGTGTCTCAGCGCCGGGTCAGCTAATGCAGTCCCCCTGGAGCTGGGGGTTCGGGGCCTTGCTCGAGGGCACACAGACATGTAACTGTTCTGTCAAGGCTGGGGCTTGAACCAGCAACTTTCCAATCACAGGCACAGACTTGGCCCACTGAGCCACTCGCCGCCTCTAAGGGTGGGCTTCAGTGAAGGAGAAGTGAAGGCTGAGTGCCTGGTGGGCTTTGGGTACAAAGTGATCCTGGTCAATACAAGGCTGCAGGAATCCAAGGCAGGGACATCCCAGAGGCAGGGACATCCCAGGATTCCTGTGTCCTACCACAGTCCAAAGACATGCATTTAGGCACAGTGTGAGTGTATGTGTACATGCCCTGTGATGGACTAGCATCCGATCCAGAAGGTACCACATCTTTGTACTCTGTGTTGCCTGAGATAGGTTCCAGGGACCTTCTGCAACCCAAACCAGCATAATTGGTTGGAAGATGGATGGACGTTCTCTGACTGCATGGCTTTGGACAGAAAACCTTATTATTCTGAGGTTAGCACTGTGATCCCAAACCTTAAACTACACAGCAAGCTCATCCATTCTGACCGTTTTGGACCTGTGCATGGATCACTCTCAAAGTGTATGCTTTTACTTCAACGAAGGTGCTCCTGCATCTTCAAACCTGTAATCTTTGGTTAAGCAGAGAAGAACAAGTGCACAGACTGAACACCTACAGATAACGTACAGACAATATAAAGGCCACCCATGATACTAACTAGGATAAGGTGTTACAAGATGGATGGATGGATGACAGATAAAGACAACCTCCCAAAATATAAACTTTAATGTATTTTTGGTGCAGTGTAAATTTTAGAGATCGTTACCAGCTGGCTCCACAGAGCTTTATTTAGAAGGGTGTTTCCATGCATTTTACCCTGTGTGGATGATGAACGAGGCAGCGTTTGATATTTTCACATGAAACACAACGAGACTATTTTGTCATTCTTTGACAGGTGACAGCCAAGTGGAGCAGACAGAAACATCTAAACACAGCACAGTCGAATCTGTCAGCTTCTGCTCTGTGGGTGTGCTGCACAAAAAGCGAAGGGGAAGGAAGATGGTGAACTGTCCTCGTTCGATGCCCGCAGGTTTTATGTTTAAAGAAACATCCCTTTTGGAGTATGTATCTACTGGAGTGTCCATATTGTCCTGAATCATAGGAATTAGCCTTGCTCCTTAGCTCTATATCCTTAGATTTGGGATGGCAGAATGACTGTCCGTGCATCTCCTGGTGATCACACGAGGACGAGGCCAGTAGGAAGACCTTAATGAAGGGAGGCGTCCATCTATGCGCGGAAGGACGGTACATAACCTGAAAAAAACATCAGTGTGCAGGCAGTCCCCAGACTTATGGACAACTCATACTTATGGACGGACATATGGGACCAAAGACACGGCACACCAGGCAGACAACACCATACAAGACTAGAGGGGCAGAATCACAGAACGGAACAACTAGGGGTACAGAACTGGCAAGGGCAGGACCAGGGACCAGAAAGACAATAGGAGACACCAAAAAACCAGCAAACTCCAGCACTGGATGAACAGGTAGAAGGACACTACTTTGTGAAGGTCATTGTTCATCGGCCTAAGGTACAGTTCAGTACTGTATGGGCGCTTTTCCACCGCACAAAGTACGGTACTTTCGGTACGGTACTTTCGGTACTTTCGCTTTTCCATTGACTT
>JAODJU010000046.1:4652209-4666903 GCA_026776725.1 Gnathonemus echidnorhynchus
TCAGTCAGGGGCGGTCACTGATGATGTCATTTGGCGCCGGTACCATTTTTTTTCGCCAGTGGAAAACCGACACGAAAAAAGTACCGAACTTTCGGTACTTTATAGAAGTACCGAAAGTACCGAAAGTACGGTACTTGGTGCGGTGGAAAAACGCCCTATGTAGATACCTTTAATATCACTGTATAATAATTATTATGGGCTGTATTACTATTTTTCTAACATCTACAAATTTAACTTAAAGACAGACTTAGGAAACACATGTCATTAGTAACCTGGGCACTGCCTGTATTACAGGTGAGAAGTTTCAGGCAGTAAGGCTGATGTATGAGGAGACAAACGGTGTGATGTTCACCTCACCAGCTGGACCCAAGGTGTACAATGCAGTTTGGGATGTTACTGCAAGTTGTGATGGTTTTGCAGATAATTAGACATCCGTGTCTGAACCCCCAAAGACAGAATGGTAGAAGCTCACAACAGCTCTAAAAATTTCCAAGCCTTCAAAGGCAAGGATCTGACCTCCAGAAGATCCTCACTGCTAGCTCCTGTGTACATATTTTGATCTATAAACTTGCAAATGAGATTGAGCAGCTTGTGTACAGAGACTCATTATTTACAAATGAGTGGTCTGTCATGTCAGGAGCAGAGATTTATGACTGAGAACAGGAGCGTTGATTTTAATGGAAAAAATACCACGTGGCGTGTATAACTGCATGGTAATTTACCGGCACACAGGTGGGACACACTGGCACTCACTGTGATCTCATTCTTTGCAGCATTCGGACCTGGTTTTAATGAGCGACATTAAAGCCTCTAGATGCCGTATTTTCTCATGTTGCTGTGTCTCTCCAGCTACAATCTGCAGGGTTTCTGAACCAAACGTCCACATTTCAGATCTTTCCTAATTGTTAGTGCTGCAGTAAAGAGAGAGACGCAAGTCAGTTCAAATGCTGAACGTGCGTTTGGTGGTAACTGGTCCATGCTCAACCAATGTTTTCTCTCTGCAAACGTTAGTTTCTTCTGGGCAGGTGACAGGGCTCTGGAAGTCCAGAGACATTTACATGGCATTTGTGCAGATCGCAGAAGGAAAAATGATTAGAGGATGTGGGTCCAAGCAGCTAGAGGAGATGGGATCAACCAATCAGATGTCTTGGTCCTGCCTCCTCTACAATCTGATTGGTTATCTCTATTTTTCATTCTGCCCTCAGAACATATTTTTGTGTAAGTAGAACTCCTACAAGTGTGCAACACCACCTGTAACAGTCATCATAACTCATGGTTCATTTGGAAACTCATAATTCAAGAGTGCCCCAAATTGTTAGTCTTACGGAGCCTGGCTCTATCTGACTCTAGGTCTCCATAGACCAGCCTGGGAGCTGAATCCTTTTCACACATCACCTTTGGCTTAGACCTGCAGGTTCTGCTGCTCTCGCTGCACAGATGCATCAGTCACTTGGTGTGAATCCCAGTATAAGCTCCACCCTCCTCTTTTCTACACAGCCAACCAAACACAAGACCATTTGAACTTCTGCGTTTTAATCACATTCATATCATTAGCATTCAATTACGATAGCATGCTCGTACTATCTAAGGCTTTGGGGAGATGCTTTGGTACTAATAGGACCATCCTGTTGTGCTCACAGCATCTTCCTCCATTCCACATTTAATTTCCACACGGTGGCACCATTAACCTGCTGATCTCAGAGGCTGTGATGGAGCGCCGGTCCTGACATGTGATTTGATGTAGGTAGGTGCCATTCTCTTGATAACGCTGAAAGATGGCACCAAAGCCATGATGTGAGCATCGAGAGCCAATGAGGAGAGGCGTAACGTAAGAGCGTTTTGACTGATTGAATAGCTGACACACTGTTGCTTTCTGAATCATAAGAATCACAATCACGAAGATCTTTATTGGCCAAGTATATTAAACATGCAAGGAATCTTACATGAAGGCCTGAATGCTGTTCTCAGGAACGTGGGGCTCTGACACAGGCACTGGGGGTGTCTCTGTATCATAAAATCAAAAGCTACTTCCCATCACAGAGCTTGTCAGCTTGGCTCCTCTCACTAGCGAGATGGCAGCTACATTCCTCAAGCAAGAAGCACGCTGCTATTTAAAGGTACCTGAAGAGATAGATAGTCCATTGTTTCACAACACTGGAAGATCACAATGTGACAGCAGAAGTGAACTGATATAACCTATTGTGTTCAATTTACATCATGCAGATTCTAGGAACGAATAAGAATTTTGATTTGGAAAAACCGTGTCTATTTTGTAATTATACTAATCTCAGAACTTCACCTTCAGACGTGGCAAAAGTTTGACAATAATAACATTTTAAATTCAGTTTTTAATTCATCTTTGGTTGCACAAGAAAACTCTGAGAAATATGCCAGTGCTTTGGCTACGTTCAGTGTTTTAATTTGTAAATCAGAAGGTGGCAGAACACAAAGGGTGGAGGTGAAGCGAGGCAGCCGCAGGTCATGGAATGTGTACAAAACACAGTGCGGAAAACATGCTATTTGTTTTTAAGAATAAATCTAAACAAATAAAGGGTGTGAAATTGCGTGAAAATTGGTCTGTAAATAAAAATGCATAATTTAAAAACTTTTTGTTATTGGTGTTGCATTTTGAAGGTGGTGTCAAAGGTGGAGTGCACCAGAAACACCACCGTAAAGGGCATACGGGACAAAGACGACCAGGCAGATGACACCATACAAAACTTAGATGGAAGGCACATGGTCCAATTGGGGTACAAAACCGGCAAGAGCAGGACCAGGGACCAGAGAGACAACAGGAGACACCAAAAACACAGCAAACTGTCATAAAAACACATATTGAAGCCTGAAAATGCCAGACTCATTCTAACCCTGACCCTAGCCTCAGTTTGCTAACCCTAACCCTAATTTGGGGCCTTAGGCTGATACAACAGGCTGTTGGAAGTTAGGAAATATGCTACTTAAGTATGCTAAACTTTGGTTTCCTATCATACGGGGGCGCAAAACTGTCAGAAAAACACAATTTGAACCCTAAAAATGCAAGACTTTTTCTAACCCTAACCCTAGCCTCAGACTGCTAACCCTAACTCTAATTTGGGGCCTTAGGGTGATACAACAGGCTGTTGAAAAATACGAAATATGCTACTAAAACATGCTAAACTGTGGTTTCCTATCCTAAAGGGTTGCAGAACTGTTATAAAAACATAATTTGAAGCCTGAAAATGCCAGACTTTTTCTAACCCTAACCCTAGCCTCAGTTTGCTAACCCTAACCCTAATTTGGGGCCTTAGGCTGATAAAACAGGCTTTTGGAAATAACGAAATATGCTACTAAATCATGCTAAACTGTGGTTTCCAATCCTAAAAGATCGCAGAACTGTTATAAAAACACAATTTGAAGCCTGAAAATGCCAGACTTTTTCTAACCCTAACCCTAGCCTCAGTTTGCTAACCCTAACCCTAATTTGGGGCCTTAGGCTGATAAAACAGGCTTTTGGAAATAACGAAATATGCTACTAAATCATGCTAAACTGTGGTTTCCTATCCTAAAAGATCGCAGAACTGTCATAAAAACACAATTTGAAGCCAGAAAATGCCAGACTTTTTCTAACCCTAACCCTAGCCTCAGTTTGCTAACCCTAACCCTAATTTGGGGCCTTAGGGTGATACAACAGGCTGTTGGAAAGTACGAAATATGCTACTAAAACATGCTAAACTTTGGTTTCCTATCATACGGGGGAGCAAAACTGTCAGAAAAACACAATTTGAAGCATGAAAATGCAAAACTTTTTCTAACCCTGACCCTAGCCTCAGACTGCTAACCCTAACCCTAATTTGGGACCTTAGGCTGATACAACAGGCTGTTGGAAGGTAGGAAATATGCTAATTAAGCATGCTACACTGTGGTTTCCTATCCTAACGGGTCGCAGAACTGTCATAATAACACAATTTGAAGCCTGAAAATGCAAGACTTCTTCTAACCCTAACCCTAGCCTCAGTTTGCTAACCCTAACCCTAATTTGGGGCCTTAGGGTGATACAACAGACTGTGGGAAAGTACACCGCTTTACGGTGGGAGAGCTTATTAGAGCAGGGGGGGTGAAGTATGGTATTTTGTTATTAAATTAATATTGTGTTACTTGATTTTTAATGCCTTAATACAGTGGGTCGGGAAGGTATACTGTGCTGGCAAAATGTGGAAAAATGTAAAGGCATGCGTTTGACAGTTGATTGATTGGGGTCCCCCGTCACATGGACAGCGAGGCACGTCTTTCCCCCGTCACATGGACAGCGAGGCACGTCTGTCCCCCGTCACATGGACAGCGAGGCATTTAGGATGCTGCCTCGGCATATCCCTGGTCGGCATAATTGGCAGCAGTTACTGCCATCTGAAAACAATGTGTCAGTATTTATCCAAGCTGATAAGCACAGTGACCATGGAGATTTACGCTATTAGTCAGTTCCTTTAATGTCAAACCAAGCTTTACATAAACATAACAAGGGACTTTCTGCTTCCTGACAGAGCAGCCGGTCTTACCCAGCGGAACACACATGGTCTTTACAGACAAAATGCAAACACTGGTGGTCTACAGTGCGAAAATGGTCTTCAATATACAGCCACGGGAAAAATTAAGAGACCACAGCACAATTTTTGTTGTACTCATTTCTCGATTTATGGGTGCGTGTCTGTGAAAAAAGAAAAAAAAATATATATATTTATATATATATATATACACACACACACACTAAATGCATGATCCCAGAGTAAAACTGAAACCCAAAGTCATACGGGGTGTTGGGGTTACGAATTAGGGCTTTTGGCAGATTTACTGTTCCAAAGACAATAATTAATTAACATATTATCGATAATCTTTTCTAATTCCCCAAACGCGGCTGTTAATATCCATATTTAGATTTAACCTCATTGATGTGGTAGGGGATTATCTAATGGATATTTAGAGGGGAGCTTCCATGGAGTTTCTGTATAATCTAACTGTAAAGCCACTATCTTTCAGTAAAGTTCACCTTGAGCCGTGACATTTGAGCATGGGAGTGGAGAAATGACACACGGTGAACCGGGAGCCTTTCTGGCCGAGTGAGGTTCACGTGTTACTTTTTAGAATTGATTTTGAAACAGTAAAAATAATGTCCATCAAATGACGAAAGTGTCCTGGAAAGCGGCACACTGAAGGGAAATTCAGCAGTTAATATTTAAGTTCATACTTGTAAAAGGATCCAGAGAAAATGTTATCGGAAAAACACAAAGCACGACTGACAGATGAAATTGCTGTATGGCGTGGCTTGAAGTAAAAGCTGGATAAGGTTTTTCACCATAAACACATTGATGCAACCATGGAAACAGCAGCCCATTTGTGTTTATCTGTGTTTGCAAAGGTGGTTTATTAGAATAATAGAATAATATTGTACATTTCCTGGTTAATTAATGTAACTGCTTTGCCCTGTTGAATCGTTTTAAGTTCTGCAGAAAACAATTTAAGGGGAAATGGCGCAACTGGCAACCCGACTGATGTCATTCCTGCTCATAGGCCATCTGTAGATGAGCAGGACAATATAGGTCACTTAGGACCTCGCTGGGCAGTTTTTCCAGTTTCTGAACCTTGTGTGTGGCTTGGAACTCTACATCTCTGTGTCTGCTTTTGATGTGGGGAAGGAGGACAGTCCCCCCAGCCCAAAAAACAAATGTCAGCCGACGGAAATCTACATCGCCAGGTGATCAGCAAGGCCCACTACCAGCAGAAGGTGAGGATTCACAGGGTCCTGCCCACACACAGGAACATCTCCCAGATCAAGGGCAGCATCCTCTGACGTATGTTTTTTTTTGTCAAGGACTTTGGAGACATGCACACGTTTGCCAGGTGTCACCAGCAGCTGAGTGAGGAGCAGGCAGCCAGGCTCTTCCACCAGGTGCCCTCAGTCGTGGCTCCTTGTCATCAGGCTGGCATGGGGGGTCCTGGGGGACCTCAAACTCAGGAAGTTTGTCTTTCCAGTCGAATTTTCTTGTGATGAGCAAATTAAGCTGCATGAGCCATTTGCTGTATTTTTTGACCATACTAGATGGCACTCTTAGTTTGCTTTAGAGCATGTTTTGAGCCTCTAGTGGAGTCAGAAAATACAGCAAACGGTTCATGAAGCTTCATTTAGCCATCGCTAGCATTTTCCCGGTCTGATGGGCAGAGGTTCAGAGATGCTGACTAAGTGAGGGATCACTTCCCCAAGACTAAACTACCAGCACACAATTATAAAATCCCATCCTTGTGAAATGATTGGTGTTCTCCTGTATGTATAATTATGCTTATTATTCCTTCCTATTTCACGACCCCCTTCATTAAGGTTGGGTCATTTGAGAATTAAATTTGCTCGACTCTGCTTTTGTTGTTGAGCGACACTTTATGTTCATTCCCACCGTAACTTCACACACGCCTCCTGTCATCACATCTGTGGTTTTCCCTTTGCCTTTGTGATTTGCTGAGCGATGCAGTACCGTGTCGCCGTAGCGAGCATGAGGTAAGGCCGCTCTCTCCCTCACGCACGGCTACCGTAGGATGACTCATCCCCAAGTTGGGACAGCCTGCTACCTATTCAGAGCCGATGAAGCAGGACCTCACTGTCATGGTGGACAGATTTAGGACCCCTTGTTATGATGACTTGCCTGGCCCACATTCTCCAGCCTGAACTTTCTGGTTTATGAAATTTGGATTCTGTTCTCCCACCACGACTGGCCTGTTAGTGAATGTTAAATGTTTACGGATGTAAACAGCTGCTGCTTCTTTGGAAATGCCTTCAGGGAGAGCTATATAAACACTTATCAGCGTAAACAGGCAAAATCAGTGTGTTGTATTTCTTGTTACTTAATTTTTCAGAACCTATATAGTCATGAAGGACAGCCATACATCTGGCCTTTTAAAACGTGAGAGTATTTTATTTGTTTGTTTGTTGACTCCATTCACTGGCTATAGCAGCACTGACACCCTCCACTGGCTAAGCAGTACTGATGCCCTCTGCTAGCTATGGCAGCACTGACACCCAGGCTAAGCAGCACTGACACCCTCTGCTAGCTAAGCAGCACTGACACCCTTCGCCGGCTAAGCAGCACTGGCACCCTCTGCTGGATATGGCAGCACTGACACCAACTGCTGGCTATGGATGCACTGACACCATTCACTGGCTTAGCAGCACTGACACTCTGGCTAAGTTTGAGTTTGAGTTTGACTGGGTTCTAAACGAATGATGTCACATTCAGTAGGATGTGCCCTGTGTCTTTGCAGCATCCCTCTGTGGTTAGCGGACCTGGAGGACGCCCACATCCTGGAAGGGGACAGTAACCTCATGAATCAAGTCAGCCCCGAGATCCTGAATCGCCGCAGCTCTTACTCGGGGAAGTGGGCTGACGTGTGGAGCTTGGGGGTCATGCTTTACACACTGCTGCCAAGCTGCTACCTGTTCAGTGATGTGGACCACAGTGCGCTCCTCTCCAAGATCCAGCAGGGGAAATACTGTCTCCCAGACAGATTGTCTCCTGAGGTCTCCGGGGCCCCAGTGCCTGCTGAACGGCCTCCTCTGAAGGGAGCCCCAGGAGAGGCTCACCACTGCTGAGCTTCTCCTGCATTCGTGGTTCCAGGGCACGCAGGAAGCAGGAAGTGCTGAACAAGAAGTGAGTTCTCCAGATCAGACTGTGCCCAAGCCGGGCGAGACCCATTTCTGTTGACTGGCAGAGTTTTGTGTTCCAGCTGAAAGGGTGTCATGCTTCGATTTCCAACACTGTACTTGTACTTTGGATACTAAGCATCATGTAATCCTACATTACTATGTGGAGAACACAAGCACGATTGCTGTTTTGAGTTCCTTTGAATTTCAGTGTGTGTTTTAGAGACCAGGCTTTAGCAGGGCTGTCAAAACTCTAATACGCAGTGTGCGCTTGAAGGCTGTAGATGAGAAGGTGCCCAGTAGCCCTGTATATGGGGGGGGGGGGTGAGGCCTCTGCACTGTCATCTTCTCAAAGCCGGCAGTGATGGCCTTCACACCACCTAACCTGCGCTAATTCTAGACCAGAGTAGGTGAAAATGGCTCGGGTCACGTTTCCACTGCCTACTTGGTTCCCAGAGGGTCGCTTTCTTGTATTCTTGAAAGGTGGCCCTGTTATGGTCCTGAAAATTCTATGAAGGGCTACTTCAGCTCTTCAGGAAGCAGGACTTTACACAGCCAGACTGAGCTGGATTAAAGTGTCCTGCAGGGAGTGCAGGGCTTGCTCTTCTTAGTCATTCTGTGAACTAAATGTTCCTCTCTGAAGAAGCCTTCAGTCCATGTTTCAAATTTACTCCCTCATGTGTCACTGAACATTTTCTTGTTGCTAAATTGATCCTGGGTGGGTGACTTTTAATTAAACTCTTTATGGAAGACTCTGTAAAACATCACAGATTCTGTGAGCTTTGCTGCTATAAATATGATACCAAACAGGATGAACTGTGGCTGTTCATGACAGAATGACCTCCCCACACACACTCAGACCATATAGTAGGAGAACAGAAGTCTTATAGGAGGGTCACAAGCTGTATTTCCAACACAGTCAAAGGTGAGATAAACATGAAGAGTCTTTGCTTCGTGGATCTTCTGAAGCCTGTTCACATCTCAGTTTATCAGTACGCTCATGCTCTCGGATTCCTGTGTATCCCATGCTGGTCCTCCGGTTAAATGGCACCTTTGGTGACATCACAAGCCGAGCAGGGTGGCATTTCTGAGGGTCACTTTCAAAGCGTTCGCCGGTCTGCTATGCGTGACTTTGATGGCGGCTCTGGCTCCGTCACGTCGCCCCCTGCAGAGCGCGGCATGTGAAGCCTCGCTCCAGCAGCCCCGCCCAGGGGCGGATTAAGTTTTCTGGGGGCCCTCGGCTGACAGGACCCCTCGGGTGGGCCACCTTCGAACTATTTTTGAGCTGAATGAGAAATGGTTCAATCAGCCAGATTTAATATGATTTATCATTCCATTTTTCCAAGGTGGAGCCCATGATTTTACTGGGGCCCTAGGCTAGAACCTGGATCCCCTATACATTAATTTACCCCTGGCCCTGCTGGAGGCTGCCGGGTTCGCATAGCTGATCCTGCTCATTATGATGTCATATCTGTCGCATAAGCGGATGATTATAGAGGGATTAGGTATCAGCAGGCCAACCCGAGCTGCTCGGATCTTGCGAGCTGGCCAGGGAGCGACCCGCGCTACGGCTGCATGGGAGCGTGAGGGGTGGGGCCTAGCGAGCCCCATGGGGAGCAACACCCAACGGCAGGCATGAGAGCTTCCGGACTCTTCCGTGGAATGTTCGGTGGTGCAGCCCTCCCCAGTGCGGGGGTGACAGATCTGTTTATGTTAGCATAACAGCCCTCCCTGGTCTCAGCCCCCCCCCCCCGCAGATTAATTAGTATCATGAGTTTATCTGTGATGTTACGTATGTATTCGGAGCGTTAGCACAGAGTCGGGCCGAACGGGTTGCAGGAATGTGCCGGTTGTCTTCCAGTGAGCTGTGAGGCCCGCTCACATTAGCATCACGTCTTTCGCACTTCACACGGACTCTGTATGTGTGATACGGATGCCATTTGCTATGCCACTGAACCGCCAGGAACTTACAGGGCCTCCTCGAGCTTTCCATACTCAGCGCGTGTCTCAGTCTGTGCCGTCTATGTTATGCAACTATGTGGAATATATTTTTATACATTTATATTTTGTTTAAAATTTTATCTCAAACACTTTTTAATCCAAAGCCAACTTTTATGTATGCAAATTTATGCACGTCTAGTATCTTACATGTAGAGCATGTCTGCCCTCTGGTGGTCATTAGGGGTATTGTGCATGGATGTGAAATCCTTGTGTATATTATGAACTGAAGAGTTTGCTGCTATTTGCAGCTGAATATCTTTTACTCAATTCCACAATTAGTTAACCTTGCAATGGTTTAACCGTTGAAACACATTTTTTACAGTGCTAGGTGATGTTTGATAAATAACCACAGAGATCCATGTGTAGATTATTACTGTATAATGAACAGAGACTAAACTTAGGGTTAGGGTTAGTTTTCAAATTAGCACATGGCTCTATTACCTTTGTGTAACTTAACTGATTATAATAGATTTGAGTTCAGGAGATATGCTGGAAAAGTACTGTACTGGTCTGAGCAACGGAATCCTCCTTCTGCTCTTCTCTCTGCAAAGGTATGCAGGTGTCTCTGTTTACCACTAGATGTCAGTATTTCAGAGAGGTTACAGTAACCACGTGGGATGTGAAAATCAGGATGGGAGACAATAATAAATCGAATAAATATAGTGCATCAGAAATAATTCAGATCCATTTTCTCCCAGATTTATGACTAAAGGTGGCATTATTTGAATATGTGCCCTTCACTCAGTTTCTGTTTGACACCACATTTTTATAAATCTGCCTCATGTGGGAATGTGGGGGTCTTGGTGGAATACACTGCAGAGTCCCATCGGAATACACTGCAGAGTCTCAGCGGAATACACTGCAGAGTCCCATCGGAATACACTGCAGAGTCTCAGTGGAATACACTGTGGAGTCTCAGCGGAATACACTGCAGAGTCTCAGCAGAATACACTGCAGAGTCCCAGCGGAATACACTGCAGAGTCCCATCGGAATACACTGCAGAGCCTCAGCGGAATACACTGCGGAGTCCTAGAGAAAAACATGCCAGGGTCCCGGGGGGATACACACAAGCATCATTTACTGTGGCCTCTTTAGTCTATCCCTGTATCTGTGTCCTCTCTCATACAGATGCATATGCACTCTTACATGTACACACGCACACACACACACACCTTGCTGCATGGACAGCAAAATTGACTTTTCAGTGATCGCTGGGCTGCAGTGATGTTGATTCATCAAGACTCTATTATACTCATGCACAACTTCATATTTATGTTCTCATTTTTCACCCATAGCATGGCTGGACTGGCAGAAAATCAGGTGGGTAAGTCCCATCACAATTCAGTAGGCAACATAATAACGCTACAGTCTCAACTACACATTTTTTATCAGTTTTTAAATGGCCCGTGGCATTACTGAGACCAAATGAACAAAAAGAAAGAAAAATCTATTTGCCTCTCAGCATCACTTTTCCTATGATTGATGTAACCACACACACACACACACACACACCTGTCACACGCAATTGTTTTATCGTACTGTATCACTCGCTGTGAATGCAGGATGGGTAGGCCCCCGGGCCGACCGTAAACACCCGTACCACCAGAGGAGGCCCAGTATGTGCAGAGCAGCTTTGCTGGGATCAGTCATCCGAATCACCGATCAGCCAAACAGCGCCACCTGCAGGCCAACGGGGGCAGGAAACAGGCCACACTGGCAGGGTACAACTGAGGACCCGATGCAGCCGTTTGAGACAGAATGTATCCCCCAGAAAATGAAATGAAATGTCATCATTTCATCAATGCATGGGCAGGTTATGCATACATTTTTAAAAAATCCATTTCCAGAACAAAAATCCAAGCCCCTCGTAATGGCATTCTGACACTGATCATTTGCACATGCTCCTGGCGAAGCTATTTTTTTGTAGCGTCATGGAGGGATGTCAGAGCCCACGTGGGCCGTAGGCTGTGGCCAGAAATGAGTCGCGTGTAGGTGGGGATTCGGACTCCTGCCCCTGGCCGAACAGGGTACACAAGGCTGAGGCCCCCGGCCAGGCACAGAGGAATACACGTGTCCTTATTCACAACCAAAGCCCGGTTTGTTGTTTCTTTGGCTCCACTCAAAAAGTCATAAACATAAACCCCCCCCCACCCCCCAGGTGGGTGTGTCTGTAAAATTTGCTGCATCCTAATCAGGCGTTCGATTGTTTGCGCCGAAGTAGCTAGCTAGCGTAGGGAAACTTTCTGCTATCTCGTAATTCATCTCTTTTGGTGGCAGCCCCGGGATACGATTGCATCATGGTTCCATATAACGTTAACGTCAGCTTGCAGGTGGGGTCAGAAGGTCGAAGCTTGCTAGCCGGTTAGCAGGGCTTCAGCATCTCCTGATAAGTAACACGTTTATTTAATATTTAGCGTGGGACTCTTTGTAGCCAACAGGAAGCCTCAGACCTTGGGAGCTCACACAACTATAAGGCTTTTGCAGGAGCCAGGAATCACGATCCTGCTTTTGCCAAAGTGTATGTTATTAAATTTCTATAGGTGAGCAGCCTGCTATTATGAGACTCTTAAATCCTATTCTATTGAGTTTTACTAAAGACTTGGAAGCTTCCACTAGTGTGATAAATAATGTTTCACTGTAGCACCATCTGCTTATATAGCCAAGCATTTAGCAAAGAGATGAAGCCCCCTGTTGTGTTTGAACCAGCAACTTTCTGGCCATGAATGACCCAGTGCCAGTTACAAAATTAAGTGATGTTGCATTTGCCCTAATACACTGAAGTGCTTATTTTCATATATCCCATTTTATTCTCCTTTGAGACACGCACACAGTTTAGAGAAAAGCTAGGGACCCAAGCCACAAATCCAGCGCCCCTAGAGCATTTTGGGGAGGGTTTAAGGGCCTGGCTCAAGGGTCCAACAGAGCTCTAACTATTCTGCTGAGGCCAAAGCTGAAACTGGCAGCTTTCCCCTCACAGGCACAGAGGCTTAACCCACTGAGCCACATTCCACTGGGAACAGAGCTCAGAGGAGCCAGCGACAGACTGAGCCAGTCAGAGGAACCTGCCAGTTACAGAGGAACCACCAGAAGACATGGTTAATAACCGTCCATGTTCCTGAAGGACAGAGAAAGTCTTTGAAATGTAGGAGAAAGTGATTGAAGAAAAGGAGCCAAAAATACAGAACGTAAAAAGGAAGATGAAAGATGATCATGCTTAAGTGAGGGAGAAATAACTGATGATAGTGATGCAAACCCTGGCACTACTGCTAAAAGTGCACTGTGATAACTGTGATGGCAAGTATGGGTGTGGGTACACCATAATGGTGGTGGCAGTGAGTACGCCACAATGGCTGTGATGCGAGTACACAGTGATGGTGGTGATGGCGAGTACACAGTGATGGTGGTGATGTGAGTACACAGTGATGGTGGTGATGTGAGTACACAGTGATGGTGGTGATGTGAGTACACAGTGATGGTGGTGATGTCAGTACACAGTGATGGTGGTGATGTGAGTACACAGTGATGGTGGTGATGGCGAGTATGCCATGTCATATGTGGTCCATGCAAGGATCCAAAAGCCTTCTTGTAGCAGGAATTCTTGTTAAAATATTTCTCAGAATGTGGATAATGCAAGCTTGTGAAATTCACTTTGGCATATTTAGCTGCACGGAACTTTCTGTCAGCCTGTGAGACACTTTCCCAGTTACACGGGTCTCCTTCCAGATTCCCGCAGCACTGCTTTTATTATTACAACCGCTATTGCTCCTGCTCACCAGTAGAGCAGAAGATGCGGGATGACGGGGCCATAGTCAGAAAGACATCATGGAGCCCTTAGAGTGACATCTGGAGGTCACCATGACACAGCCACCTCACTCCAACATGTGCATTTTGCTTCTTTAACATCAAATTTAAAGTAAATCATGGTCCAGCCCTCTGTACCTTTATGATATTGACATGATGACACCCCCCAGCCATCCAGCAGAGTCACCTTTCTCCCACCTCCCCTCTAGAAGGTGCTACAGGTCCATCAGGACCCCAACTTCAAGACATGCAGGGACAATTTCTTCCAAACAGTAAAAGGAGTGTTAAATACACACTAATGATGTCCATAATTCCAATCACTTCTGTAATTTATGAACCTCTGCCACAGTCAGCAGTCTTGCCCCCTGCTACTCACACCTGGTAATCCATGTGAAACCAAGCATGTTTAGATATGCCCAGTACTTGGATGGGGGACCAGCTGGGTTGCTGCTGGAAGAGGTGTTGGTGTGACCAACAGGTTAGACCATCCTGTGGTCTGTGTGGATCCCAGTGCATTGATGAGGACCCTGTGCTGTAACAATGGTGCGGTCCTTTGGGTGAGACGTGCGACTGAGGTCCTTATTCTCTGTGCTCGAAAAAGATCCCTGGGAATCCTTCACGTGAGCAGGGGGTGGTACCCTGATGTCCCGGCTAGAACTTCCCACTGTGGCCCTTTCAAATCGGGCCTCCTAATCATCTGCTGTATGTAATTAGCGAATTCTCTACTGCCCCATTCCCCACCTACATACTGGTGCAGAATGGCTGCTGTCACGTCATCCAGGTGGGTGTTACACAGTTGTGGTGGCTGAAGTGGCTCCCCATTGGTTATGTAAAGTGCTTTGGCCGTCTTGAAAAGTACTAATGAACTTCATTCATTCACTTTAACCCCAGCACATTGTTAGCCTACTTGCATGTTATTGCATGCATAATGTTATTGTTCACTATTCTGTCATTGCAAATTATTGCTATTTATTTTTATATGTTGTTTAAGTCTGCAGAGAAGTTTGCAAGCACGTATCTCATTGCATTTGTGCAAATGACAATAAAGCTTTTGAATCCATGAATCCTAATATGAGCTGCAGCATTTAAACTTTCAGGGTGTCATGTTTGCTGGAGACTCTGTGCCTCTGGGTGGAGATGAGAGCAGAGCAGGGGACTCGTGGATCCCAGCGGCATTGGGATTATTTGATTAAATCTCCCCAGAAGATAAGGCAGCCACCCCCTCCCCCCC
>JAODJU010000046.1:4667003-4689503 GCA_026776725.1 Gnathonemus echidnorhynchus
AGATAGCTGTTCAGTTCCCCCCTCAGGACCAAACGAGTCATGGATCATACCTGTAATCTTTTCACACAACCCTTAACTAGCGTGGGAACCAGAACCCTGCCTATGTCCCCCCATGTCACCCAAGAATGACGTCAGCTGTTTATTTCATCCATTGTGGAGCAAAAGTCTTCTTTTTTTTCAAAGGTGCAGAAAGGAGAAAATGTGGAGAGTCGTGTTTTTGCTCCAGGATATGGCACGGCGCTACTTGGCCCTCCAGCAGCACTGATCTGCTTTACCGAGCGCTTTTTCTGTGACGCAAATTTAGGATATCGACAGAAGCAGCACAGCATTACAGAAAGAAGCATTACATCATCATCGATAAATCAGCACCTTCAACTGTCAAAGAATGTCATTTTCTATTGATAAACTGAAGCCTAAAGCCTCAAATAAAACACCCCGCTGGTAAAAGCAGCCTGGAAGCTACATCACCTGAAAGCAGCTTTTCATTTTAAACCCATTTCTTGGGCAGATGTGGTCTCGACTTTCCCTGCTTGCTCACTGACTCTGGACACCTTTGTAGTGTCTGATTTGCATTTAAATCTTATCGCTCAGAGCTTTGTCATTTCAGCATCCTTTCAGGCAGGATAAAGACTCCAAAGGAATAATCATCAGGTGGCGTTTGACATGAGTGAATTTTAATGTCCATATCGACAGGTGTAGACGGGGTCCTGACTGGCATTTACTACACGTTGAATGAATGAATAGAAGTTTCCAAAAAGATATGCTTCCACTGAGGAATCCTTCCGGTCTCTACTTTTTGAGGTAACTTTATGGCGGCTCCTTGAAGACATTTATCAATCTTTAGTTACCAGTAGGGGAGGCATGGAGGTGCAGTGGTTAGCACTGCTGCCTCACACCTCTGGGACCAGGGTTTGAGTCGCCGCCTGGATTCCATGTTTGTGGAGTTTGCATGTTCTCCCCCTGTCGTCATGGGGTTTCCTCTGGGTACTCTGGTTTCCCCCCACAGTCCAAAGACATGCTGAGGCTAATTGGAATTACTAAATTGCCCATAGGTGTGAGTGACTGGTGTGTGAGTGAATGGTGTGTGAGTGAATGGTGTGTGAGTGTGCCCTGTGATGGGCTGGCCCCCCATCCTGGGTTGTTCCCCACCTCGTGCCCATAGCTTCCAGGATAGGCTCTGGATCCCCTGTGACCCAGAAGGATAAGTGGTTTGGAAAATGGATGGATGGTTACCAGTAAATAAAAGTGAAGTGAACTTAAAATGTTACCCCCATGAGTGTAAGATGGTAAGTGATGATGCAAAACAATCCAGAGCCAGACAGGACATAAGCATGTAAATACTAATTTACGGATTGCAATCTGTAAATGTTTAATTCTTGTTTGTTTATCATTACCATTGTTGTTGTTGTTTTGTCAAATTTATGTTCTATGTTATGTTGATTTTATGCACCAATGCAGCCAATATAAATTACTAGCTGGTTTTCTGTTTTTTTTTTTCATTTACTTGACCAATAAAGTGAATTCTTATTCTGCACCTGTTTCCATTGCATGAGTAACTTGAATTCGGTTGTACATCTTCATGCTTGTCCTGACTGCCGGATGAGTCCCCAATGTTTTCAGCATCTCTCCTCCACCCCGCTGGGGCCCATTGATGTTGGGATACCCAGCCGTCGTCACCTGACCTGAAGGTCGATTCACTCGGTGTGACCTGGTGTTTTCAATCAGGTCCTCAGAACCTTTTTAATGTGTCTCTCACATCTCCCAGGGACACAGCAGATGCCCAGAGCATCACAGCGAAACACACCCATCTCATTAAAAGCAGCCTGTTCATCTCGCAGCATTTCTTAGATCAAGGGCTGAATAATCTTTGATTATTAGCAGGCGAAGCACTGGAACATCTGTGCTATCTGCTTATTAAGCTAGTTCAGTGGTTTTAATTTTCATTCCATAAAATAAAAGTGATCTAAACACCACTTACCTAATTTAACATGAATTTCTCATGAACAAGTAGGTTGGAAACATATAGCCAGTGTGGATGCCTTTGATCTCAAACATTGCGTGTTTGCTGCATTTTGACACCCTGCCTAAACTGTGTGAGCCTCTGCCATGCTACCTGAACCTTCTCCCATCTGATTGCTTCAGCCTCTCTTAATTAGTCACGCCACTATTCGTGCCAACAGAACTTCAGAGACGCCTTCACTCTGCTCATTCCAGCCAGCGTCAGCCAGCGTGAAGCACCTTCTCCTTCCTCATCTCCCTGTTTCCTGTGACTTTGGCATGTGATCACGGTGGCTTTATGAAGTTCCTAAAAGGTCAAAGTCAAGTCACGGAGTGGACATATAGGACATATAGGACACACAGGACATATATAGGACATATAGGATATATAGGACATATTTAGGACTTATAGGACATATTTAGGACATATTTAGGACATATAGGACACACAGGACACATAGGACATATAGGATACATATATAGGACATATAGGACATATATAGGATATATAGGACATATAGGACATATATAGGACACATAGGACATATAGAAAATATAGCAGAGACAGTGGCTCAAAACACCCCCTGGGGTGAATTACATGACACACAAATGACAAAAAAAAAAAAAAACTTAATACCATTGTCTAAGCTTCTATGAAGAAAGTGATATTTCATTGTACAGTCTACAAATGGCTCTGTGTAAAGTTCATGGCAGCTACTGAACCACTTTTCTCCATGTACATTTCAGAAGGAGTCATACAAGATGAGCCACAAAGACACACATGGAATTAAAGGCCCAAGGTGCCAAACTCACCCCCCAATCAGCTCAGCAGACCAGAGGCCTTTGCACCAATTATTCAGTCTCATCAAAATGATGAAAGCGGGATCTGTGATTGATGGTCAAATTTAATGCACAAGCTAATCCAGACTGAAACCCAAGACCCTCTGCTAAAAGGGACCACTGACTAACCTTCTTCAGTAAAATTTTAAACCCTCCTACCGGCCAACAACTATAACTGCTATGCAGCGCCTCTGATCATATTAATGTGCCTCTGGTAACAGTCATCAACTGTCCCCATAGTCTCAGGTCAGCCCTCATAACCTGATTCAAGATTCATGGTCTTTATTGGCCATGTGCAACAGGAATACTTGGTCATGCAGCCTCACTCAGTTACAAAGAGACTGCAAATCTTCTATATATGTCCTGTTACAAAGACAGTGCAAAACAATACAGACAGTGCAAAACAATACAGACAGTGCAAAACAACACAGACAGTGCAAAACAATACAGACAGTGCAAAACAGTACAAGACAGTGAAATACAATACAGACAGTGTAAAACAATACAGGCACTGAAAAACAATACAGACAGTGCAAAACAGTACAAGACAGTGAAATACAATACAGACAGTGTAAAACAACACAGTGCAAAACAATACAGGCACTGAAAAACAATACAGACAGTGTAAAACAATGCAATACAATGCAAAACAATACAGACAGTGCAAAACAGTACAAGACAGTCAAAAACAATTCAGACAGTGCAAAACAATGCAAAACAGTGCAAAACTGGACAATACGTGATCATCGCCTGGTAACATGCAGTAACGGATCTACAAAGTACATGTGCCATGAATATGACTGTCACAGGAATTGAAACTCATTTCAGTGTTTAATGGCCATTCTGCCACAAACTAGTGGATGTGAAGTGAGGCACAAAAAGAACAACAGCTAAACTGCAGCTGAGATGACAGCGAGATGTTAGGTCAGGTATTCAGTACGAAGCAGCTGGCAGCCTGTGAGTCCAGGAGAAAATCAGCTCATTTTACAGCTAAATAAATGCTGTTTGATCTCTAACATCTGGGAGATTTGCTACATCACAGCTAAAGCAAAAATATAAAGGAATCCCTTACAGCAAAGTTCACATGGAAAAAGGGAGCTTATCGATTATTTATATGAATTCTGACAGCTCACAAAAAATGAGATACTGTAATATATATGGTGACAGAAAATGAAAATGAAACAATAATTTAAAAATCAACAGGTAACCTGGTGATATTGTTTTTGGAATGTCTTGAGTCCCTTCCTGGTAACCCATGCTTGTGGCAATTACAGGCAGGTATATGTGCTGATCTGAGCACTGAGCACATTGACCAAATTATTTTAGATACAGCTTTAGCTATTTATTTTATTTATGTACTAGTCTTATTTATTTATTTATTTCATTTCAAGTTTGTTCTCATTTATCCCTTAAGATGGACAGAACATGATGCACTGAGGTTGGGGGAGGGGGGAAAAAGGTGTATTTTACAAATGGGTCATTAAAATAGGGAATTCATGATGAGTCTGTGGTCTTTAGAATCAGACACGAATCACATGACCAGACTGCAGTGTGGGAGGAGCCTGGGCTGAGTGACAGGCGCTATGGAGATGCTCTGCTCCACGGAGATTTTAACAGTATGTTCACTGCCATATGCTGAATGAGCTCCCATTTGAAAGGTGGTATGTAGCTCTCCCTCCCATACTGTTCACACTTGTTTCCAGGAGCAGGTTTGTTGTTTATGGGGTCCCACTTCCCCCATGTAGTGACTATTTGTGGCCAAGAGGGGGCGACACAAAAAAACTGGTTTGACTAGTGGCAAAAGGCGCCGCAAAATTTTTGCTTAGTCGACTCCTTGACTGCACGTATGTTTGTAACGTGCATTTTGGGTCACTTTTACATTGCTTTCAACAAAAGTGTCAGCTAAATAAATGTAAATGGGCTTAATCTCAGTCTCACAGTAAATTTCCATTTTCTTGAGTTTAGGCAAACGCTGAACAGGCATTAACACGGGCGGCCTAACAGGGCCCCTGTATGCCTGAGTGACGGTTTTATCAGTGCTGCAGAGCGACGCTCCGGGTTCCAGTCCTCAGGCAGTGTTTCGGGCTCCACGTGTGCTGGAGGCCCCCTCTTTATCAGCGCTGGCTCCTTTGTGTAGGCGCCCCAGCATGATCTGGGAGGACGGGGCTGATTCTGCACTCGCTGAAGCCTTCCTGCCATCGGTGAGCCCGGCAGAGAGCTTGTTTTGACAGGAGACTTTTTACCTCCATGAACATCAGGTGTCTCCAGAAGCAGCCAGACGTGCAAAAAAAAAAAAAATACAACATTGCGAGACTTTTTTTCAGTTCAATTCAGACTCTCAAAGTCCTTTTGTGAGTCAACAGAGCAGAATTTGCAGTAATGACAGACTGAGGAAATCTAACAATTTCCCTGTTCTAGATTCAGACACTCATCCTTTCTGTTCCCACTGGTGAGGAGGTTGGCAACTTTTGCACTTCGTCGTAAACTTTCGCAGCACTCAAACCATGGGTGAAATGTAGTGAAAAGTATAGTGTGAACTGGGGCGTATCTAGAAATTCCAGGTCCGCTATGTCACCTTGGGTCCCCCCGCCCAATTTAATGTATAACTTTATATATTTAAGTAACAAACTGGTCTTGTGCCCTCTACATCCTGGGATAGTATCCAAGTGCCCTGCAAACCTGCCAGATACACAGCTGTAGGACTGATGCATGGACACAGTGAGATAATGTATAACACACACAAAGCATTTTAAGATACACTTAGAGAAGAATGGATTTTGTGATGACATGTGAGGTGACAGATGCCTTAACCTTAGATCACACATCTGTTCTTTTTACGTAAGTTTCCCAATGACAAGTGCACCCTACCGGCAAGGTTAGGGTTAATCTGCTCGGGGATCCACCCCACGGTGTTTATTATGACAGCTGCCGATCCCTCAAGGAGGTGCAATTTGTCTCCATGCCAAATGAGCCTGGCAGTACAATAACTGTTACCTAATGAGAACTATCAGTGTTGGACATTTCAGGTGCAGAAACTACAAATCCAGACCAAGATGTTGTTTCTACCAACCAGGTGAGTACTCTCTGACTGTGACTCTTTATGCTCATCTAGTTGGTAGAAACAAAATCTCGGTCTGGATTTATAGCATCTGGACCTGAAATGCCCAACACTGATTACCACAGAATGAAAAGGAAATGAATGAAATTCAAGAGTGAGACCCATGGCCATTTCAGGTCAAGGGGAGATTTTGTTTTTAACATCAGGTCCACTGCGGTGAGGTAGGGCTTGTTAATTTCTACATAGGTCTTATTTGGGAACTTCATACCAACAGAGACAGGAGGATATTCTGAACCTACAGGCTCTGATGGTAAATGAATGTAGTTCCTCCATCCTGGGATCTGGATTCCCTAAAAGATACCTACAGGAATATGACATGAGAGAGAGAGGTACGGACCATGCACTGATTACAGCTCATTGCTGCAAACATCACATGACAAACCACCTCAGGGGTGAGAACCTGACTGCAGCCATGTGGCAGGTAATACCCCAGCACCACACTAGACCCAATAGATCAGTGTGAGGTTTTTCCAGTGGCTGGAGTGCCAATCCTGCCACCAACCCCCAAGTTTTTTCCCTGTAAGTTGGAGGACCTGCTTATAGGGCTGGATGTAGATTAACGTCATACCCAGGACGAAGCAATTGTAGGTTAAGAGCCTTACTCACAGGCACAATGGAGAAGAATCACTCTGGACATTCACAGGATTTGACATGATATGACATGAGGCAGGACATAAAATACAAACATCATAGGTAACGTCCAGAATCAGATAAACATCTTACATGTAAAACATGCATTGGATCTGCTGCATTTACATATCTGACACTCAGTTCATTGATAGTTAATACTGGAGATTAATCTTTGTTTTTAATAGGGTTAGAAAATAAATATTATTGTATGGTTTTGTACTGGAGGCATCAGTCTCAATGCCTACATCTAAAAACCCAGTATTAATATAAAAATATACTTTTTTGCATTTTGCACTTATCAGTCACAAAATAGTTATTTTCCTATCATTTAAATTAAGTTTTAAGTTCTCTCAGTGTTGATTTGAGTGCTGACTTAATTTTACTAATGAGCCTTTTGATCTACTGAGGGAATGAAATCCTTTTATGAAGAGTATGAAGAATTCAGAGCCCACAAACATGAAAGTAATTATATTGTAAATAACTGAGGACAGTGCAGTTTGTAAAGTTAACAGCATGCTAAAGTTGGATGAAGCGAAGGACAGGAGTAACATTTTTAGCTAGTTCAGTGATGTGATCGTCATACTCGACTCACTTGGAAATCATATTAGTCACATTATAAAACTGAAATGCTTTTGTACATGTTGATAATGAGCCCAAATGGTCACTGACATTCAAAAGGTCCTAATCTTTGAAATGCACATTGAAAGGACAAAATTAGACACATATTGTTCCAAGATGAGTGTTGACTAAACGTGATAGCAGCTTGCAAATTGAGCAGAGCAGCGGCAACACAGCGGAGCTGCCCAACAGGAAACGAGGCGATATGAAGGTCAGCCAATCGTATAAGAGGACACTGCCTATTGTCCCAGCACAACAAACATCACTCTGTCACTCTGATTCAAGGGCTGGGAGAGAAAAGGTACCAGCAGCTTCACTTAGAGATAATGTGAGAGCATAAATACTGCCGTCACAACACCAGCAGATGAAAGGTCACAATGAGAGACGTCCACATCTCCTCCTGGCTGCTTAACAGCGACTTCTCTGCCGGTCTGCAAGCTGATCAAGCCCAGCATGCCACGTAACTCCCACATGCTGCCTGCCCATCGCCCATCGCCGGGGCAGCTGAGGACCTCTCACGTGCCGGCATGCATCCCGTCCCACCAGGAGACGCACTTAAACGCAGCAGACTCTGCTCAGCGGAGCCACATTCACACATGCGCGGCTCTTTAGGTTCACACAAAGGTGTCCCATGATGCACACAAATTACACCCTGCAGCCAAATATGAGCCCGCAGTGGATCCCGGTGGCTTTGAACAATGCACTAATGATATGCAAATCTTTGGTGTTCCCCAGATTTTTTTTTTGCAGGGCTTTGAAGTACGATTAGGATGTTTTTTTCTAATTATGCTTATAGCTAGCAGGTATCAAAATGCAAAACCGAGAACAAAATCTTTTATTTTTGCAACTGCTTTCCCATCATTTGTTATAATTAGAACCTAATCATCTACATATGTATTGATACATGCAATTATTACACTATTCTGCATTCATCTGATGCTTTCTTCTATTTATGTGTGCTCCCTGGGATTCAAACCCACAACCTTTGCATTGTTAGCACAATGTGCTATTCATTGATCTAGAGGAACTGAACCATAAATGTTGAAGGAAACACTAGAAATTGACCCTTATAGGCATGATTGCTGCTAAACACACCCCTCGAAGCTGATCTGATACTTTACGGGAGAAAACTACTATGATTACCGGGGTACAATAGGTACACATAGTCTTTACTCAGTTTTTCTGCCCTTCCAGTGTATAATATATGCCTGTAAACATTACAGCTTTTAACGGCATCTATGATATCAACCTTCCATCCTTTTTCTGTACCTGCCTGTCCTATTCAGCGTAGTGGGAGGTCTGGAGCCTATGGGCACAAAGCAGGGAACAACCCAGGATGGAGAACCAACCCATCACAAGGCTCATTCATACACCTATGGGCAATTTGCTAACTCTGAGCAGCTACAAGACTTAGAACCAGGAGAACACTCCATAATGACAACATGCAAACTCTAAACAAGCAGCCCCAGCAGAGACGTGAACCCCGGTCCCAGGAGTGTGAGGTGACACTGCTAACCACAACACCCCAGGTATCAACATACGAAACACATTTTCTGGTCCGGGCTGTAGGACCAGAACCCAGAACCTGGGCAGCACAGGGTACAAGGCTGGGAGACTCACTGGACATGATGCCAGTCCACCACAGGGCACACAGTCATACACTATGTGCAATTTAGAGATGCTAATTAAAGGAACTGCATGTCTTTGAATAGCAGGAGCAAAGTCAGGCATTACAGAGAGAACACGCCAACTTCACACACACACACGAGGTGGGATTCAGGCACACCAGGTATGACCCTGAGCCATCCTGGTGTCAAATATCGGCAGGAGCTGGGTGAAAGGCCATCGCCGCTTATGTAGAAAAATGCCAGAACAGGCTCTGGGGGGAAGAGCGCTAATGTCTTAACCCGAGTAGCCGCACGGCAGCATTTAGACGGCCGTGGGTCAAAGGTCAGCTGGTTTGTATTTGTTTGGCATCCACTGAGAGCGATCAAACAGGTACGGGCTGTATTAAGCACTCAGTGGAGGTGTCTGAGGCGTCGTCAGGACTGTGCGACGCGCGTGAGCCCATCCGTCGACACCTCGGCAGAGCCCAATCCGTCGCTACGGTAATAACTGAGGCGGCACAGCGTTTCCTGTTGCCGATCCGCCGTAAACACGCTGCAGATTTCTCACGTACCTTTTCACCCATCCTCAGGAGGACGAGTAATTTAGAAAGATGACATCGGCTGTGTGGTCCCTAATTTTAACATGACCTTGAGGGTCACACGTTTCCCTTTGCCGTGATAATTAAGCTGCATCATTGCCTTCATCTCCCTCGCAGAGGCAGATCAGATCGGCCTCCCTTTCCAGGCTAAAGTGCGACTCCAAAGGTGTTACTCGCATACGAAACCCAATTGGTGCGAAAAGAATGTCAAGAGGTGACCCAAACAGCAGCACGTCAGCTCGAATTTACGGTGACATTTTCAGATTCGAAGTGATTTAATACAAAAGATATCAAGTATGATGGACAGTGCAAATGGCTTGCTTTGTTTTATTTCACTTCCGAGGTACTTCAGGATAAAAACCCCTTTGAATAGGCATGTGTTTTCAAAGGCTATATTTATGATTCATTTACCAGATTCCCTGCAAGACAGCCTCGGTGAGCAAATCTGTATTTCCATTACCGGTGTTTCTGTAATTCATTCTCCAGGAGGTGAGAGTCATTCGAATCAGTGATTACTCAGGTTGCACCCCAGGTTAATGCCCACCATGCACACCCCAGGGCTCCCACACAGAAGTCACCTCCTGTGTGTTGTACTTAAAGGGACATGATCAGTCTGTTAAACACCTGAGCGTTGAAGCATATGTCCTGCAAGTTGATGGATGTGCGCTCACATGCAAACTTTGTTTAAACTTATTGTTCGCATAAGGGAGAGCATGCACCTCAGAATTTTTAAGGATTATATCAATAAGCCTTAGGGACATGCAATAAGTACATCAATTCTGCACATGCACAAGAAACCCCACAGCTACAGAAATGTTACTCTCCATTACTCAGATTACTCAATACTCAGGACATCAACCACGTCTGCAATACACAGAACTCGGTGATTTTCGCAAGCTTACATTTTTAGGATTACTCTTCTACTCCATTGCCTGTCCATCCATCTTATAACCTCTACACCTCTGTGCCTGTGATCAGAAGGTTGCCAGTTCGAGTCCCGGCCTTGGCTGAGTAGTCACATGTCCCTAGGCCCTTGAGCAAGGCCCTTAACCCCCAGCTCCATGGGTGCCGCTGCAGGTGGCTGCCCTTCACAGCCTAGTTTGTTCTTCCCTACATATGTGTCTGGGTGTCATGGAGAGGCGAAAAGAGAATTGCCCCCATGGGGATCAATTAAATGTCATTATTATTGTTATCCTGGTCAGGAACAGAAGAGGGCCTAGAGCCTTTCCCATGCAGCACAAGGCTGGGGGACAGTGGCACCAGCAGCATTTAATGTTTAATGTATTGTTTGTTCTATTTTCCATCCATCCATCCATCCATCCATCCATCCATTTTCTGTAACCCCTTGTCCTATTCAGAGTGACTGAGGGTTCCGGAGTCTATCCCAGAGGCTACAGGCACAAGGCAGGGAATTACCCAGGAGGGGGCATCAACCCAGTGCAGGTTGTTTCATCTTGTTAAAAACAATATGTAATACAAAATAATAACAAAGGCAGAAAAAGTATCACAATCGTGATTCTGAGTGAAAAAAAATCATATTTAAAAATACTGTTGCCCTTCTGTTGTACACATAACAAAAAAAGGCACATAATGTCTAAATGGGGTCTAATAGGGGCACGCGTGATGCGTGCAGGTGTACAGCTGCAGGCGTCCATGCTGGGGGACACTGGATAGGATTCCAGGCCATCGCAGTGTACATATCTAGTTTCAAGTTTTATTGTTGCATGTATTTGGAGGATTCTTGTGCTACATTTTCAGGGGAGAGGACAGGCACACAGAGGGACAGAACAAACAACAGTGCAATACAAGACAAGACAGGGCAACGTAAGAACAAGCAAACTATAAATAAATAATGGATGATGCAATGGGGATAAGTGTGTCCGAATAACCACAAAGATAGAAAGGTACTGGCATGGTGCAGAAGTGAAATATTAACAACAGAGTGCAATACAATGCAGTGGGTAAATATATACAACTACTCACAACCATACACCTTGAGCAATTCAGAGATGACAATTAGCCTAATGCATGTCACTGTTTTGGGGTACAAGACTGTAGATTGAAGCCCAACAACCAGAATATTTGCCAAGGTATTTCACTCAGTCTGTTGTTATTATGTGTTATGTTTAGTGTCATTCCGTTTCAGATGTTCAGTTTACTAACTCTAGAATCACACCAAAACAACTATATTTGTACTGTCAAAGCTAGCAAACTGAAGTCTGTTTCTTGCTACATGGAAATGGGTAAGTCAAACATGTTTGTTCACCACTTTCCTGAAATATCACAGCATTAAAATGCACACCCACACTAAGTATTCATTCAAAGCACTAAGAACAAATGTGATTGACTAGATACACTCTGACATTCATTAATCTTTCTGTTTGGCGGAGTACGGGAGAGGGAGTTTCTGACTAAGCTGAACACTCAGCTAAAATTTACATTTAAAAGAAAATTAAGTTAAAATCACTGAATCCCATCTGGTTAAAATATGACATATGACAGGATGTTCCTTATGTTGATTTTTTACACGGGTTTTCATGGATATGGGTATATATTTTTATAAGCATGTAAATTTAAGGTGTTAATGTAAACTTTTAAATATTATGGAAGATCTGCAGAATCCCACTTGGATAACCAATACAGTATTATAACTTATGTGATCACAAGCTCCATTCTGTCAGGCTGGGTTACCGGAGCTCCAACAGGAGTTGCTTACCCTGGGTTCAGCTGCTGCAGGCTAGACCACGAGTGCTTCACAGTGAAAAGTGGCAGAAGCCACAGAGAGCGTATCTACTAGACTAGACAGTAACGTCTGGAGATGTACCACTCCAGTTACTGCAAAATATGACGGTGAGCCGCAGACTGATTACAACTTTCACGTTGACATTCTCTAAGAGTCAGAGAGATGAATATAAGAACCGTAACCGTAAATACGGCTGAACAAAAGAAACCGTAGACGAATTGATCATAACACATTAAGCGGAGTTCGTAATCAGCTTAATGATAAAGCCTTGACAATTTGTTTGTAAAATAACGAATTTATTGATGAAGGTGATCTCGGTCGTGAGGACACTGCAGTACTCCCTCTCATTTTTTGGCTTTCTAGACAAGAGTTGTGTTCTTTTGAAAAACATTTACACCTACAGGAGACTGTAAATTACTATCTGGTGAGGCTTTTTTTACTCAGAATATTAATGTCATAAAAATCACATGACACCTGCATGACATAATTCTCCATTATAAAACCATCGCTGCAGCGTCTGGCAAACACGCCTCAGGGACTTCCATTTCCGTGGTACTCCACGTCAACTTCTGCTCATTGTTAACTCTTTCATTAGTCAATAAAATCGTGAATTTATTTGACGTATTACGTATCATAAAATATCAGTTCTATTTGAATTTTTTTCCAACAAGGAACATGAGATCATAATGAGAGCGCTTTATGAGACGCCTTTAATTGTAAGCCGTCAGGGCGAGCTGTCCCTCCTGCTTTCATGCTCCCGAATCACCGCAGCCCTGCCGATCTGGTCGATCCTTCTCTTCTCCACGATCAGATCCTCTAGACTCTGAAACTCCAGCACCTGGCTCTTCTTCTCGGACAGTTTCACTTTTAACCGGTACGGCTGCTTTCCGATTCTGATCTCTCCTCCCGTTTTGAACTCCCGCTTACCGAACCGGCACCAGGCGGCGAAGCACTCGGAGTTTCTCCAGCTCAGCTCCCGGTCTCTGGCCCCGACCTGCTCCATTGCGTTCCGAACCACCACGTCGGGGTGGAAAGCTTTGTATTTATAAAGCTCGTTCACAATTCTCCCCCCTTTGCCATGGCTGGCATCAGTCAAATAACTATTTTTAATCTCGCCTCTGTGCAAATGGACCACCTTGAGGTCCCCCACGTACACCACCCAGTGCGGGAACTGGCTAGTGGCCACGAACTCCACCAAGTCGCCCGGCCTGCACTTGTTGGACAGATTCTCTGGGGAAGACGTCACCATGTCCGCGCTTTTAAGGTTCTTCTCGTAAATGCATTCGTTTCGGTTATAGATTGCATATTCCAGCTCATTGCTTTTATCGTAAAGCGTTGCGTCCTGTACCTGGTCCTTCTCTCTTCCATCAACAGTATCCTCCAGCTCCTCGTCATCGTTTGAGAAGATGTAGGAGACCCCGATCCGTGAGGCGTCCTCTTCAGTGTCCATCCCGTTCGGGTCCGCAGTCGGAACTTCTGCGTAACTTAAATGAGTCAGTTTTTCGACTTGATTCCCCATCCTATTGTATGTTTTAAACGTGCAGAACCACCTGTTATGGGGAGGGCCGAAACCTTCCGAAATTCAACTAATTTCACGATGCTCCGGGTTTCCAATCCATTTACCGCCGGCGCTGGTTTTTGTAAAGAATCTGGCTGGTTCGATGAAGAAACGGTGCAGGACAGGAGTCACCGTTCAAGAGTGATGCTGCGCGGAGACTCCCGCAGGTCCAACTAATTCAACGCGACTCAAACATGTGTTCCTTTCCACATCCATCTCGGCATAACAAAGTTGCAAAAATGCAATAACAAATGCGTCTATTTAACTTACCAGAAATGGTATGCAATTACGTACAAATCAGCCAACGTTAGCGTGTTTATTTAAAAAAAAAAAAAAACATCTATCTCCACGGACGGCTTACCCGTATTGTCGAGAAGGGCAGTTTCCCGCAGCGAAGCTTTGATTGTGCGGCTGCGGGGAGCAGAGGGGACCGGACCCAGAGCCGCCGCCACCGCCGTGCAGGAGCCTCACTCCCCGTTTAAAGCAGCAGCGCGCATTTTCCCTCCCTCCGTACTGAGAACCGACATGCAGGAGATCGCTGAGCTCAGTGATCCAGATGAGGCATTAGTGATTTTATAATTATGGGTCATTGTCTTTAATGTTCAGCGAAAATTTCAGAGCACCCCACCGGGGTCTCAAGCAGTGCCATCTGTGACCAGTGAAATTACTGGCGGGTCCCAGCTCGCGTTTCCAGGTAGACAGGGCAAAGATTTAGGGATTGATTGGGGGCTACTGCAAACGGCTCTTTAACATTTTTCTTAAGGTGGGGGGGGGGGCCGGGCGGCAGCATTTTAAATAAAGGCGCATTTTCGATGAGGTGCTATTAAATAAATGTTTGCGTTATCTGAATCACCTGAAAACACTTATTCAGTAACTCCTGGCCGCTTTGCAGCGTCCTCCTGCTGAAGTAAACGTGCCTTTAAACACTTGTTTTGCACTAGCATCCTGTCCACTTTACTCGTGTTTACGGCTGCTCGCTGCATGGTGTCCTGACTGCTTCGATCCGCAGTTCCACTCCCGCAGCGTGATTGAGACAGTCAAGGACTATGCAAATCGTGATGATGCCGATCCTCACGGCTGTACTGGTCGCTTATTGCTGTTTTATATACTTTCCAAGATTTGAGCTGTGTCAGGATAGTATGTCTGCGCCGCATGACCACATATATAGGTAGGATTTCCAGAGCTCCAGCGAAAAGCGGCTTAGCCCTTAGCGGACGCGGCCGTGGGACCGGCCAGACTTCATCCTCTTCGATTCCTCGGCGAACAAGCGCGCAGGCAGCAGCACTATCTCGTTTTTAATGACCTCCCGTGACAGCTGGCCAGGGCGCCGTGTGTGAGAGCACAAGTCCCTCCGCCCACCTGGGGTAACGTGTCAGCCAGGCTTCATATGGCAGTTTGCCAGTCTCATGTGCCAACATATCTATACAAAGTGCAATTCACAGCAATATTTCATCTCATAAATGCAAAATCGTGACTCAGATGCAGACAACCTGGTGAGGTGGATTCAAGACAACATAACTAGTTAATCCATCCATCCATTATCAATAGCGCTTAATCCATCTGGGTCGCGGGGAAGCTGGAGCCAATAACTAGTTAATCACAAAGTGAATTTCCTGCAAATCGTAAAAGTAACATTAGGAACGGCATTAACCCTCCCCCCTCTCGAGAATTGGGGGTTCACACGTACTACACTGCACTGAGTCTGACCATGCTTCCTCCGTTCAGCTCCAGATTGCTCTGATTACAAACTTGAGCATGGAAGTTATGTGGAACGATGAGCGACGGCAAAAGTCGCTGAGACAGAGCATCACAGGTTCACTGCTGTGAGAGTGTGGAGGCAGTAGATGATCAGCCCTTGGTGGCCTGATCTCCACCTGTTATTCTGCAACCCCCCACTAGGGTTTGCAGGCCTAGAATAAATCCAGCCCTCGTCTCTACTGATTCTTTTCCAAATCCATTTCTGGTGCCTGTCAAAGAAAACATATCCATTAGTCAATGCTACAAGCACCCTGCTAGTTTTCACACTCAGAAAAAGGGAAACAATTTGTATCGCTGCTTGTCACTGGGCCTTTTTCCTCATGGGTCTAGCAATTGTACCCTTAGCTGTAGGTAATTGTAACTTTTAAGGTACAGATATGGACTCTGAGGAACATTTCTGTACCATCGATGGTACATTAATGCGGTTTGTACCTTTGTGATCTTCACAGAACCGATGGAGGCTCTGATTGGGGCTCTTGAGAGACTGAGCGATGAGTCTGAGTGTCTGGGATTGCGAGTGTCCTGGATAAAACCCAAGATCCAGGCCTTTAGTGACTTCTTAGGCACTGGGAGAGCATGGGGGGTCATGAGGTCACTGGAAAGGGGTGTGTGGCGCTCCTGATGTCTTTGTAAGAGGATGAAGGTCCAAGTCTTTAGAGTCCTGGGGCTCACAGTCTTGCTGCATGGCTGTGAGACATGGATGGTATCCAGTGAGCTGAGACTGGACTCCTTCAGTACTTTGTCTCTTTGGAGAATCCTTGGGTACCGTTGGTCTGACTTTGTGCCGAATGATCGGTTGCTAGAGGAGTCCTGAGTCCTGAATGAGGCACATTACCTGCACAGTGAGGGAGCGTCAGTTACAGCATTACGGTCATGTGGCACGTTTCCCTGAGGGTGATCCGGCTCGCAGGATCCTCACTGCTGAGGACCCAAGTCACTGGACCAGGCCGAGGGGACGCCCACGTAACACCTGGCTGCGGCAGATGGATGGTGATTTCCGGAGGGTGGGACTGGACCTTTTGTCTGCCTGGGGGGTCACCAGCCGGGATCCAGAGGAGTTTTGCCGTGTGCATCAGCGCATGTTCCCCAACCTGACCTGACCTGTACCTTTGGGATGTTCCTCAGAGTCCATTTCTGTACCTTAAAAGGTACAATTACAGGGGTACAGCCCCAGTAACAAGCAAAGGTACACATTTTTACCCTTTTTTCTGAGGGTGCCTGTCATAATTAGTGGTTCTGTTTGGGACATGTATACAGACTTGATGCAACCTTTGTGAGTTGATACAGCTAGAGAAAGTGGGGTTTAGCGAAACTTTATCCACTGTGCAATGCTGAGCTGCCACCTTGTGGCAGAACGGCAATACATTCGTCTTCAGCGAGAGTCAGAGGGCAGCAGCAAACAGCGGCCCTGTTGTTTTAATCAAATGCAGACAATGAGGTACATTCCAGGGATACTCTACGGTTTGCTTTTTCCATCTCCCTCCCTCTCCTACCTCAGTGCAGCTGTTTGGCTCCCTAAGACGTAAGGCAGTTAGGCCATCCTGGGAAAACAGGCTGGGGGCAGCCAACATCAAACGAGCGGGAGGCAAGCACCACAAACAGTCGCAGCTAATCTGCAGCGTCCCCCGGAAGGAACCACCACTTGGACAGAAATCAGCCGGTCGTATCAGATTCTGTTCGGCACCTTTCAGATGCTGCAGAAGACACCAGGCATAGACACAGAGGGTTTCATTCCATAATCATAGTACGGGGCACAATTAAATCATGTAATGAAATCTCGCTCGGTAATGAAATCAAGTGGGTCTCCTTGAGGGTGTTCTTGTGGGAACGACGTGGAGCTGATACAGGTTGACATGCGAAAAAACAGCTGTGTATCCACAAAAGCGCGACAGTATAGGACAAGACGGGAAAGGACAGGACCACACTGCGATGTGAAATTGGAGTTATCAGAGGAACCCTCAACGGAAGATGGGGCAGAATAATGGCGGTATTCAGAAAAAATGCGAGCTTATGTATGATTGCAGAGTCCCCTGTTGTACAGGTAATTAATTTGTGACCAAGACAGCTGGGTTCCTAATAAACATGAGCAGCACATGGCATTGAAAGCTATCCAGACAGCTGTCATGTCAGAAAGGGAGCACGGGGTAAGGCACCAACATGTATGAGGTCAGCGTGCACACATTCCAAACGGAGCCGGTGTGTGCAGTTAGCCAACCGCTGTGCATCACACTGACGTCTCCCCTCCTCCAGCCCAGACCCCCCTCGGCCACATCGGCCAGAGCACATTTCTGTGATGTCATCACTATAGCGATGGTAGATCAGGAATTCCCTCAGAGCACGGACCCACAATGAGAGCACAGGAGGCCTTTGGGGTCGGCACATCACAAATTTATTCATATCTTTTGTTTTACATAGTAAATCTGTGATTGCACATTTCTGGAAGGAGGAATGTCACGGCTGTACCATTTAATTACAGTGGTAATATTCACAGTCCCAACAAACACACTACAACAAAATTTTCTAAAAAGCAGACCAACATTACAAATCTACAGGTAATTAGTCCTCTAACACTGTGACAGGTGGCGCGATGCAGAGGCCAGGGGAACTTCTGGACTGAAGGAGGGGAGGATCAGGAGGCCAGTTTGCTGATAAGGCTGGCAAATGGATGGGGGGGAAAAAATACAGGACAGACACAGACACTAGTCATGCTGCACCAGGAGCTCAAGGAGAATCACCAGCAACCACACCAAAGTCCAGCCAAAAATCCCAGCCAGCTCCTGTACAGGCCAGCGCCTCGGAAAAGCCATGGAGGGTCGAGCCAGACGAATCTAGGCTCAACACAGCTGAGACGGACAAAATCAGCCCCAACACAGCTGAGCCAAGCCCAACAGGGCCAGATAAAACTGTGCCCATCATAGCTGAGCCCGACAAAACTGAGCCCAACACAGCTGAGTCCAACAGAGCCAGATAAATCCAAGCCCAACATAGCTGAGCCAAACAAATCAAGCCCAACACAGCAAAGTCCAACAGAGCCGTACAAAACCAAGCCCAACACAGCTAAGTTCAACAGAGCCGTACAAAACCAGGCCCAACATAGCTGAGCCAAGCCCAACACAGCGGAGTCCAACAAGGCTGGACAAAACAAGGCCCGACAGCCAAGCCAGACAAAACCGATGCCACCAGAACCGGGCCTGCCCGAGCACATCCCGCTCCAGTGGGCGCTGATGCCATCTGGGTGCGTGGCGGTTCTGTGACCAGCCTTTGGCTTCTAATGCACAGCAGATGTTCCCATCAGGTGATCATTCTGTAAACAGAATCCCAGTGACCCTTCACTGCCGTCTGACAGCACCAGGCAGAGCACAATTGGCAAGCTAATCAGCATCTCCAGCAAATGCATATTCCAAACAGAGCAGAGCAGGGCAGGCCACAGGAGTGCTCTTTGGTGCACAAAGCGGGTCAACACCCCCGCGCCGACCGAAACACGGTCACCTCCTACCGCACCTGACAGTGTCTGGTAAAAACGAACGCTCCGTAAACAATATAGTTATATCTCCCACTGGTCCACGATCCCAAGCATCAGCGAGCTACATTAAAATCCACCTTACAGCATGTTCTGTTCACTGGCTGGTTCAGTCCAACACTCCTTACGAACTCCTGTGCAAATGAGTCGTGCATTAGGCTACTGACATCAAACAAATTTAAGAGATCTGGGTTCAAGTGCTAGATCAGAAGAGCCTCTACGTCACAGGCTCGGTCCTACAAAGTTGTTTTCCTGACATCATCCATATACACTTGGCCAGCAACTGGCCTTTTCTTATATCTTTGTACATTATATATATGTTATCATTTAGCAGAAATAAGATCTGATAATATTTTTTGTGAGGGTTTAAAAACCAGATTTGCGCCTCAATAAATACCCACGGTGTTACTTTTGGTGCCGTTTCCTGAGTGCCTACAGTTTATCAACACCAGTAGGGAGCATCGCAGACACGCCCACATCTCTGAGTAACACCGGCTATTTATGAGAGCAGCCAATCAGGAGGGGCGGGGTAGGCGGGGCTTGCTGTGGACATGTTGCAGGTTGGCTGGGTGTGGGAGGGAGGACACAAGGCCCTAGGTGGGCTGGTCCTTCTGCAGGTCTGAGATATGGATGGGGGGAGGGGCTCGGCCGCTCCACTCGCTCAGGTGGCCGTCCTTGAAGAGCAGGTTGAGTGCTGGAAGGGGCACGCCGGACTCAGCAGGGGGTCGGCTCAGGGTGCTGGAGACCCCGCTCTCGGGGTCCACAGGCTGGGCGCTCTCCTGTGGATACAGTTGGATGAGAGGGCAAGCGACGGGTACTGGTTTTATTTCCCAGAATCCCGTGCTGTTGTACTTTTCCGTCACTGCTGTGTGACCGCATGCCTTATAAGTGGGTGACGTGCTATTTGAAGCTACTCTGCACAGATGCGTCTGTCGAGCAGGAAGCTGTTAGGTAAATAACAGGTGGTGCATATTTGCATGTGTCCAGCTTCCTGTGAGCAGCTACAGCGACTCACTGGACTGGTGGCGTGTGTCATGCATAATTCATTATCCGGGCATTACGATTGAACTTGTGCTGTGAGATATTTGTGGAAATAATCTGCTGAAGGTTACAATGGAAAAAAAATGCAATTTTGTAACCAATAACAAAAACGGGGATCCTGAACACTGGAACGAAAGAGTCAGACGTAATAATTTTTGGAAAAAGTGAGTGAATTCCCTTACCTGGAAGGACTGGACAAAGCTCAGGACTCTCAAGGACAGTTTTCTGCTGGAGTGAAGCAGCTCCTGCAGGCTGGGGAGCAGGATTGAGACTCAGTTCTCTCTTTCATCCATGGAGCAGCGCAGCATCCCGCCAGGACCGAGCTGACAGAGGAAGCCCCTTTACCTGTCTCTGCTACACAGCCGGTGAGAGATGATCTTCTCACAGACTCTGCGGTTCAGCTCAGAGCTGAAGAGAGGCATTCCGAAACACAGCTCCAGAGGGACCCAGTCATCCTCTGATGAGGGCGCTGTGAAGCAAGCGGGGGGGGGAGTTTCAGACAGAAAGAACGGATTATGTCACTGTCCTTCAAGCTAAAAGCATGAATGACAGATGGGTTACATTCTGGCCTTAAGATTACACTGTTAATTACAAAGTGTTTTAAGATGGGAGTTTTTGGAAGGGGGGGGGGCAGCTTACGTACCTTCATTTCCTTGCTTTTTGTTTGGCTCGCCGTTAATCTCCTCTGTGACGAGCTCGAAGGATTCTGTACTTCCATTGGCATCACAGCCAACCAGCTCGGTCTCGCCTAAGACACAGCGTGGAGGTTTAAGGTGATGACTGGAGGGACATGCGCAGGGCACACGTGACGACATCACCCCCCTCCCCCCACCCCAGCCATCATAATACTTCAGCTTCAGTACTACTGTTCAACTTGGCAGATTGCTGTGTGTCATATGAGAGCACAATGTCACCCCACAGAATCTCTGCTCCCGTGGGCCTTACAAACCCTTGAGTTGAGTGGCTCACGATTAGGTTTAGCTCAACTGCCTTTAGCTGAAGCTGTCCACCCCCCCCACCCGCGCTGACCTCTGCCATCCGAGCACTCGCTCAGCCTCCGACGGTGACGGCTGTTAGGGTTCAGCATGGTCACGTAGCCACACAGGTGTTCCAGGTCCAGCTTGTCGCAGAGGGTCCTTAGGGCTTCATGCGCACACATGTTGGAGTAGGAGAACTCTGGGGGGGGGGGGGGGGGGCAGCAGAGAAGCAGAATTACCATCAATAGCGGAACATTGGTATCGATGTGGAATACAGTGGTATCTCTTTACCTCCTTTGAGATCTTCTTCATCAAACGGGAACGGGACATGGACAGTTTCTCCATGGCCGTGGAGTCCATGACCCTGAGCACATGCACATTTTGTTAGATATCTGGTCTTCAAAATGCTCTTAGCCAATCATCCCCCACTGAAGTCAGTTAATCAGACTATCCCTTCACTGTGGAGCTACAGGATGTACCAGGTGACACCTTCATATCTGTATGGGTACTTTTAATGTGGGCGCAACACTGCAGAGGTCCACATCTGTCATCTCCAGCACCGTGACTGCTGACCTCACCTCCAGATCCCATCCCAATGGGTTCACCTCCAGATCCCATCCCATTGCTCTAGTCTCTTGATCATAACCTATTAGGTTAATTTCATGATCCCATCCTACTAGGTTCCCCCACCACTTAATCCCATCCTTTTGGGTCCACATCAGGCTGCCATCCTATTACATTGATCTCTTCATCACATCCTTTTAGGTTGATCTCTCAATCCCATCCTACTAGGTTCCCCCATCCTGCTGGGTTTGTCCCCGACCTTCCATCCTATTGGGTAGATCTCTTAATCCCATCCTGTTGGGTTCATCTCGTCACCCAGCCCTACTGGGTTCAGCTCCAGATTCCCATATTCACTCCACACTGCTCCACAGCTTGAGTAGATCATTTTAAAGATATTTAAAAGGCCACTGTCCGAAATCATGTTTCTACACTAATCCAGAACATGCACTAAAAGACAATATCTGCTACAGGCAACTTCTCTTTTCTTCTTATCACTAAACAAACTGTGAGAATTTATGAAATAAGTATTATTAACTGAACTTATAACAAATCTATAACAAGCAAAAGGGTCTCCCAGAATAAATTCTGGTTACATTTAATTACGTTTTCCTTTGATTGCACAAATAAAATACAGCGTAACTCCTCAATCCTTTTACACGCCTGTCTGTAAGCTGAGGATTTCTGCAGCCAGTCCAGTCCAGGCCTACCTGAATCAGCACAGCTGAATGGGTCAGCGCATCATTCAGCATGGTCAGCACATTGGACGTTGGCACAATTCCGGGGTCGTGGCCCCAGGAAGTAATCAGTAGCCGCTCATAAGTCTAAAAATAAAATCCAATCAATTAGCATTCAACTGCCATTCATAAGCCGGAAACCTAGGAATGGAGCATGGCTGACCTGGAAGATGTCCGGCAGCTTCCGCAGCCTGG
>JAODJU010000046.1:4694503-4695650 GCA_026776725.1 Gnathonemus echidnorhynchus
GGACTAGGAAAGGGGTAGAAGGACAGGGCTGCGAGTGAAAACGGACATCGGAGACGCGGGGATGTAAGCTGGACAAGTGAAGTGAAGCAGCAGTGATAACAGACTTTCGCTCATTCAGTGACTATGACCAACATTACGTGCAAGTTCAGGTCCAAAAAGTCCGTAGTGGGACTGGCTTTTGGACGGCAAACATTAAGGCACAAGTCAAACAGAAGGGAAAAGCACACATTGAACATGAACTATAAGCAAAGCATTTTACACACCTTTTACCCACAGATGTCTGCAACACTCAATTGCAGAAACCCTTTAATTCTAAAACAATGTACATGCTAAATGTGCACAAAAAAAAATCTCACCTGAAATGCAGCTGTCATCAGATATGGGAACATCCAGGTATATGTAACCTCGGTTGTACAAACCTTTTAAGAAAGAAAAAGCAGCCTGTCTGAATCACATTTCAGCCGGTCATGCAAGTTTAACATTTATATAATGTGTCGATGTCATTTATTTACAAACGAAGCACTTACACACAACCAATCACTACTACCCATATCCTGGATAGAGAAAGACGGATTCTGCGTGCAGGAAATAAAGAGAATCCCAAACGGAGGGGGGTGGCAGGCAGAAAGCTGGGGGCGCGATGCATAGGGGGCCCGTCAGGGGAACAGATTCCGCTACCTATCTATAGCTGGAACCCATTCAAGCCGCTGACTCATCTGGTGAAAAGCAGGTGACAGCGTGTGCGACAGCCTCCCCAGGACAGAGGAGTGGGACGGCCAGGTGCTCCCTGACAGCGTCTCTGACAGGTACATGTAGAAGGTTCTAAGGAGACTCGCTGGAGTCCGATGCAGGAGGCAGGAAGAAAAGCTTCTCCCATGTGACTCGCGTCGCCGCTCAGGTTTAAAGCCGAAAGCGGAGACAGGCCGCGCGGTCGGCCACGCGGAACTCAGCGGCCTGGGAATGGGCTGGCAGGCCGGTCACCTGACACCCGGACTACGCAGAAACAGTCAGCCAGACTGACTCCACGCCCACGGACTCACTCAGCACCACGTTGTACTCCATGGAGCCAGCTAGCTGGGGACCGGCGTCTATCATCTTGTCGATGGCCTTCTTCTCTGCCGGGGAGCAGATCTGGGGGGGGGGGGGG
>JAODJU010000046.1:4711549-4723422 GCA_026776725.1 Gnathonemus echidnorhynchus
TTTAACTGATAGTAATAATCGGTCAAAATTCATTCGGTCGGTTAACGGTTAAACGGTCAATATGAGCATCCCTAGTACAGAACACATTTCACAATATCTTTAATTTCATATTGGGGAGGTGTAAGCTACTTTGCATCTTGCTCTGAAGGGAGGGTCATGTTAACAGGGTTTATGGTAATGATTAGTTTTGCCTGTGTTGTATAAAATTACCGGGTTCGTTTCTGCTTCTACCCACAGAAAAGCAGACCGATAGCCATGGGTTAGTCAATCCCAACTGCCACCACAAAGTTCGTTCTACTACAGATAACATGGAGAAAGAATCGGCAGGGGCACGGGTAGGCATATGAAGACACAATTCAATCAGAAATTTGGTTTTAGACAACTGTACAAAATCCAATCTGATCAGCAAGAAAGGAACATTGAAAATCAAAACTAAGGTAACCCTGAAGTTACTAGAGGGGTGATAATGCTGCTTAGTAGAGACATTCCTGTGGAACTCATGACGTACCATGAGCAGCAGTTAGCAGACCATCAGCAGACCACCTGACATCCCTGCATTACGCTTCAGTGACTTCAGCAAGGAGGAATGCAAGAGTTGTGTAATACTGCAGCACTGCATCATAGATATATGAAACATGTGCCACTTCAGCTACAGAAGTCACACTCCAAATCACGAGAATACAACTGTATTTTGTCTCAGATTAGATGAGTAAAAACAAAACGATAAAATCAAAGGGTGTGTGGGATACAGTCCTAGGAAGGTTTTCCACAAGGACAGGCGCATCCACCATATCAGGGGCCCAGCTAAAGACATTTAAAGGCAATGAAGCTGCTCAAATGATATGAGAGGTAAGATAATAGAAGCTAAAGCAGGTATCACAAGCAGAGTTCAGCTATGCCTACCTTCAGGACGTCCCGGTAGCCATGGAGACGGCACACATTAGCAGAGTCCTCCTCATCTGCAGCTGCCTCGTAGCCCTCGTCAGGGCAGATGTCACCCTCTGCCACATTGGTCATGAGGTCGATGAGGTGCTCCAGCGGAGGACTTAACTCCCGCTCCTCGTTCTCCTTCAACCCATAGTCTAGTGCCTTGTAGATCATGATGCCCAGCGACTCGATCACCTGCGGAAGTAACGCCACACCGTTCGGACCTCCAGGTGGCATGCCAGGGCTCGCTGAATCAGTACACCAGCAGGGCTGCATTTTAAAGCAAAGTTTCATGCATCCATTACCCAGTTACCAATGGCAACCAATCTCTGAGACAGATGGTGGTTCCCTCAGAGACGGAGTCATGTTGGGGAATGTGGATGAGCTCATTCACACAGAATTGTCTGTTGTGACGCTTGTCCTTAGGGCTGGGAGTTATTTCAATAAAATATTGTACTGTGATTGTGAACATGCATATAGTCAATTTATGTTCAATTTAAATATCATATCATGATATAGCTGAAACACTTATTTTCTTGCATAATTGACAATTATAGTGCACTAATTTTTACACAAAATCTAGGGTATGAGTGTTGCTGGCATAATTTATCAATAGACCTGTCAAATTTCTACCAGTAAAACACTTCAGTCATCAAAACAAAAAATTAAAACCACCCATTATATATTACAATTTTATAAATATGCATTTTAGAATATCATGATGAACAACAGTATTATAAAAACTTCAGAAATTGTGATATTTTTGGACGTATCACCCAGCCCTAGTCAAACCTCATGAGCAGTGAGCCAGTCAAAGAAAGAAACCTATAACAAAACACACTGTCTGCGTTTAGCAGTGTTATGCTCTACGACAAAAAAGTGTTTATTTTCATATAATTCACTCATTAAAATGAGTTTACAGTTTGCAGTCCATTTAACCTGCTACCTTTTTCATGTTCCAAATCTGTTTAAGGGCAACTCTAGGGGAATTTTAAGCAAAAATGCCTCAAAGTAAAGAAATAAATTACTTGAAGTATATCGTGATAATTATTGATATCATTTGTAAAAGTAAAAAAAAAACCCTGTTCCCAAGAAAGTGGTGTCTATGGGTGTGTGAGAGTGTGTGTGATGTGCACTATGGGTGTGTGAGAGTGTGTGTGATGTGCACTATGGGTGTGTGAGAGTGTGTGATGTGCACTAACACACACTGCATTCCTGACAAAGACGAGACTTTTGTTGTTGTTTAAACTGGGATTTTTAAATCAAGCACAGACCACCTACAGTGTAACCCAATCTTACCCTGGACACAAAAGACCCCATTTCTTGTACACACTACACCTCAGATCATACCTCATGATAGACATTATTCCATGAGGCACATCCACTTCAGAACATTTCACAGACCAAAAATACTACCCATAATTCACTTTATTAATATTAGTATGAAGCCCTGGAGCATGTTTATAAATCTAACTAAATAAGGGGAAGAGCTGGGACTCTATCTACCTGAGATGACCCCTTGAAAACACACATAAGGTCAGCAGTCACTGAACGCCTCAACCATGAAAGTTACTAACAAAAACAATGCCCAACAGAGAACTCCAGCAAAGAAGATGTTCAGGGAAACACCCTGAAGAAACTTTTTGGGAAGCATCTCTCTCTCTCTCTCTCTCTCTCTCTCTCTCACACACACACACACACACACACACACAAACAAATTCAGTATCTATATCTTTGTGGTGATTCTCCATTCATTTCTATGGGCATAACCCTAATCCCAGCTACAACTACATGAACCCCTACCCAGCCCCAACCTTAACCATAAGTAAACAAACAAAATACAAGACTTTTGGCTATTTTAGATTTTTTATTAAAGTCACAGATTTTTATGAAATTGAGTTTCCCTTTGTGGGGACCAAAAAAATTTCAAAATATAAGGGTTATTACATTGTGCTTTCCTGCTTACTCTGTGTGAAGGACACCTGAGTCCAGATCCAAATTTGTGTTAATTTAATATCTGTAGAAGTAACTTCTCAGCCAAATAGACCTTCCAGAAGCACACCATATTTCTTTGGCCACAAGCCTTACTTTTTTGCGTCTACATGGTGGATACAAGGACCACTTTTCTTAAACATGAAAATTATAATTTCACAGTAGATTAGTCACATCGGCAAGGCACAAACACACAGGGATTCTCACTCCGTTTCTGCCTCAACCTACCCTGACACACCGAGTGGAATTTGTAGTTTAAGAACACTAACATCACAGAGCATACAGTCTACCTCAAGCACTGTGGAGAGACGTAGACCTCCAAGCGACATGCAACTTACAGACTGACCGGAAGGATCTCGCCTCGGTCTGCCAGAGACATACAGCTTCTCATGTCACCCTTCACTGGGAGGAATAGACAAATCCCTATTCTCAGATCATAATTTACTATATTACTATGAGTCAATGGGAGTTATATACACTACAGAGAGAAAAAAAAACATACAAATCAGAGATCAACGTCTGTGCATCATGCTACATGTTTTTTTTTACTGGTTCAGTAGTCAGTCAACAAATACTGAATTCAGTGCAAGCACTTTTCAAAATATTATTTGAAAGTTACAATGAAACATAGATACTGGATATAACAAACAGTGCCTGCTGGATCCATTTTATTGACCTGAAAGCCAACTCGAGAAGCGAAAGGACATGGACCCCAAACCCCTAACCCAAAGCAGAGACAGGGTTGATGTTACACCATGGCAACAAAAGCGGTGGGAACATGCTGTTCTCCTGGCACACAGGCCACACCTACACCCGCTTCCCTAACCCCCCCCCAATTAGCCAGCAACCTCGTGCGCAGGCTTGTGACTCACAGAAGAGCAGGAGGGAAGAGCAGCTCCTACAGAGATGCTTCTCACGTGGACGCACCACTGCTCCAAACTCGGGGATGATGCCATCACAAAATCTGCTACTAGTGAACATCGATTCATAAGAATTCTACAATAGACCACCATCAACCTTAGGTCATTTTATAGATGAGTACCAAAGATCCAGGGAGTCCATCTTTCAGGAGCTAGATGTACCTTCAATAGGGGCGGTACCTTGCTCAGGGTACCTCAGCGGCACCTTGCTAGTCAGGGATTTGAACCAGCAACCTTTCAATCACAAGCATGCTTCCCTAACCATTAGGCCACCAAAGCCCCACTGTGACCAGCCATTCCTCAGACTAAAGAATCAGCAAATGCATAACAGAACTTAGTGATATAACTTCATGTCGACGTGCTGAGTGAATTGAGGAGAACAATGAAAATCGAGAGAGTGAAAGACAGAGCCAGACTTAATCTCCAGGATTCTAAAACGGAGTGAACGCCAACCATGTGATGGCATCAAGCAGACAGCTAATTCCGCCAAATTCTACCCCTCACAACCCCCCCCCCCCCCTCCCAGTAGGACCAGGAGGAGAAAAGCCATCTTTTATATTTTAAAGACCAGTCATGTGACCCCCCCCCGCCACCCAAGTCTGCTGAGAGCCTAACCTAAGGAAGAACCCATTCCCTTCTGAGAGGCTGCTTGACCTCAGCGTGACCTTTTATGGCTCCCTACATTATGTAATGATGGGAAATAAAGACCTGCTATCACCGACGTGTGTTTTTAGAAGGCAGTGCCTGTAATAGCTAATCTGAGCAGTTACACAAGCAGGGAAGACCTGCAGCTGCAGTCTTAATAATGCTGTTATCCTTGGAGATGCACTTCCATGCAAATCCACATTTTAGGCTACACATCAGGAATTGCCAGAAAACACACACACACACACACACACACACACACACACCTTTCTATGGCAGGGGACACCAGAAGGGAGGTGTTTGTGTGTATACATGCATAAGAGCACCCAAAGGGCCTTGACTGTAAGCCAGGCTTTACCAGGAATGCATCTCTGTCAAAGGGCAACTCAAAGGACCGTTACTAACATTTTAGCAGAGGTGAATAGTTCAAATCCAGAAAGAAAAAATCCAGACCAAGATTTTGTTTCAACCAACCAGTTGAGTACTCTGTGACTATTTGTACTCAACTGGTTGGCTGAAACAAAATCTTGGATTTTTACTTTCTGGACATGAACTATCCACTTCTGCATTTTATTACTTACATTAGCTTTGAACACCATGCCAGAAACGAGGGCTATATTCACAGCAAGAAAATGGACAGTAAAATAGATTGAACAATTTCAAAGGTTAAAACTTCACAAAATCAGAAATTGTTACAGACAAAGCAATCTAAATAAGCTAAGATCAGTTTTCGATACAACAAAAATCTAAAAAAATCTTGATTTTACTAAAAACTTCGGTTTAAGAGTCAGAAAAATTATATGTTTGCAGAAGGGAAGTAAAAGAAGGAACTCTCCGTGTTTCAGAGAAACAGATTCCTCAACACTGCTTTTAAGCTGAAAAACCACAAAAACGTTTGTTTCCAAGCTCCTTTTCACAGAGTGGATCATTCACACTGGATTCACACTGTGCAGTGCAGAGGCAACCCCCACTCCCTCTTTACATGGAGTCAGAGGACGTGTGGTATGAGGGACGCAACAAGCAACTGGCCCTCAGGCTGCCTGGGCGTCACAAGAAACTCTGTCAGGGGGGGGCCATCAGAGGAGGGTGGGGAGGAACACAACACACCTACTGTTTTAATCCAGTGAGCAGAACTACACAAGAGCACTGCAAGCTGTCAGCCAGCTAGGCTCACTGCCGGGAACCCGCCTGTATCATGGAGCTTAACATCCAACACCAACTCAACTCAAGCACAGGAATGTGCATTTACTTCATAAAACATTTACTTCAACAGTAGTATTTTAATGACTCCTTTGGAAAAACAGGAGACCTCATTTCAACAATCTGTCTTACAAGTGACTGACCCACTGGCCAGATATACCACAGTCAGGGCAACAAACAAGCAAAGGCCACAACTGGACCTTTTAAAAGACCACTGGGACAGTCCAGGGGCTCATGTTTGGGGAGTAGGGATCAATGATCAGGCATCCACACCCATGGAGGAGATGAACACTCAGAGGTGGATAGTTCAGGTCCAGTAAGTAAAAATCCAGACCAAGATTTTGTTTCAGGCAACCGGTTAAGTATAAAGAGTCACAGTCACAGAATACTCGACTGGTTGGTTGAAACAAAATCTTGGTTTGCATTTGTGCGTCACTTCCAAGAATATCAGAGAGCCTCATAGTGGCGCAAAAAATTTCTAAAAACATCACCACTCAGAGTATTTTTGTCTGGACTAGAATCCACAATGAATCAGGAAACTGAAAACAACATCAACAGGGCAGTGGCAGGCAGTTAAAACAGAGAGCACAGCGATTTAACAGAACGGCCACGAGGAAAACAGAAGGGCAACGTCCAGGAGCAGAGAACATGCTGAGCCTTAAACACTCCAGGCTGGCATCAGTCTGCTCCACCCAGACGCTCAGCTCCAGGAGCGAATGAGCCATCAGGAACCTTGACCCACTTTCCAGGATTTCTCTGTCAGGACTTTAGAGACCAAATACAAAGCCACTTATCGGGGATTTATCTGTGAGCCACTACTGAAGTCTACAGGACACCATTGAGGTTAAATGCACACATGGATGTATTGGGAACAACGCTGAGGAACCTGTTTCTCTGAAAGGAGAGCTGCTTCTCCACTGAAGCTCCATGATTCAAACTCAAACCTTTGAGAAATGCATTGGATCGTCACTTACCTGAGCTGGTGAGCAGGGCTTCCCATATTCATCTGTGAAGACACAAACAAACAGGGGTCACAGGAGTGAAAGAGCCAGGAATCCAGAGAAATTACCATTTTCAAACACCAGGCCAACTTTCCCTCCATTAGAAAGAGCTGAACACTGAACCAAACCAATTGTTGTTACCGTTATAATCAGAAAAAGGGCACCTCTAATCAGAGGTGGAGATTTCAGGTCCAGAGAATACAAATCCAGACCAAGATTTTGTTTCAACCAACCAGCTGAGTATAAAGAGTCACAGAGTACTCAACTGGTTGGTTGAAGCAAAATCCCGGTCTGGATTTGTGCTCACTGGACCTGAAATTTCCACCTCTGCCTCTAATACACACACAAACTAAACAGTATTCAAATTTTGGTTCACCTCCACCCTTACTGCCAACATACTCCCACATCCTGCATAAACACAGCTGCATTCCCGCACAGTCAAAACCTCTAATGCATCAAACAGACGCCCTCTAGACCGACCATACAAGGAGTTACCCCGGTAAATGTCAGAAAACATTAACTATATAAAATTGGACCTGCTGCAGCTGGCTGATGACCCTCGTCACTAAAAACCTGCCTCACAGCCAGAGGTCCACTTTCAGGAGAGGTCAGGACACTGTGACCCTTAAAAGCTGAAGAAAAAAATAAACGATAAAGACGTTCAGATAACCAGGAGCCTCACAATGGAGAGGCACTCAGTGACTCATGTTACATCCCCTTTGGAGAGTTCCCAGAATTCCCACCCCGATCCTGTGTGAGCCACCACTGGTTACCATGGAAACCCCCCACCAGCTGGCATCACAGTAGGGGGAGAGTAAAGGTCAAGTTTAGATACCACCAGGCCCTGGTGGTTTTACGTTCTGCTGTGATTGGCCAGTTGATCATTCCCCCAGAAGTGACTATGCATGATTAACGCTCACTCTGTTTAGTGACTCACTGGCAAACAGTTTCTGAAATGAAAACGCATTCCGATAACAAAAAATGCTTAAGGTGACAGTGTAACAAAAAAAAAACACCTACCCTTCACACCCTGAAGCACTAAAGGGACTTCAGAGCACATCATAGCCCTACAGATACACCACAAAATAAACAGAAATCCCAATGAAAAGCAAAAGGCAATTACTCTGGAGGACACGGAAAAAAAGAGGGGAAATGTCTACTTTAATCATTCAGCATGGACGTTTTATTTGTAAATTTGTATCCATAAAGCCCTGTTAACCACTTTTTAATGACTGATTGCTAAACTCAAAGCATTTGCATAAATGGAAAAATGATCCATCAGTCTGAAAGGAATACTCATATTCATTTGAAGCAGTGGTATAACAATGACTTGGTAGGTGGGTATATTGTTATACCGTATAATTGCGTAAATACGCTTCTCTGACTAATACACATTTTTGACAATTATTAGGTGGATATGCAGTAAATCCTTTTTTTTAGATGTGATATGCCATTATAACTACATATATCCACAATTACACCTGATTTCAAGGATGCAAAGTGTGTGAATCACCACAGCATATAGACATAAAATTAGAGACTGCAGACTAAGTGACAGGTTTCAGCCACACCAAGCAGGATTCTCAAAGTCTCAAAGGACCAGCAACACAGAAGAGACACTCATCATCATTAAACCAAGTAAACCTGTTACCATGATGCTTCCAGGAGGTAGAATGGAAGATCAGTGCACAGACCGACAGTAAAATTTACAATGAGCCAGCAGGTTCTGCCACCTGCATCCAGTGTCATGTTTCAAAATGGCAAAAGCAGGCAAAGATCAAACGCCGGCTGTCAGACAAAAGGCATGAACCCTGAAACCGGACGGAGTCTAGAGCTGCGGTCACTGTGTACTGGGACCAGACTGATTCACACACCACCACTGATCAAGGAGGATGACAGCTTGGCGATAAGCAGCCACAGGTAGGACAAGAGCACAGCCCCACCACATCAGACCAGGATGTAGCAGGTTTACAGCCGCCTTGTTCTGTGAGGGGAGGGAACAGACCTGCATATGTAGTATTTACCACCTCTCCACCCTGAGCCACGCCTGCTGCAGCTCACCTCAACCACTGCCTAGAAGTTCAGCAAGATGTAAGCTGCAGAATTTAAAATCCCATCCACATCAGAGCCATTTCATCACCTTGCCATGTGTTGTGTTCATTGGTTTAAAAAAAAATTGTGCCTTTGAAGAATCGATGTTTAACTTAAACTGTATGTAAATTCAACATGGTGTGTCTTGCTTAAACTAGTTTTGTTAGACGTCATTTTGGATTCTAGCAGGAGATTGAGCAGTTAAATTCTGCTAAGGCCTGTTTGGCAACCCAGTGACATGACTTTTTCCTCATGCACCTTTAAAGACAACGTCCATCCTTGCTTTCTAAAGAAATCACAATCTGCATCATACGCAATAAGCCTCCGTTATACGTCTTGTCCATCAGCAAAACAAACCTTTTCACACACTGAACTACAGTATGCTTAGAACCCATCGCGGTCTTTTCTAAACCTAACTTGTTCTCTATACACGCTGTGTAACCCGTGTTTATTTGTCAAGTCTCGGCTGGGCACGGGAACGTTCCGTCCCTCACGCCTATTTTGCGCATTTTATGTTGTACGATCCGTATATAACGAGACCGCAGCATTTCTGCCTATGCAGCTCTGGTGCCTGGCCGCGGTCCCACCGAGCCTTTCATGCGTGTATAGATGCATGGAGGAGTTGGTGCATGGAGGAGGTCTGCTCAGTACTGACGCACCTGAAGCACCTTGGTATCTCAAACTGACGGTTCCGTCTTTCTGTATGCGGACATCTCCCGGACCCTCCACCCGTCCAGCAGTGTAGAGCGGCGAAGCTGCCCTGCATCCCTGGTAGCACACTGCCCACGCCTGCTCCTCGTTGATCGGTTGTCCATAGAGCATCAGGATGTCCTCCAGGGACAGCTCGCCCGCCGCATCCTCGCCGTCCGCGCTCATGTCCCCGGGACCCGCTTCACCCCGGTCTGCAGAGACGCTGCTCAGCTGCTTGGCCATGTTGTCATTATTATAACGATTATTATAATATGTCCACTAACGGGACGGGAGGCTCATGCGCTGAACGGAACCATTGCGGAGCAGCTTCATTCAAACAGTCCCGACGCCTGGTCGCCGCCTCTTATGAGCCACGGTCATATGACGGCTTCCTTGCCTAGGTCTAAAAGCCGGCCAGGTTTGAGCTGGAAGAAGACGGATCCTCACCACCAAATATGATCGACTGCATCGTTCACGTGTTTGCCCCTCGTCCGCTGGTAAAAATGTATAGGCAAACAATATTAAGCATAAACCATAATTAGTAAACCTTTACGAAATGTATTGTGAAAATGCTGGGTGATCTTAAACATCGTGAATTTATTTCCTAAACCAACGCGCATAATTCGGCAGATGGGATGCAGGATATTTTTTTACCTGAAATGGCATGTGGCATGATGAAATGATCATATTGTTTTAGCTTTAATTTCTCTTATACACGTGTGCATTTCTTAAAGACACCGTACTGTACAATACAAGATTCACTTGTTTACTTACCGTTCAAGTTCTTTAGTAAATTGTAAATGCCTTGCATTTTGTATTGTATTTCATTTTAATTGGATGAGATGTGCGTAGGATGGATGAGAGTAAAGTTTGTAAAACTGTTACTGTGTGAAAATCAGCAAACAAATTATGGGCTGGAATTGGGATAACTGGGCTTTGGTTCTAGAGCAAGAAACACATACAGCTCACATTTACCCTCACTGTCCATACAATTTGTACCGTCATCCGCCTTCAGACCAGCAGCTCCTTAGAAAAACTGTAATTACCACCAGATGGCGCAACTTGATTGGAAAGATGGAATATCGCTCATGTTTTGGAATTCACTATTCAGTTCAGCTCAATTTAATTCAAATCAGTTCAATTTTTTTTTTGTATAGCGCATTTTCACGGCGGACAAACTCCCTCATAGGAAGAAATCAGACTCAAGGGGAAGTCCAAAGAAATTTTCGAGCCATTTGAACCGAATCGCGTCTTAATGATTAAATTTGACTTTTACTGTCCATGAGCAGACTCCTATGTGAGGGGTTCCTCCTCATTACGATGCCTCTGTTTTAACACCAATTTGTGTTTTTTCAGCCTTTTGGCCATTTATATTCCTATTACACTGATTATGAGGAATGCTACCCCCCCAAAAGACACATAAGAATCCTTCACCAAGCAGGGAACGCAGGCTTATGCAATGACACCAAGACACGCCGTTTATTTAAACACATGGTAATTTCACAGGGTAGTTTAACTTTTACCTGACCACATACAGACTCTGCATGGTATCAAATATGTATAAGAGGCCAAAAAACAAATAAGGCAAATAAGACAAAAAGTCCAATGGACATTAGCGCTAAGTGGCATTAGCGCTAACAGGTTTTCTCCCCAGAGCACAGAGAAGAGCACTGATATTTGTGATGGCAGCACTGCTGTCAAGGTGCTTGTACAGCTCATTCCGGACCCCCTGCAGCTTCTTCACGTTCTTCTTGTTGGGGCGAGGCAGCATGGCCTGAAAGCTGACGTGCAGGCCGGATGTGCAGGCCAGATGTGCAGGCCAGATGTGCAGGCCGGATGTGCAGGCCAGATGTGCAGGCCGGATGTGCAGGCCAGATGTGCAGGCCAGATGGCGGCGGCCTACATGATATACATGTATCAAAGTGCTTTGCAGAATCTTGGAACTTGGTCACAAATCCATCTCCTTAGATATTATTACATCTCTAAGCAACAATGATGGGGTTTTTTTACCTTAAGACACAAACCCTGAGCACCGTCTTGTTGATCCAGCAAATGAATGTTTCACAGAAGTTCACCTTCAGCCACCGGACCAGAGGCTCCTGGTGACAAGAGCAGAACAATGGTGCGTGGGACACACAAAGAATTCCTATGTACCGGAACCTGAAATGACAAATAAGTTTAAATAAAATATTAGAAAAACTATCTCCTTCCAAGGGCAGCATGGTGGTGCAGTGGTTAGCACTGTTGCCTCACACCTCTGGGACCCGGGTTCAAGTCTCTGCTTGGGTCATGTGTGTGGAGTTTGCATGTTCTCCCTGTGTTGTCGTGGGGGGTACTCCGGTTTCCCCCCACAGTCCAAAGACATGCAGAGGCTGATTGGAGTTCCTAAATTGCCCATAGGTGTGCA
>JAODJU010000046.1:4736645-4747165 GCA_026776725.1 Gnathonemus echidnorhynchus
GACAAAAACTGGTTAGAGGGGGGGCCCCCAGTGAATTTTTGCTTGGGGCCCCAACAGACCCTAGGATCACCTCTGTACATGACATTTGTGACTGGTGGCTTAAGGTGCGAAACACTGCGATGATGCAGGCCCAGCTACCTCATCGCTGTGTGGCTTGCGTGTCATGTTGTGTGTAGTAATTGAGTTCCTCAGCTTCTCTTTTTTTGTCTTTCACAGACTGCGGGAGGTGTCAGAGAAACTCAACAAGTACAACTACAGCAGGTGAGCCGAGCCGAGCCGCTCTGTTCTGGCCGGGGCCCCCGCAGGTGAACATGCTAACGTGTGTCCTCTCTCCCGCAGTCATCCCCCACTGAATGTGCTGGAACAGGCCACCATCAAGCAGTGCGTGGTGGGCCCGAGCCATGCAGCATTTCTCCTGGAGGTAACTGGGGTCTGCTAACGCCCAAAGTCACGCACATTTCAGCTTGTTACTGCTGACTTATTGGTAACGGCAGTGATATTTCCATGGAATCTCTGGGCGCTTTTCTTGTGGCTTGGTCTGTGGGGGGGAGGTGTTGATGAATGTACTTTTTGTAGGATGGCCGAGCTTGTAGGATTGGATTTGCAGTACAGCCAGATCGCCTGGAGCTTGGAAAACCGGACACCAGTGATGGGTGAGGACATGGACCCCTGCCTTGCATGTACACAAAGAGAAATCGTGCATAACCTTCTGTGTATTCTAAGAAGCTCCAGATATGTCGATTTATGAGGTGTGTGTGTGTGCGTGCACCCCCCCATCCAACTAAATATCGTTACCTCTAGTGTGCCAGCGCTCTGTGGTCGGTGACAGTTGCCTGGCGTCTGACTCATTATCCCTTTTTAAGAGGGTCATGCTGTGCGACAGACTGTATCCTGTCACTCAATCCGGTGATGTCCCCTCATGGAGGATGTAATGTGGCATTTGAGTGTGGGATTCCTGACCTATCCGCATAATCGTGGGCGAGCCTCTAGGTCTCCTGCCTATGAGCTTCCCTTTATGGGCAATCTTAAGCTCTGTGAGGACCAATTAGGAGCAGGAATTAAAGAGCAGAATGCAACAGGTGTGACTAGTAATGATACAAGTCTGTACAGTCAGAAGCTCAACTCCTCTGTTTATACGGCAATAATGCGTTAATGTGTTTTGGCCTTAAAGACCAGGGGGGCTTGATGGTGAGTGTCTGACACGTCCTGCTCCGATAGGAGGCCTGACATGCGGGCCGCACCTGCAGTTCAGTCTTACGAGGTTGTGGGTGCAGCTCGCTCTCTCTCGCCTGGCTTGTGTACTTATTTTTACTTGATTATTTCGGAATGGTTAGAGATGCATCAGCACGCTTTCCCGGCAGCATGGACTGTTACGCAAAAGCAGGGAGGTCTATCTCCCCGAACGCCGTAGCTACAGAGGCCTCAATGTCTCTCTGCAGTCCTGAGGGTGTTGCCTGAGCGAGTCTCCATGCCCCCCCAATTCATGCCAAGCAGCTCAGTGACATTTTGGGGGATTATAGGCTTGTAACTCATTTCCCATCTTTTATTTTCAGTTCAAAGCTGAGCAGTGGTTCAGGGACAGGAAGGAGCCCCAGGCCTGGCAGGACTAGTGATCCGCCCTGGTTCCTCTCTGGCTCTGACACACTGGGCAGACTGGCAGGCAACACCCTTGGGTAAGTCTTGGCAGGCCTGTGGCTAACAGCCTGAGCTGACAGCAGGCACAATCAGGTTCGGGGGGTCAGTGGTGTTGGTGTTGGACAGCCTTGATGCCGTTTGAATGCAAAGGACGGCCTCCTGTGGTCTGGCACATCTCTCCCCACCTGCCGACCAGTGTCTCACCTCTGGGCTTCGTCGTGACAGGAGCCGCTGGAGTTCTGGGGTGAACGGTGCGGCCACAGCAAGCGGAGGTGGGGCCGGGGGTGGCAGCAGCGGTGGCACTGGAGGTGGAGGGGGAGGAGGGGGCAGCAGCTCTGGCCGGTCGTCAGCGGCAGCGCGGGATTCCCGCAGGCAGACCAGGGTGATCCGCACGGGAAGGGAGCGCGGCTCCGGACTCCTGGGCAGCCAGCCGCAGCCGGTCATTCCAGCCTCCGTCATCCCGGATGAGCTCATCACTCAGGTGAACCCCAGCGTCCTTGAGCGCTCCCCGGCCTCCCTGGGCTTTCCTCCCCTCTCTCCAGAACCTGATGAGAGTTTTTGATCTTACCTTCTACTTCCTCTAGGCCCAGGTAGTTCTCCAGGGGAAGTCCAGAAGCGTCATCATCCGGGAGCTCCAGCGTACGAACTTAGACGTGAACCTGGCTGTCAACAACTTGCTGAGCAGAGACGATGAAGATGGCGATGATGGCGATGACACTGCCAGCGAATCCTACTTACCAGGAGGTGTGTGAGCAGCTGACTGGGTCGAGCAGCCGGCCCCTTGGGTTCAGGTCACCGTGGTCTTCCTGTTTTATCATGTCGTGCTCTTCGCTACAGCTCCTCTAGGTCTCATTCTCGGGTAGTCAGAGCAGCGTGTCGTTCAGCCGCTTGACAGTGCGTGCTATTTCCCAGACGCTTGTTTGAAATGTTTTCCTGTGTGATGGTCCCAGAAGACCTGATGTCCCTGCTGGACGCAGACATCCACTCGGCCCACCCCAGCGTCATCATCGATGCCGACGCCATGTTCTCTGAGGACATCAGCTACTTCGGATACCCCTCCTTCCGGCGCTCCTCGCTGTCCCGGCTGGGCTCCTCGCGAGGTACGTCGTGCTCCGGGGCCTCTGTGCATGGATTGAGCTTCTACTTCCTTACACTGAAGCAAACCGGAGAGCTTACAGCTCAGTTTTAAGTCACGACTGTCGTTTCACCGGTGTGCTTGTGGAAGGTGCATAGACCTGTTTTTTTGGGTGACTATACATTAGCCTGTTTGTAAAATGCTTGCCCTCGTGAGGCACACCATAAGCCACACTGCTGGCTGCCGTGACCTCCATAAAGATGAGTGCGGCCACACGGTAGGTACAAGCTGCCTTCGGTGTGCTGGACATGATTGGCTGAGGTGAAGTAACATGCATGGGCAGGGTCCCAACCTGCAGTGAGCCCTCTGAGAAAGGCCCGCCAGGCACCACAGACCCCTCCCGCATTTCTGAGACTGGGACAGATTTTTATTTCATTTTATTATTTTTTTGCTGTCTTCTGATGCCCCAAATTGGTCTCTGCATGCCCGAACCTCGCAGTACCCCGTAATGCCGCAGTTCACCGTTACCTTTCACATCTTTATCTGCTGCAGTCTTTCATTATTCTGAAGGGTCTTTCCCAGAGAGTGGCTTATTTTTATCCCACTGGTGTGACCCCATTGCATACCAGTTCTCCTTCTTCCCTTAGAGCGAGACTCGGAGCTGTTGCGTGAGCGTGAGTCTGTGTTGAGGTTGCGTGAGCGGAGGTGGCTCGATGGCGCCTCTTTTGATACGGAGCGAGGCTCCACCAGCAGGGAGGGCGAGCCCGGCCTGGACAAGAAGAGCATCCCCTTGCAGAGCCCCGTCTCCCTGGGGGAAGACCTCCAGTGGTGGCCTGACAAGGTCAGCTGTTTGCATGTCTGTCTTGTCAGTTATATGCATTGTATCCCATGTCCTCATTGATGTTGTGTCTGTTTTCAATCTTGTCCTGTGTTTGTGTTTTTGTGATATTTCTACACCTCCCTGAAGTGGATGTATTGTGTATCTGTCTTAGGCAGGTTATCCCTGCTCTGAGTTGACTGTAGTGGAACCTCACATTGTGTTTATCCTTCCTATCCCCCCTCACTTTGCAGGACGGCACCCGGTTCGTCAGCATCGGCGCTCTGTACTCGGAGCTCATAGCGCTCAGCTCTAAAGGAGAGCTCTACCAGTGGCGATGGAGTGAACCTGAGCCCTACCGCAATCCACAGGTACTTTGGTCGTAAACGCTGAGCCATTTAGGAACCTGGTTCATTGACGTGATATATCAGAGGCTTTAGTGGAGCTGCAACAGATCCAGAGGGTGCAGCCGCTGTGTCAGTTGGAGACCTTGTATAAACATAGCATCTGACCTTCTCTGACCTGCAGAACCCAGCAATTCACCATCCTCGCTCCACCTCCTTGGGCCTCGCCAACGAGAAGATCACTCTCTTGTCGGCCAACAGCATCAGGGCCACTGTGGCGACGGAAAGCAATAAGGTCTGTACCTCCCCTGCCATGTGTCAGCCTGCTTGCCGGCCCATTCCACCTGAATGAGATGTTAGTGCTGGTTTTGCTGCATATTCAGGTGGCCACCTGGGTGGACGAGACACTGAGCACGGTGGCGTCAAAGCTGGAGCACAGTGCGCAGGCCTTCCCCGAGCTGCTGGGCGAGCGCGTCATCTCCCTGCACTGCTGTGCCCTCTACACCTGCGCCCAGCTTGAGAGCTGCCTCTACTGGTGGTGAGTGCTCCTCTCTGGCTCCAGGCCATGGGTCTCGGGACTGCGCCTTGTGGCACTCCCGACGCTAACGGCTAATCGCTACGCTTTTGTATCCCCAGGGGTGTCGTGCCTTTTAATCAAAGGAAGAAAATGCTTGAAAAGGCCAGAGCCAAGAATAAGAAGCCAAAGTCCAGCACCGGCATCTCCTCCATCCCCAACATCACGGTGGGAACTCAGGTGAGGTGACGGGGGGGCTTTTCAGTAATAGGGCAGGCACAGTATGCTCAGCCTGATGTCTGATCCCTGATTGGCTGGACCTCCTGCTCTCCAGGTGTGCCTGAGGAACAATCCCCTGTACCACGCGGGCGCCGTGGCCTTCTCCGTCAGCACGGGGGTCCCCAAGGTGGGCGTGCTCATGGAGTCTGTGTGGAATATGAACGACAGCTGCAGGTTCCAGCTGCGTTCTCCAGAGAGCCTCAAGAACATGGAAAAGACGAGCAAGAGCCAGGAAACTAAGTAAGAAGGCAGCCAGCGATCCATCTGCCCACCAAGCGTAGCGGCTGACCATGGGTGTGGGCACTGATCTCTATCTCTAATCCCACTCATAGGACAGAGAGCAAGCAGGAGTGTGTGAAGACTGAGATGGGCCCCCCGCCTTCCCCAGCCTCCACCTGCAGCGATGCGTCCTCCATTGCCAGCAGCGCCTCGCTCCCTTACAGTATGTCCTCAGTGGGTTGGGCAGGGCTGCCCGCCCCACCCCAGCGCCCTCACGCTCCCTCCCGTGTCCCTGCTTTGCCAGCAGGCTTGCGGGTGCCGGGGGTGTGGGCAGCTTGTAAACGTGTAAACATGACCAGTCCCTTAATCTCAGTATCTCTCACTCCTAAGCTGTGTGTTGCCGTTCACTAACCGTGTGCCATGTGTCACAGAGCGACGGCGCTCCACCCCCGCCCCCAAAGAGGAGGAGAAAGTCAACGAGGAGCCTTGGCCTCTTAGAGAAGTGGTTTTTGTAGAGGATGTTAAAAACGTCCCTGTTGGAAAGGTGTGTGAGACGCTCTGTGGCTCGCGGCCGGCCGGGACAGCGGCAGCATCGATCGCTATCCACTCATTTTCTTTTATTTTTTTGTAAAGATTTCATCCCCGATTCGGAGGGCTAGAAGAGTATGACATATGCGGATAGCCGAATATTTAAAGTGTACTTCAGCTATGTTCCTCTGCTGTTTAAAAATTGAAATGGATTAGACTCGTGGTACATCCTGAAATGACCGGTTGCTTTTTCAGTCGTGTTCGTAAAGAGCTTTGCCTCTGAGATTATAAAGATGTGTATGCCATGCTTTATGCTGTCTGCTCTTCTCTCTGTCCTGTCGTCACTGTGTGACGTGCTGTTTCGATGACCCAACATTTGCACCAGCTCTCCTCTTTTGAACTCAAGGTGCTAAAAGTCGATGGTGCGTATGTTGCTGTGAAATTTCCAGGGACGTCGAGCAGTGTGGGCAGCCAGAGCGCAGCTCCCTCTGACTCTGACCCGTCCTCACTGCTGCAAGACTGTAGGCTGCTCCGAATAGACGAGCTACAGGTACGCACCCCACCCACCCGAGATCTTTGCCCCGAAGCCTTGTCCTGACAGCTTACATCCTGCTCCTTGTCCCTGCAGGTAGTAAAAACTGGTGGAACTCCAAAAGTTCCTGATTGCTTTCAGCGCACACCTAAAAAACTATGTATACCTGATAAAGCTGAAATCTTGGCGGTCAACGTCGACTCCAAAGGTGCCACACTCACTTTTCTGCATGCATTTCCTTCAGAGAGAGGGTTGCCTCTTGATGATAGCGGTGCTGACTATCATTTGCCCCCTGCAGGAGTCCATGCAGTGCTCAAAACGGGCAGCTGGGTGCGCTACTGTGTGTTTGACCTGGCCACAGGCAAAGCAGAGCAGGAAAATAACTTCCCCACCAGCAGCCTGGCCTTTCTGGGGCAGAACGAGCGAAATGTGGCCATCTTCACAGCGGGACAGGTGAGCCCCATTGTTGCCATCTGCTGGCCACGCCTATGGTGTCCAAATAGTGGCTTTATGCTGTGATGTTGTGTTCCCAAGGAGGCCCCTGTCATCCTGCGTGATGGCAATGGGACGATTTACCCCCTGGCCAAAGACTGCATGGGGGGGATACGGGACCCAGACTGGCTGGATCTGCCCCCCATCTCCAGCCTTGGCATGGGGGTCCACTCCCTCACCAACATTCCCACAAACTCCACCATCAAGAAGAAGGCTGCTGTTGTTATTCTAGCGGTAGAGGTGAGTCTTGGAGGAATTTAAGTTTGACTTCATTTTCCCCAAAAGTGAATCATTACAAATCCTAGCCCTCCCCACAGAGGCAGGCTCTGATGCAGCACGTCCTCCGCTGCGACTACGAAGCGTGCCGTCAATACCTGGCCAGCCTGGAGCAGGCACTGTTACTCGAGCAGGGCCCCCCGGCCCTGGGCGCCGTGCTGGAGCACCGCTGTGACGGCAACCGCAACGTGCTGCACGCCTGCGTCTCCGCCTGCTTCCCCGTTAGCAACAAGGAGACCAAGGAGGAGGAGGGTGAGTAGTGTCACGGCTATAGGCTCAGGAGAATATCTGAAGATCTCAGAGGGAGCAGCGTTTCTCTCTTTAGGCCACCCGCAGTGGGTGCTGTAATGCATGCGTGATGTGGAGTCCCGTCCTCCGTGAGATGGGCGTGGCCGTCCGTCACTGTCCCCCCGTGACTTGGCCTCCCCTTGTCTTTCAGAAGCGGAGCGCTCCGAGAGAAACACCTTCGCCGAGAGGCTGTCGGCGGTGGAGGCCATAGCCAACGCCATCTCGGTGGTCTCCAGCAACAGCTCCGGGAACAGGACGGGCTCATCCAGCAGCCGGGGGTGAGCAGCATTTCTGGAGAATGCCTCCGGCGTAGCTGGGGTGCTGTGGCATGGTGTGAGGCATCATTGGCAGGGCTGGTGTGTGACCCAAGCGTGCCCCCCTGCCCCCCCAGGCTGCGGCTGCGTGAAATGATGCGGCGCTCCCTTCGAGCAGCAGGACTGGGCCGCCACGAGTCGGGCCCGTCTTCCAGCGAGCACCAGGACCCGGTGTCCCCGCCCATCGCCCCTCCCAGCTGGGTACCGGACCCCCCTCCAATGGATCCAGGTGGGTGTGGCTGCCATTCCTCAATGCCCTGCCCCCATGCCCTTTTTGCAGGGCACTGACCTGCCATGTTCTCATCCATGATAGATGGGGATATTGATTTCATCTTGGCACCGGCTGTAGGGTCAATCACGACCACTGCTTCCAGTACCGGTCAGGGGCCAAGCACGTCCACCATACCAGGTGAGCTCAGGGGTACCCTCTGCGGGGGCATTCCCTCTTTACTGGCTCACTGATGGACTCTGACTTTTGAATAAAGCTCATTTTCTCTGTATTTAATAATGGGTGCTTAAACTTATCTAGAAAGGGTCTTTCTATATGTGGGTTTTCACTGCAACCCCATAATTAGATTACTAATTAGAGGACTGATTGGCTGAGGAGTCCTCACACCTGGGTTTGAACAGCTGACCTAAAGGTTATCCCAAAAACCTGCATACACAGCGGCACTTTGTGGATAAGATTGCCTAACCTTGATTGATAAAGTTAACATGCAGGGTTGATGGGGTGAGTTGCCAGTCGACCTTGGACCCCTGGGGTTTTTTTCCTCCTTACTTAGGAGTTAGCAGTACCTCTCCTGTACTGTCTTTCCTTTCTTCCTTTCCCTCTCCTCGGTCTCATGCACCATTTTGTATAAATGATGTAGGAATCGATTTCCACACACTCTTGTCAAGTGCCTCGGGGCAAATCTCTGCCTCGAAGAAATGAATTGAATTGAATGTACTGTCACGCGGTGCGTTTGCAGGACCCTCCTCCGAGCCCTCCATGGTGGATTCCAAGGACCGGAAGAGCAACGCCCACCTGATCCTGAAGCTGATGTGCAACAGCGTGGTGCTGCATCCCTACCTCCGCGAGCTGCTCTCAGCCAAGTAGGGGCCGCGGCCGTGGGAAGGGGCTCCCTGTAGCTGCGCTTATCTGCCCTCCATGCTCACGCTGGTGCTTTGACAGGGATGCCCGGGGCATGACCCCCTTCATGCTGGCTGTCAGTGGGAGGGCTTATCCGGCTGCCATCACCGTCCTGGAAGCAGCGCAGAAGATAGCCAAAGGTGAGTGGGCCGGTTCCCTACAGTGTCCACAAGGGGGCCTTGCGCTCCTTTCGTATGCTCTGACTGCACGGCTCTCTGTGTGCCACAGGTGACCCCGGCCCTGGTGACAAGGAGGACACGGACTCCGTGTTCATGGAAATGATCTGCCCGCCCGGCACCAACCCGGACGACTCCCCGCTCTACGTGCTCTGCTGCAATGACACATGCAGTTTCACCTGGACGGGGGCGGAGCACATCAACCAGGTATGTGAGTCCCCCCCCCATGGCCCTTGTGACTCTTATGTCCGGTGGCTGATCTCTCTCTCTCTCAGGATATTTTTGAGTGCCGGACGTGTGGCTTGCTGGAGAGTCTCTGCTGCTGCACCGAATGTGCCAGGGTCTGCCACAAGGGACACGACTGCAAGTCAGTTCAGCTCACCGACACCGGGTGGCGTAGCGGTTGAGGGTCCTGAGGGCTAGGGTGTTTGTAAAGTTGCCCATTTCCTTCCAGGCTCAAGAGGACCTCCCCCACTGCCTACTGCGACTGCTGGGAGAAGTGCAAGTGTAAGACCCTGATCGCAGGCCAGAAGTCGGCCCGGTTGGACCTGCTCTACCGGCTGCTCACCACCACCAACCTGGTCACCATGCCCAACAGCAGGCAAGTGCAGGGCTGCGTCCACATTGAGGCTTGTCGTACATGATATTTACATCAGATACTCGCCTGGAGTGGGGCTCATGTCTGTACCGGTCCGTGCCACAGGGGGGAGCACATCCTGCTGTTCCTAGTCCAGACCGTCGCCAGGCAGAGCGTGGAGCACTGTCAGTACCGTCCCCCGCGCATCAGGGAGGACAGGAACCGCAAGGCGGCGAGCGCTGAAGGTGTGTTGGGTGGGGGGGGTTGGTTGGAGAATGACAGGCAGGGTGCGAGGCTGCGGTTTTAAAGCACGGAGAGGGACACTGACCCACGGGCCCTGTGCCATTCAGATTCGGACATGCCGGACCACGACCTGGAGCCCCCGCGCTTCTCCCAGCTGGCCCTGGAGCGCGTCCTGCAGGACTGGAACGCCCTGCGCTCCATGGTGCTCTTCGGCTCCCAGGACAGCAAAGACCCGTGAGTACCGCGGCGCCGATTCGGCCCGGCCTGGTTGGCATGTCCAGGCGCTGAGCCCCTGCCCTCCCGTCCCTCCAGGCTGAGTGCCAGCAGCAGAGTGGGCCACCTCCTGCCCGAGGAGCAGGTCTACCTCAACCAGCAGAGTGGCACCATCCGGCTCGACTGCTTCACGCACTGCCTCATCGTGAAGTGCGCCCCGGACATCACGCTCAGCCGGGTACTGTCCCCTTCTCCCGGGCTCTCATCCCTCCTCCAGGCTGCTCCTGCCGCTGACCCCTCTCTCTTTCCCTCTCCCCTCGCGCAGTTCATCGACACTCTGCTGGGGACCCTGGTGAAAGAACTGCAGAATAAATACACCCCGGGCCGGAGGGAGGAGGCCATCGACGTCACCATGCGGTTCCTGCGCTCGGTGGCTCGGGTCTTCGTCATCCTCAGCGTCGAAATGGCCTCGTCCAAGAAAAAAAAGTAGGTGCCACAGTCCCATGGCGCTCAGACGACCCTGTCTCCCGGCTGGGGGTCCCCCGCCTGTTGGAGCTCAACGTTCACTTACACCCTCTTCCTCCCTCACTCTCTCTCCGTCAGCAACTTCATCCCCCAGCCGATTGGAAAGTGCCGGCGAGTCTTCCAGGCCCTGCTGCCCTACGCCGTGGAGGAGCTGTGCAACGTGGCCGAGTCGCTCATCGTGCCAGTGCGCATGGGCGTGGCCCGGCCCACCGCGCCCTTCACCCTGGCCAGCACCAGCATTGACGCCGTGCAGGGCAGCGAAGAACTCTTCTCGGTGGAGCCGCTGCCACCACGGCCCTCACCAGACCAGCCCAGCAGGTACGGGGCGGCCCGGGGCGCGCGGC
>JAODJU010000046.1:4747219-4762681 GCA_026776725.1 Gnathonemus echidnorhynchus
GTCAGCCGGCGTCCTCCTACATGGTCCGCAACCCGCAGCCCCGCCGCAGCAGTCAGTCCCAGCCGGCGAGGGGCCGCGAGGAGGAGCACGACGACATGGTCTCGGCGGACGTGGAGGAGGTGGGTTGAGACCCCTTCGCTTACACCCCGCCCCGGCCTGCGGTTTGGAAGTATGCCGTCATGCTGTGCTGTGTTCCTGTGCCAGGTGGAAGTGGTGGAGGGCGTGGCTGGGGAGGAGGATCACCATGATGACCAGGAGGAGCAGGGTGACGAGAACGCGGAGGTGGAGGGGCAGCAGGACGAGCACGACGAGGATGGTGAGGGCAGCCGCCGACGACACCATTTGGGTCTGGTGACTTGCTGCTGACGCATGCTGATGGCCTCCTGCTCCCCCCCCCCCCCAGGCAGTGACATGGAGCTGGACCTGCTGGCGGCCGCCGAGACCGAGAGCGACAGCGAGAGCAACCACAGCAACCAGGACAATGCCAGCGGACGCCGAAGTGTCGTCACGGCAGCTACTGCTGGCTCGGAAGCAGGTACCCGCCTGGCGTCCCAGTGACATGCAGCACATCTGTGGGCTCTGGACGCCTTCCTCCCTTGTGTGGCTCTTCAGATGGCCTAGTTGGGGGGGGGGGGTCTCCTTTGGAAGGGACACTTTTAGTGCACACCCTTCCTGTGCCCCCACCGCCCTCAGTCTCAGCATGCTCTATGGTCGATTCCTTTCAGCAACCGAACCTCAGCGCTGATTATAGGGGCAGTTCACTCCAAAACTGAAGAGTACAACATGTCTTACTGTGATAATTGTAGACTCATGTAGGCTGGAGGGTTCTTTCCCACACAGCAGCCTGTGTACATGTGTGTGCGTGTGAAAGCTGCGTTTCTGTGATCCGGCTGCACGGCCACGGGAGGAGCGAGGCGTCGGACCCCCAGGCCCGGCCCCCCTCCCCCCTGCCGCCGTGCCTGCCTCCCGCACTGAACGCTGTCTGTTCTGAACCCCTCCTCCCTCCCTCCCGAAGGTGCCAGCAGTGTTCCTGCCTTCTTTTCAGAGGACGACTCGCAGTCCAATGACTCCAGCGACTCCGACAGCAGCAGCAGCCAGAGCGACGACGTGGACCAGGAGACGTACCTGGTGGATGAGCCGCTGGAACGTACCACGGGCGCCGCCCATGCCAATGGCGCTGCCCAGGCCCCGCGCTCCATGCAGTGGGCCGTGCGTAACGCGCCCAGCCAACGTACCACCGCCAACGCCCCCTCCGGCTCCTCCACTCCCGCAGGTGAGACCTCCTCCATCCCCACGTCCCAGTTTGGTGGGTTCTCCTTGGTGTCACTAATGGGCTGACCCGGTTCCCACAGCAAGCTCCACTGGCCTTATCTACATCGACCCGTCGAACCTGCGCCGCAGCGGGGCCATCAGCACGAGTGCAGCGGCTGCCGCCGCCTTGGAGGCCGGCAGCTCCAGCAGCTACCTGACGTCGGCCAGCAGCCTGGCCAGGGCCTACAGCATCGTGATCCGGCAGATCTCTGACCTCATGGGCCTCGTCCCAAAGTACAACCAGCTGGTCTACTCCCAGTACCCTGCTGCCGTCAAGCTCACCTTCCAGGACGCCGTCCATCTGCAGGTGCGTCAGGCTCTGTACCTGGTCGGTCTGTTCTGCCAGGTTGTGTGGTGCCCCACTCCATCACTCATGCCTGTGACCTTGCAGAGCTATGTGGAGGAAAAACTGATTCCCACCTGGAACTGGATGGTGTCCATAATGGATTCGACAGAGGCACAGCTGCGTTACGGTTCGGCGCTGGCCTCCGCCGGGGACCCAGGCCACCCCAGCCACCCGCTGCACGCCTCACAGCACACCGGCCGCCGGGAGCGGGTCACAGCTCGTGAGGAGGCCAGCATCCGGGCGCTGGAGGGCCGCAGGTGAGGAGGGAAGGAAGCCAGGCAGACTAGTACCTGCAGAACCTGCCAAAGGGCCTGTTTGCTACAAGTATAAGTTAGCAGAGTAATCACAATACCCATAAGCCCAGCTACTCCAGGAGCGCTGGTTGACCCTGCACTTTCCTCACTGGCATGTCGCTTTGTACAGAAGAATCTTTTAAATAAATAACGTGTCTTGCAGACGCACTGCCTCTCTGCTAAGCGCACGCCAGGGCATGATGTCGGCGAGGGGTGACTTCCTGAACTACGCCCTCTCTCTGATGCGCTCGCACAACGACGAGCACTCGGACGTGCTGCCCGTCCTGGACGTGTGCTCGCTCAAGCACGTCGCATACGTCTTCCAGGCCCTCATTTACTGGATCAAGGCCATGAACCAGCAGACTACGCTGGACACCACGCAGCTGGACAGAAAGAGGTGAGACCCAAGCAAGCATTTTTTCCCCACACGAACCACGCCTTCCAGTGTGCTTTGAGGACATGGTGCCAATTTTGTGTTCTCTACAAATCACCCGTTCTCTCAGAACCCGTGAGATTCTGGAGCTGGGCCTGGACAATGAAGACTCTGAGCATGAGAACGATGAGGACACTAATCAGAGTGAGCTTCCGCGGTCATCATCCACCAAACGTTAAACCTTATGCCTGCAGTTCTGGCTCTAACTCTCCGTCTTCACAGGTTCCACCATCCATGAGAAGGATGACGACCCCCTGTCTGCAGAAACGGGTCAGAACCATCCCTTCTTCCGCCGCTCTGACTCTATGACCTTCCTGGGCTGCATTCCTCCAAATCCTTTTGAGGTGCCACTGGCTGAAGCAATCCCACTGGCAGACCAGCCCCATCTGTTACAGGTGAGGATCCTGCCTCCTGAACCTTGTGACATGTCCATACACATCGTGGTACATTAAGTGAAATAGTGCACTGAGCTGTCGGGACCGGTGTTCATACAGCCAAATGCCAGGAAGGAGGATCTGTTTGGGAGGCCAAGCCAGGGCCTCTACTCATCCACATACAGCACCAGCAAAGGCCTGATGGACATCAGTCTAGACCGCAGCTGCCTGGAGGTAAGAGCTGAATACTGAGGCACCAAGTCGGCTTCATCACACAGTGCCACTGTTAGCTCGCGTGTTGCTATGCTCAGACTTGCACTGCACCTCGTCTTGGTAGTGGTGAGGCTGAATGTTGGCGTACAGGTGCCTTGACGGCGTACCGGTACTCCCCGTGGCTCCTCTGCAGGTCCTGCCCACGAAGATGTCGTACTCGGCCAACATGAGGAACGTGATGAACATGCAGGCTCGGCAGAAAGCTGGCGAGCAGCAAGCCCCTCCCGAGGACCACCTGGCACCCCCCAAGCCCGGGCCGTCCGCCCACGACCTGGCAGCCCAGCTAAAGAGCAGCCTGCTCGCGGAAATCGGCCTGACGGAGAGTGAGGGCCCGCCTCTCACCTCTTTCAGGTATGCTGGCCCTTTACCTCTGCAGAGAAAGCTGGTCCTTCCATTTTGATCGTGTCACTGTAACAGCCAACCCCCCCCCCGTTGCAGGCCGCGCTGCAGCTTCATGGGCATGGTCATCTCCCACGACATGCTACTAGGCCGCTGGCGTCTGTCCCTGGAGCTCTTTGGACGCGTCTTCATGGAGGACGTGGGCGCTGAGCCCGGATCGGTGAGTCTCCGACGCGTGGCGTCTCCGCTGCCAAGGCGGTCAGCAGAGAGCCTTCTGTCCGCGCCGGCCACCCTGTGAAAGCATGCTTCCCTGCAGATCCTCACGGAGCTGGGGGGCTTCGAGGTCAAGGAGTCCAAGTTCCGCCGGGAGATGGAGAAGCTGCGCAACCAGCAGTCCCGTGACCTGGCATTGGAGGTGGACCGTGACCGTGAGCAGCTCATCCAGCAGACCATGCGGCAGCTGAACGCGCACTTCGGCCGGCGTTGCGCCGCCACACCCATGGCCGTACACCGCGTCAAGGTCACCTTCAAGGACGAGCCCGGCGAGGGCAGCGGCGTGGCCAGGAGCTTCTACACGGCCGTGGCCCAGGCTGTCCTGTCCAGCGAGAAGCTGCCCAGCCTGGACTGTGTGCAAAGTGTCAGCAAGGGCATGCAGGCCAGCAGTGCGTCAAGCTCCGTCACTCGTTTGCATAGGGGGGTGTGTGTTTATGGGGCCGAGCCGCGTCTAAGACTGTGTATTTATTGCCTCAGATCTGATGCAGAGGCTTCGGAACCGGGACCGGGAGAGAGAGCGCCGCAGCGGTGGACTGAGGGCTGGTTCCCGCCGGGACCGGGACAGGTGAGGGTGCCGCTCGCTGGCCTGTCGCACTCGCCTCTTCCGTTTTGTGAAGACGCTCCAGCATGACTGTCTCTCCTTCAGGGACTCGAGGAGGCAGCTGTCTGTCGATACGAGGCCCTTCAGACCGGCATCGGAGGGGAATCCCAGCGATGAGCCCGACCCGCTGCCAGCCCACAGGCAGGCTCTGGGGGAGAGGCTGTACCCCCGGGTCCACGCCATGCAACCGGTACTTATGGCCTAAGAGAGGATCTGGGTTCTCCTGCCCGTTGGCCAGGCTCGACAGAGACTCCATTTTCACACGGTGACCTCTCTTCCTGTCCTGCAGGCTTTCGCCAGTAAGATCACAGGAATGCTGCTTGAACTTTCTCCAGCCCAGCTGCTGCTGCTCCTGGCCAGTGAGGACTCGCTGAGGGCACGGGTGGAGGAAGCCATGGAGCTCATCATTGCACACGGACGGTACGGCCTGCAGCCCTGTCTTCTCCTCGCCTGGCCCTCTTATTGTATTGCCCCCGCCCTCACTCACGGTCTCCTCTTCTTCAGGGAAAATGGGGCAGACAGCATTCTGGACCTCGGCCTGCTGGACACGTCAGACAAGGCTCAGGTAGGAGTCACTCCGACGTGACTCGCCAGGTGGGACATCCTCCTGTCTGCCCGTATGTGCTCACCCTCTGGTCGGCTCTCAGCCACAGGACAACCGCAAGCTGCATGGATCCAGCCGCAGTGTGGTGGACATGGAGTTGGATGACACAGATGACAGTGATGACAACACTCCGCTCTTCTACCAGCCCGGCAAGAGGGGGTTCTACTCCCCCAGGCCTGGCAAGAACACGGAGGCCCGGCTCAACTGCTTCCGCAACATCGGAAGGTACGGCTGCTCCAGGGTTCACTGGCGCTGGTGGAAGAGTGTCTTTGTATGACTGTGTTAAGGTGGCTGTTCTTTTTCTTTCCCCAGAATACTTGGTTTGTGCCTCCTGCAGAATGAGCTGTGTCCGATAACCCTGAATAGACATGTCATCAAAGTGCTGCTAGGGAGAAAGGTGAGCAGGACCCCTCTGGAGAAGTGGGCGGGAGCTGCTCTGAAGCGGGCGGGGCATGGGGCGGAAGCCATTCTGAAGTGGGCGGGGCATGGGTTGGGAGCTGCTCAGGAAAAAGGTCGGCACGACAGCATCCCTGACATTGGCTCTCTGAACAGGTGAACTGGCACGACTTCGCCTTCTTTGACCCGGTGATGTATGAGAGCTTGCGGCAGCTCATTCTGCACTCGCAGACGGGAGAGGCGCAGGCAGTGTTTGCTGCCATGGACCTGGCCTTCGCCATCGACCTTTGCAAGGAGGAGGGGTCTGGCCAGGTACACAGCGTGCATGTGTGAGAGTGCCTGAGGCCTTCCGTAGACACTGGGTGAAGACTGCTTATTTTGTGTGCAGCATGACTTGGGTTTCATTAAGGACAATGTGGTTTGTGTGGTCCTGCGGCAAGCCTGATGGACTGATGCTTTGTTTCAGGTGGAGCTCCTATCCGGTGGTGTAAACGTGCCGGTGACTCCGCAGAATGTGTATGAATACGTGAGGAAATATGCCGAACACCGCATGCTGGTGGTGGCTGAGCAGCCGCTGCATGTGAGTATGACCCTCCGGGTCCAAGGTTTTAGTTCTGTGGGTGTGGTTAGAGGGTCACTTGCCCGGCACCTACATTGCATCCTCGTATGGTTCATCTCTGAAGCAGCACTCCTTAAAAGACTGTTACTCTGGTCTGGCTCACAGGCGATGAGGAAGGGACTGCTGGACGTGCTGCCCAAGAATGCCCTGGAGGACCTGACAGCAGAGGACTTCAGGCTCCTCGTGAACGGCTGTGGAGAAGTCAACGTGCAGATGCTGATCAGCTTCACTTCTTTTAACGACGAGTCAGGTGCAGCATTCGTACAGCTTCCGGCTGAGATCCTAGGGCATACCTCTCAGAGCACTGCTAACATGCCGGCGTCCTCTTCATCTATGCAGGAGAAAACGCAGAGAAGCTTCTGCAGTTTAAACGTTGGTTCTGGTCCATTGTGGAGAAGATGAGCATGACGGAGAGACAAGACCTGGTACGGGCTCCTTCTGGGTTTGAAAGCATCACATGGAACTCATTTCCTCCAAACATGTCATGTAGACCGGTGGCAGTGTGTCATTATCCCCCCTCATCACCCTCTAGGTGTACTTCTGGACTTCCAGTCCGTCCCTGCCGGCCAGCGAGGAAGGCTTTCAGCCGATGCCCTCCATAACCATCCGGCCCCCCGACGATCAGCACCTGCCCACCGCCAACACGTGCATCTCGCGCCTCTACGTGCCGCTGTATTCTTCCAAACAGATCCTCAAACAGAAACTGCTCCTGGCCATCAAGACAAAGAACTTCGGATTTGTGTAGAAGTTAACGAGCGCCTTCTCTACGGTTGTGTAATATTACTAGTTCCATTTTTGTAGAATTATTTTTTATTTGTCTATACTATTTTATGATATTTGAAATGCTGTCATCCCAGACGGTAACTCTTATTTTGCGTTGTTTTATTTCTGAAGAAATGTACATTCCTCCATTGAGTGTGTAAAGTTGAAGCCCACAGCACAGCCCGCTTAAACTCTTCCCCTTCATTTTGCCCTATAGGATGAACCCCAGCCAAAGACGACAGCAGACATCTTTAAAATAACATTTCACTGTGATTATGGTTTAATTTTCCCCACCCTAAAAAGAAATACTTAATCTCACTCAACGTTCACTGCTGCCTTTGTGAAAAGTCTGTTTTTCTTGTATAGGGGGAGTAGGGAATTTAAAAATAAACTTGACAATGCAAAATATTTAAATGTCTCTCTTGATATATTGAAAAATCAATGGTGGGAAAACCACTGCTGTTTGTAAATCCCTTCCCATGGAATTAGCTGCTGAACCACATCTGGTCAATCAGACTCGCGTTCCATTTTCAAGAAACACCTCAAGACCCATCTCTTCCTCTTCAAATCCCCAACTAGCCTGGTGCCTCTTTGCATTCCCTGAATGTTCTTATGTGGTACTTCTGATCACTGAATAGTCTCAGTAGGTTCTTGCTTTGTTGGATGACATGTAGCTTTTGCTCCGATACTGCTTACACTTTTACCTGGACATTCACTGGAAGCTCAGCCTAGCTGCACTTGCGCCTAGTCGACTCCTTGACAGGACGTGTTTGTAATGTGCTATTTGTCTCGCTTGTTGGTTGCTTTGGATAAAAGCATCTGCTAAACAAAAATAAATGTAAATATTCACAGTAAGTTAGTTTAACCAAGGATGTCTGGTCAGGTTGAGGAGCCTGCACTGATGCAGCGCATTATTCTCACGAATTAACACCTTGGGATCCTGATTGGCAGCCTCCCAGGCCGACACGTGGTCTAGTCCCGCCCTCCGGAAATGACCATCTATCTGCCATAGCCAAGTGTTATGTGGGTGTGCCTTTGGCCTGGCCTAGTCGATCATGTCCTCAGCAATGAGTGTCCTGTGAGCCGGATCACCCTCAGGGAAACGTGCCACATGGCGATAGTGCCTTAACTGACGCTCCCTCACGATGCAGGTAATGTGCCTCATTTGGGATGACTCTAGCAACCGCTCGTTCTATACAAAGTCAAACCAGCAGTACCCAAGGATTCTCTGAAGAGAGACCGTACCAAAGGAGTCCATTCTTTGTGTCAGACCACTGGATAGCGTCCATGTCTTGCAGTCAGATTGTAAGACAGGGAGAACCAGGACTCTAAAGACTTGGAACTTCGTCCTCTTTCCGCAATAACAAAAGCGCCACACACCCCTTTCCAGTGACCTCTTGACCCCCCATGCTCTCCCAATCCATCTACTGACTTCATATGAAGAGTCAACATTCTCTCTGCCAACAGACTGCTGATGGCCTGTATCCAAAAGGTCATTAAAGGCCTGGACCAAGGATGTGTTTGTTTGATGTGTTAATTGTCCTATTTGTAGTAAATCTCTATTCATTACTAATTGTACAAATGTTGGATGACTACGTTACTTGAATGGTATATATGTTATTTTCAGTAGTACCAATCAACCCATTAAATGACATAAGCGGCCACCAGTCAATTTCCCTTTGTCAGACTCTTTTGACGGGGCCGCCCTAAAGCGGATATATATGTCCTGATTGCCCCAGCCATTCACACACATAGATCCCAATAGCTTGTATCTCAGTGAGAGGGATGTGTGCACACAGTTTATCAAAGTCCAGAAATTTTTTGGATGCTACAAGCCTCTGAATTTTAAATATTTCTAATAGTTATAAGTTCCAAGTATATCTGTTCCCATCTCAAATGCCCCACAGTTCTCCGCTTTTTCCCTCACGTACGCCCTCCTTTAATTCCTTTGAGCCTCAGTTTGAATACATTTGCCTTAGAAGTACTTGCGCCCTCTGCAGTCCTAGCACGAAATAGCTACGAAATGGTGCAGGGGGGATGTCGCCGGTGAAGCTCACCTAGGGCTCCGCATAGACTTCGACTGGCACTACATATCAAACTAAAACAATCCTACCGCTGCAGACATCTTTCTGTTACCTTTAGATGTCTTTTTCATTTGCGTGCGTTTACGCGCTTAACGTATTTCCATAGGAATGCGTAACATACGTACATTCTACGTATTTACGTACGCATGCGCACCTTGCTTGCATATTTTGTTTTTTTGCGCGTGCGTATTTATATGCTTGTGTCCTTTTAAAAAGACTTAACGCTCTCATAGTCAACCTCCCGGAAGCGGGGTGCAGATGGCAGTGGGGTTCGGCGGTTGCCGGGGTCTCTGTCCTCCGCTCTCGCTATGGATCCCCAGAACTTAGCGTCGCATTCTCAGGTGAAAACCGGGGAGGGAGTCGCTCGGTCGTTTGTGGGACCAAGCTTATGGAAGAGAGACGCCGTGCCCGGGGGAACCCGGCGTTCAGGGGGCACTGCGTCCGTCCGGACGGTAACCCGCCGGGTCTCCGCGTTAGCAGCTCCACCTCCGCAAACGTTCGTGCACAATAACGTAATACTGAATTCAGGAAGGAAATGTGTTTATCTGGCTATATTTCATAGTCAAGTGAGAGAATTAACGTACGTACGTACGTATGTATAGGGCTTCAGAGGTGATGTTGGTTTTCTTTTTGTATAACATAAATAGCCTTGCACCTATTTTGGTATTAAGTTTAAGCTATCGAGGTATATTCCGATATTCTTAAGTTCGTTTAAAATGGTGTACCTTACGTTCACGTTTTAAAACATACTATTTAAATTAGCTAGTTATATTACAAATCTTATTTTCCTCTTGGGTAAATATTAGTAAATGTGAACTTTATAATTTGAACGTTCTTTCTCTTGAAAAATCACTTTCATTTTATGTTCGAGAAATTATCGATGTGGACATGTATAAAATGTTGTGGTTTAACTGGTCGTCAGAATTTATGTACCTCTTATGTTGCGGCCTTTTCATTAAAAGAAAAAAAAAGTTTTACATTTACGCACTTAACCAGGAGGACTCGACATATTGGTTTGACGATATCTATGAAAGGAGTTTATGGGTAAATTTGCCGAGTTGACCTCTGTGAGGATACAGGGGCATCAGGCATGTTGACTTAGGACTCCCTGTGATGTTGCAGAACGGTTTCCAGGGGAACACGGAGGCAGAAGACGAGCCGCTGTTGAGGAGTAACCCTCGGCGCTTTGTCATCTTCCCTATTCAGTACCCTGACATCTGGAAAATGTACAAGCAAGCCCAGGCCTCCTTCTGGACTGTTGAAGAGGTCTTTCATATCCTTCATGCTTTACTGCCCTCGTTCTGCTTTCCCGCTTTTATTCTTTAACTTAGTCTGTCTAGTATTGAACTTGTGATTTGTAAGCTGGTTAACATTATTTATCGATTGTGTTTAGTGGTGCACCGATGTGGAAATTTTGCCCGATACCGTTAACCGGCTAACCTTTGAGCTTCTGCCGTATGCAGGTCCCGAAGCAGATGCCTGTTGAAGGTATCTTATCACCTAAGACGGAGACCAAAACTGTCTCCTCTCACTCTACACAGGTGGACCTTTCCAAGGACCTGGCTCACTGGGACAGACTGAAGCCTGACGAGAAACACTTCATATCCCACGTCTTGGCTTTCTTTGCAGCCAGCGATGGCATTGTCAACGAAAACTTGGTGAGTTTCCCTTAGTGACCTAAGCACAATATATCGACTGGAAAGTATGGTCAGGGGTGTGAGATGCTGTTTGTGCATGCTGCCAAACCAAACAGTCTGTGGTTCCCCATGTCGCAGTGACCCCTGTGTTCTCCACCTCCTCCTCCTCTTCAGGTACAACGGTTCAGTCAAGAGGTGCAGATCCCAGAAGCCCGGTCCTTCTACGGATTCCAGATCCTCATTGAGAACGTGCATTCAGAGATGTACAGCATGTTGATAAACACCTACATCAGAGACCTGAAGGAGAGGTTGGTGATGACATCGCTACTCTCTATCTCTCCGTGTTATAGTGTTCTTATGACCAGAGGTCACGGTAGTGCTTAAAGGACTGCACTCGTAACTGCAGGTTGGCCGGTTCAAGTCCCGAATAGATCTGATGTCTCTGTAGAAAAATGCTTAAGCTGGTGCTTTCAGTCAAGTCAATGGATGTTATGTGATCTGTGTAGCTCTCTAGATAACAATGTCGATGGGGATGACCCAGTGTAAGCATAACATTCACCTCTTTAATGGTTGAACTGGCCATAGATAATAAATGCTCATTCCTGGTGTCCTGCAGAAGTTGCATTTGACAAGTTCAATTCACACTCCTAATCATGTACAGTTGAGCCTGACAATTTGGTAACCCCCCCCCCCCCCACAGAGATTTCCTGTTTAATGCCATCCACACCATGCCCTGTGTGAAACGGAAGGCTGACTGGGCGCTGCAATGGGTGTCCGACGCCACATCCACCTTCGGTCTGGTTCACCGTTCCCTTTTCTTTCAGCACGTTCTGCTCTGTTCAGTGGTCCTCTGGTGCTGACCCACATTCTCTTCGTCACAGGAGAGCGCATCGTAGCTTTTGCCGCGGTTGAGGGCATCTTCTTCTCTGGCTCCTTTGCGGCAATCTACTGGCTGAAGAAGAGGGGCCTTATGCCAGGGCTCACGTACTCCAATGAGCTCATCAGCCGGGACGAGGTGAGCCAGGCGGGTGGGACTGAGCTCCGTGTGTGGGAACATCTTCACATCGTCTCCACTTCATGGCCAGCGTGTGGCTCAGTGGGTTAGGACAGTGAGCGGAAGGACATCAGTTCAGGTCCTTGGGTTGCCAGCTTGATGTCAACATTGGACCCTTGAAGGCCCTTAACCCCAATTGCTGCAGGGACTGGCTGATCCTGCTTTCTCACTTGTATGTCACTTTGGATGAAAGTCTCTGCTAAATAAGTTAATATATTATACATCCTCCCGTTTCTACAGGGCCTGCACTGCAACTTCGCGTGCCTCCTGTACAGCTACCTGCAGAAGAAACCGTCAGAAGATCGAATAAGAGATATAATCTGCGAAGCCGTCAAGATAGAGCAGGTCAGGAGAACACAGAGCAGGAAGCCGCCGCCATCGTAACGGTCCAAACCTACCGTGGGGCGGGAACCCAGCTTGGCGTGACACGTGCCTGTCACTGCTCCAAGAGCAACACCTGGACAGTCGCTCTGAATAAAAAGGCTTCGTTACTGCAGCTGAATGTCGCTTTGGAGAAAAGCATCTTGAAAAAAAAAATAAATGTCACCCGTGTCTTTCAGGAGTTCCTGACAGAAGCCCTCCCCGTGAAGCTGATAGGGATGAATTGCTCGCTGATGAAGCAGTACATCGAGTTTGTTGCTGACCGCCTGCTCACGGACCTCAAGTTATCCAAAGTTGGTGAATTCTGCTATTGGTCAGATGTATCTGCTCTCCTGTAGTGTTGTCGTACTCAGTGACCGATCCCTTTTCCAGGTGTTCCATGCGGAAAACCCCTTCGATTTCATGGAGTCCATCTCGCTGGAAGGGAAAACCAACTTCTTTGAAAAGCGGGTTGCAGAGTACCAGAGACTGGGTGTCATGTCAAACACCATGGACTGTGAATTCACGCTGGATGCGGACTTTTAATGTTTCCCCGCCCCCTGCCCAATACTTTTAATTTATTATGCTCAGACTTAGGATGTTTTATGAAGTTATTCTGACATTATTGGAACTCTAAGCCAAACCATAGATATTGAAAATCCAGTCAGTGTGTTTTATATTAGGAGAGAGCCAACTCTGTGGCTAGGGTGCCGTGGGGGGATGGGGGGATGTGGGGGTGGGCCTCAGGCTGAGCAGAAGCCTCTTGATGTCTCCCATGGTAATAACCAACTTCAGCATTTCTCTGGAGATTTGCATCACGTTACATTTTCAAAAGTATCGACTTTGAAAGCAAACTGTCCCCTTGTGGTTTTTTTTTTCCATCTTTGACACGTACATTATGACATGTGACAGCTGCCATTGTTTGCCGCTGAGTCTGTTGAAGTAACAGATAATTCTCTCTCAACACATGTCCAGGAATCTGATGTTTGGGTACGAGAGCGTTCACATGAGTGTGTGTGTGTGTGTGTGTGTGAGAGAGAGAAACGGTATATTGATCTGCAGAGCATTCACGTGAGTGTGTGAGAGAGACGGTATACTGCTCTGCAGAGCATTCACATGAGTCTGTGTGTGTGAGAGAGAAACGGTATATTGATCTGCAGAGTGTTCACGTGAGTGTGTGAGAGAGACGGTATACTGCTCTGCACTTTGTGTGTTTAGGAATATTGTGTATTTTAGGTGTATAGTGTGGGTTCTTTCTGGTGCTTTATATGCAATTTTTATTGCATTTGTTTACCGTGTAAAACTAATGTATGTGTCTTACAAACATCTTCATGGGGAAATGCTGGTTTGTTTCTGCCATACACCTGTATGAAACTAAATATAAAGAATCTCATTTCAAGTAGGTCATTGAAGTTCAGCGGTTTAAGTGGGAATTCTAAATTGCTTAAATTCGCCTGTCTTTGAGTACTCATGTCCGAGAAGAGTTACTGGAAGAACATGCCCAAGCAAGCAGCGACATGGCTGGGTTAAACACTGCAGTGTTATTAACGGGAGGAGGGACACAGGGAAGGGGCTGGCCTCACTTCTCATACAGTACACTAGTTGTTATATGGCCATATTTTCCTTGCTTCCCTGGCGTGATTTTTGTCCCTCCTGGGGTGCTGTAATTCTAGTATCCCAGCCGAATGGCCTCCTCTCGTTTGTAAATTTCTTATGTTTGCAAACAGATCACAAGGTCTTTATAAAGTCTCAGTGCTGTTTGCATGTTGTTGACAATCGCCGAAGTGACAGCAGGACTGTTGTCAAGCCACAGAAAGATGAGGCATCTGCACTTTGTTACATTGTTTCCCTCGGGTTCATAAACATTAAGTTCCTACAAACACCTGCACAGGAAAAGCGTCTCACCTGCCTCTGCCAATCAGTTTATTATAAGACGGCATCTGGGAAGGAAATCGCACCACATGACACGGTTTCAGACCATGGGCAGGATCTGCGCCCAAATACTTCACAGACCGTTAAACGGTCACCCAAAGGAAACAACTACATACACCTTGAAAGGGAGCATTTCTGTTGTTTTCAGAAATGTCGCACCCACTGTAGACACAAGGAGAAACCATTCAGTTTGCATTATGAAGCCTGTGCAGCAGTGGTGTACCAGGATTATGCTGGACCTGTCATCCAGAGGCTGCTGGATCAAGACCTTCCTTTTCTAGGATGTTGTGACTCATTCTTTCTAGTGGGTTGGTGTGTGGCTCAAAGGATTTAGTACAATGATTGTGAAATCCTAGAGTTGGTGGACTAATTTCACCACAGGGCCCTTGAGCAAGTCCCTTAACCTCCAATTGTTCTAGTGACTGTCTCACCCTGTTTTCTCACTTGAACAATGTGGCATTGGATTGGGGGCAATTTGTGGCTCAGTGGGCTAAGCTGTAATCAGAAGGTTGTTGGTTCAAGCCTGGCCTTGGTATGTCGGGGGGAGGGGTCCTAATGTAAGGCCCTTAACCACCACCCCCCTAGCTCCCTGGGTATTGCAATGGGTAGATACCCTTCATAGCTAAGCTTGTGCTCCTGGAGAGAGGAAAAGAAAAATTCTTGATGGTGATTCATAAAGTATGGTTAGTATGTGTAAAGTAAATTACTATAAAGCATCCATCCATTATTTGTAACAACTTGTCCTATTTAGGGTCATGGGAGTCTGCATCCCATCAGCGCCGTATAGCTGCTCACCACTCCTGACCAGTGTCGTTACCACTTGTCGAGCAGCAAGCGTGTGTTGACTATGCAAGTAAGTTGGGATATCTGTGGCCTGTACTATGAAGCTGGGTTACTGGCTTATCAGGGTAACTTGTTGGATTTAAGGTACCACTGTTTAAATGGACTTCATATTCGTTCACTTACATTTTGCCCAGACTACCTTAAATCTGACAAGTTACCCCGCTTCGTAGTACAGGCCCCTGGTGGGCTGGGAATATGAATGTATGGCTTACCGTTTACTTAATTTACTTCGATTATTTGATTTACGTCCTACGGGATGTGATGATTCAGCCTGGTGGCCAGGGGGGTATTCCACAAAACAGGATTTCTTGCTTAGCCGGATAACTTGCCAGATTTAAGGTGGTCTGGGCTAAATGTAAGTGAACAAAGATAAAGTCCATTTAGCCCAGACTACCTTAAATTTTAAAACAGACAAGTTAATTCACGTCTGTCATCTGTTTATTAGAAACTGAGGTAACAATCTGTCTAAATTTAGAGCTATTGCTGTAGAATAAAACTTAAATAAGATCAGTTACACACATATACGTGGTACAATATACAATAAATTTATCTGGACAGTCAGGAAAAGGGGCTGTTACTTCTCTACCTGCTGCTGCTCTGGCATGCTCCTGATGATGTCGGAGTCACCTGCAGGACGCAAGAGTGACATAAAGCTGAGCACTCAGCGGAAAGGAGTACAAACAAGACAGTGTTGGCAAAGGCACATGAGTCATCCTACAAAACTTCACACGTGGCAAAAAAACTGGCAGGGCATGCAGGAGAACGCAAATACAGACGTCTGCTGTCACCTACATTTACTGTCTCACAATTTTCTGGCCCTCCTGAGCAGGGGCGTAGCAGCCAATTTAAATGTGGGGGGGACAGTATTTTACCCAAAGTGGGGGGGACGCTTTTACCCAAAGCAACAAGTAGGAAAGCATTGAACACG
>JAODJU010000046.1:4782074-4799449 GCA_026776725.1 Gnathonemus echidnorhynchus
GGGTGGGGGTGGGGGTGGGGGGGGGAGCAGTCATTCACACCCGCAGCGCTCAGTGGGAGGTCTGCACCCTGGTGTTACCCAGCATCCAGAACAGAGGATCACCAGGGAAGGGCAGCTAGAAGTCATGCAAGACTCAGATCTGAACTGACGGGTTTAACCAGCTTCCAACACCCTGCGGGTGCCCCATTTTCCTGGGGGTGTACGTCATGCACATTCACATTTAACTACTGTTAATCATGTGTGCCTCCTGGGATTTGAACCCACAACCTTCATATTATCTGGGCAATACTCCACATGTTGAGCTAAAGGAGTATAGTTCTGCTTGATCTAGCCTCACTCCCACACATACAGGTAGGGTACTGATCATGGACCCAACTTCCTCTTGATGTTCCCTTCCCATGTCACCATTTCACCCTTAGGACTCCCTAGCAGTGCAAGTTTGGCCCTGCTACTTCCCACCCCCTCCCTGCACGTTTACCCAAAATGCTAGAGGCCCCACAAGCATGTGACCCACCTTCCTCCCCACGTACACGGGGATGCCGATGATCATGGCAGGGACTGCGATGCCTGCAATGAGCGCGATGCCCACTGGGGCGCCCACCAGCGTGCCCAGCTGCCACAGGATCTTCTTCTTGCGGCTCCAGGGCTTCTTGCCCCAGAAGGTGCATCCAGATGGGCTGCAGGCAAGAGAGACAACGTTGGTCTTGCTACCTGACCGGTCTCTCCCTCCACAGCCATCTGAGTGAGCTCTCCCCTCCCCCCCCACCTGAGATAGTGCAGGTCGGAGATCTCCTTCATGCACAGCCAGCAGAACTCACACCCACACACGGCGCACGTCATGTGGTTGCAGCTGCCGTCATTCATCTTGATGATGTAGGCGGCACAACGAGGACAGGGCTTGATGTCGTCCGCTGTGGAGAGTCGTGTTCACTGAGCTCCTGAATACATATGCAGGCCCCGCCCCTTTCCACGGATGGCCCCGCCCCCCAGTCACACAGCCCCACCCTGACATACCGCCGGCCCTCTCCCATCCCCACGCTGACGTACCAGCAGCCCCGCTCTCCTGACTGTAGCTGAGGGAGGAGGAGCGCAGGCTCCGCAGTTGCAGGCTGTGCGCCCTCTGCTGGCGCGCCGCATCGCATGTCTGGTTCGGATGCCACAGCTGCTTGCAGTGGTAGCAGAACTCTGTCCCGCAGCCCTCCCTGCCGCATGTGATCTTGGGGCAGCTGGCGCAGCCAAAGGCTATGACTGCATACCTGCACCGTGTGAAGAAATGGGTTGCTTCTGCAAGCAAGTACAGCAAGAGCCAACCCCAGAAGCCAAGTTCTACCAATTTCAAGTAGAACATAAAATGGAAGCAGAGATTCACCAGGGTAACACAGAACCCCAGCTACTTCCCAGGGAGGAGGCCATATAACTCTCATTTCAGATTTCTCATTATCTATAGACATTATGATAGATATGTGGTTTTACTGTTTACCTTTAAACTATCAATTCCTGTAAACATACAGATGTATACAAAGGATAAAGTGCTCTTTTAGGTACACAAGTCACTGAGAATCAAAGCCCAGTAAGCATCCATCAGTCCTTCCCCAACAACTTATCCTGTACAGCAGGGGTCTCAAACTACTGGCCTGTGACATGTTTTTATTTTCCTATTCAATCTCGCCCTCAAATCAGGGATGAAATGGTTACTGGTTTAATGGTAAAATTCTCAACAGTTAATATTACAGTTACAATTTTAATTATCATTAAAACCGTGGTTGAAACTTGTCCAGCAAGTATGAAACAAAAGTAACTACAATCTCGTGAACACGAGAGCCCAGGCACCGCATGCTACGTGGGTTTGTTCTGTCAGTACAAACATGGCGTAAGGCAGCATTCTGGAGATTTTACAGCCTTCTAAGGGGACTAAGTCTGATGTACACCCACTACTTTATAGCTAATGCCAGGTAAGTTAACTTTTAGCTCAATGCATGATGTTGGAACTTCGGTATGGAGGGTGTTTTGTGACAATATTCAATAAATAAATGTCATATAAATTATAATTTAAATGATACCAGTAACCATTAAAATTATCTGTCAAAGTCACCCATCAAACTCAGTGGATGGGCTCTAAAAAAAAAACCATAACATCTAATTGGTTACATTGCAATCTAAGTCATAACAGATCAGTCTCAACTAGTCGACTGAATTCTCATTTCTATCCACATTTTTTCTGTTGTGTCGTGGGGCCGTATACATCCTAACTTTCCAAAATCCTAAATAAGCTCTCCTAACTTTTGGATAACAGTTAAGATGTCCTAACTTTCACTGGCCACCACACAGTGTAACCTTTAGCTAAACTTATTTAATCAGTATGACTGCTCTTTTATTGGTTTTACGTAACAAGAAAATGTACGGAGCCCCACTTATAAAAATAAAAATGGTGCATATTGTGGCCACGTTATATCGTAGGAATGAATCACAGTACAGCATCCACAGTTTGTTAAATGTTTTTTCGCAGTTCCCTCGTCCTTTGACGGGTATAAAACAGTATGATTTACATGGCTCTATCATCCCTTGATGCATGATATTTTTTCATTGTTCCATCATCTCTTGAGAATTAGGCTAAAACGTCAGAATCCCTTTCATTCGAGAGTAAAGTACTGCACAAATGTACAATATACTTTATTATTAGTGTATTTAATGTTGGTAATATCTTACTGTGTGTAATGTATCAAACTTTACCATATGCATGTACCTGAAAATATGGGCTCTTTAGAACTGTTCGCTGTTATCCGCAGTTTCGGGGATCTTTGAACGTGTCACCCGAGGGTAGGGGAGAGACTACTGTAGTAAAATGTGGCCCTGCCATACTTACTTTACATCGTTATGTCATGAGAGGCTGTGTAGTTAACGTTAAGTTAGGAGAGTTTATGTAAAATTTCGGAAAGTTAGGAAGCTTGTATAATACACATCTTAAGTTAGGACAGGAACAATAACTTAGGAACTATTCACTGTAATGGCTTTTTCCATGGCTTGTAATTCGCTAAAATCAGGTTCTAACCCTATTTGCTATTTAGATAGGATTTGCAAATTAGGAAGTTTCTGTAATGCATCTCCAGGAAGGAACAGAAAAATACCGGTTATAAATGAGAATTTAATCCACTAGGTGAGATCAATCTGTTGCGACTGAATGTGACAATTCAGATGTTATGTTTCGTTTAGAGCCCGCCCACTGAGTTTGAGGGGTGACGGACAGATCTTTTGAACGGTTGCTGGTATCATTTAAATGGTTGTTCAAACAATAATTTAAATAATTTAAATGTTAATTTAACTATTTAAATCATAAATTTTAATAATAATTTAAAATGACATTTATTCAATGAATAGTCACAAAACACCCAACCTTCGGAATTGGGGAAAATGTCATGGTTTGTCTGTCTAACTTGCTAATAGTCGTAATCTGGAGCTTTAAGTGTTACCTGCTCTGAACAAACAAACACTACACGTTGTAGTGGGGAAAAAAAGCTGCCACTTATTTTGAGGCACAGCCTCTGAGCTACTTGAATGCCCATTTGCCCAATGAATTTTGTGTACATTTGTATTTAAATATTTTTGAAACAGAACAGTTTTTGAAATTAGACCAGTCTCCTTTCTTCTTCTCTGTGGATTTTCCACCATAACTATGATGTGACAGCATTATTTGTATTTGTCTGAAGTTCAGTAAATAGTGGAAGTCTTAGGAGATGATATGGTTTTCATATGTTTTATTTTAATGTTTCTGCAAACAAAACGTACACAGTGCTGCTAATTGCATTCATGGGTTTCAGTATAGAACTTGGTGAAAGATTGCAGTTTGTATATCAGTACTTTCTGAACATTTTCAGCACATTTTAATACTTTACTGCGATACTGATAACCGTGAATTTTGCTCACTATAATCATATTAAATTTTCATAACATTTCATTTCTACTTTGTACTATTGTATTTTCCCTTAATTGATCAGAGGCCCATGTTTTTTAATAGATACAATTTTAAATTTCAAGCTGACAAAGATGGGACTTTTTTGTTCAGCGATTTCTCATGTAGGCCTCTTGGGGGAGCACCACATAGCCAGTGCCCCCCAGGTAATTTGAGTTTGAGGCTCCTGCTGTACAGGGCTATGGTGAGTTTGAAGCCTATCCCAGGAGAGGCAGAGGGCACAAGGTAGGGGACATCCTGAATGCAATGCCAATTTATCATACAACACTGGCATGCACACAGACAAACAGACGTACTGAGACAATAGGCGTTTTTACTGAGAGAGGACACTGGAACACCTGGAGAAATCCCACCCGACAAGGAAGAACATCACACACACCTGGTGGTGTACGGCTATGGCATTACCCACTGAACCACTGCGCCAGCTGCTAATAAACAGCATCATTATTAAATTCAACATTAACCAGACACAGAAATTGAGAAGAGAGCTGGAATTACAGCAAAGACCTCTGGGGAACATGGAGTTTCTGAGACTAGGGATGTTTCTCAATACCAAGAATGTAAGGATCGTATTTGTGGTCTTGGCAAGAGTCTTGCAAACTTGGGGCACAATGAATCATGGGACTGATCTTGTTTGGCAAGGATGCAACCAGCGTATCCTTGATATTTGGGGCGGGGTAAGAATGACATCCAGGGATTTTTACTGTCCTCTGTAATTCTGTTCTTAGTATTGGAACTGGTCAGGAGAGACCACCAATCAGCATGCCAGAGAGGGGCAGCATGGGTAATGGCCTCTGTTCTGCAGACTGGCCAAGGCAGGGGAGTTCAGACTTACCCACAGTCTGGCGCAGGGCACCAGCGGCAGTCGGGGTCTGCTACCAACCAGCGCCGCAGCATGAACTCCTCGTACTTCTCCATAAGGGCGCGGTCGGCCAAGATGGTGCGGATGTCGTGTGGGTTGAGGCGCTCGGCACACTCTGGGCAGCTGATGTTGATGCGGCTCTCTGAGATCTCGATGCGCAGATACTGGCGCAGGCAGTCGGCGCAGGAGCGGTGGGGGCAGGTCATGATGTCGGGGAAGCAGTCCCGGGCATGTCGCAGCAGGCACAGCGGGCACTCCAGCAGCTCTGCGGGGGGAGGCTGCGGAGAGGAGCGCGACGAGCACGACGACGAGGAGCCGGAGTTCCCCCTCGCCCTATCCATGCACATCTCAGAGCGGATGCTCTCCACGCTGGCGATGCCATCTACGCCAAGGTCGCGGGAGCGGCGCTTGGGCTCGCGGCGGAAGAAGGAGCGCAGTGAGAGCCGATGCTTCCGCGGGGCCTTCCTGACGGAGGCCAGGCTGACCGACGAGGTCGCCGAGTGCAGGTCGCGATCGGATCCCATTGACCGCTGCTGCAGGTTCATATCTCCAGGAGAGGGTGGGGTGAAGGAGGCAGGACTCCCACAGGAGATAGCGGCTGTTAAGACATTGTGACTTCCTACTGCCGGACCACGTCCTCATGCAGTCCAGTCAGGCATCGGCAGCAAACTCTGGATCCAGGAAGCTGAAGGAACCTCTGGAATCTGGGCGAGTGAGAAGAGGAAGAGAGAAAACAGCTTATTAACAAAGGGCCATTGTAACAGCTCTATGGGTGCCTTGGCTTCCAACTCACACAGTCTAAGAATATAGTAAAATGTGGGAGAGGAGCAGGACAGCCCTTTTACTGTAGAACAGTGAGCGGAGGCATTGCTTGGGCACTTTCCCCACATGCTACTTCTTGATATAAGGAGGTGGAATTTGACAGAATGTCAAGGAGGCCAGTGGTTGTGGTACGTGCATGTACAACCTGTGCAGTAGCAGTTCTACTGTGAAAATATAGATGTCAAAGAGGGAATAACAGGACACAGAGGGCAGCTGAAATGCAAACAAGCTGTCAAGACGTTGTCTGTGAAGACTAAGACACCATTAAGATCAGGGTAACCCTAACCCCATCAAAGCTATTAAAGGAAACCATAAATGGATATGTTCAGAAAAGAAAAATGTTTGCATCTAATCACAATATGACACAAACTGTCTATGCAAGTGGGACCCAGATTGGCCATTTGCTAAACGCTAAGCTTAGCAAAAGCTGACCCCAAAGCACCTGTGGTAATTACAGAGCCTACGTGCGAATCTCTCACCACAGTGGGAGTTTCCGAGAATGTCTGTGACCTCCCTGTACAAATGCCATCTCCCCGACTACATTGGAAAGGCCAATGAAACTCACAAGTGGAGGAAGATGGAAACATGACCACATTATCTCACTATAAAATGATTCAAGCAAAAAATGTAAGCTTTTGAATACACCCAGAAACAAATATAATGATGACAAGCAAAAGGGCAGTAATGATTTACCAGGAAAATCTCAACAGACATATATATACAGACACATACACGTTTTTATTCATATCTGCGTGGGGAGCATCCATTCATTTCTATGGGGAAAAACCCTAATCCTAACAATGACAACCTACCCAGCCCTAACCTTAACCTTAAGTAACCAAAGAAAACACAAGACTTTTTACATTTTTAGTTTTTTTATTGCAGTCAAGTTTTTTTTTCCCACAACGTCAAAATAACAGCTTTGTATCACATCTTGGGGAAATCTGGTCCCCACAATGTAATATATACATAACCCACACACACATACACAAAAATACCAGCCTAAGTCCCTCAGCACAGGAGAAAGAGCCACCCCACTACAGGACCATTACACAGGCTTTCCTGTGAGAGTGACGTTCCACAGTTGTACTAATGGCATGCAGCCAGCACAGCACTGCGCTGCTATTGCAACCAATGCTAAGCATCAGGAGCAACAGCATCATTTGTGTAAGTATGTGAGTAATGTACAGAAATGTAGCATGTATATTGATATGAACATATCAAAATCAGTCCCTTATTATTACTGAAATAAGAAACTATACCAGAAATTAAAGTCCTTAGTTACCAAATTACCATTGCAGAATGTGCAAAACTTGCCTACAGACTAATTTAGAGAATGAATACTAACTATCAATATTACTGGTTTCCAAGGAGACTGACAGCTGCCCAGCGCCAGGATGAAACCTGACACAGTTTACTGATAAATTAATGATTTAATTAATCACTGTGCTGCCAAATGACCATGAGAAACTATCCCTGCCCATTTCTGCTAGGATACTGTATGGTGACAATCAGCACAGTTCAAACGCTGTTCAGCAAAATTTAATGAACATCGCTCTCTCAACCACCTCTTCCCTGAAACACAAAACCAGGTTTCCATCACAAATCCTAAACACTGGCAGTTCATCATACATTACTTCCACTGATTATTGATTCAGACATTAGAGTCTCCGTCTGAAAACATTACAGCCCTGAGCACAAAGAACGCAATATGAAAACCACAGCATCAATTGTATCATGAGACTCCAAAGAAGCAGAAGCAAAAAGTCCATTCAGCAAACCTTAAGCTGGAGGACATAATAAACAAAAATCAGTCAACAATATAGCAAGCAGCTCCCTCCTTCCTCAAGTGCACAGATGAGGAAATGATGTCAGCAGACAGGCATTCCACAGCCTCCACTGTGCATGCGTGTGTGTGCTGTGTGTGTGCGTGAGAGAAAGAGAGAGAGAATGAGAGCAGCTGTGTGCTGTCCACAAACAGCGCCAATCCCATGGGAAGTTCACTCATCAACCACAGGAGCACGTGCTCCACTCTGGCTCCCAAGAGCTCCAGTGCCAGGCAAAGTCACAGCAGGGTCGACTCCAGGGACAGGGACACACTGTCCTCACATCAGGTCCCATTCAGGCCCCTTAACCACAGCAGCACGTCCTTGGCCTCAACCCTGCATGACACACAGCTGTACTCTGCACATTCTCCTCCAATACCATGACAGTATTACACAAGCTAAAAGAAAGCTAGTGGAAGGAGGAAAATTGTTAAAAAGAAAAGGAATAAGAAGAGTAGTAATGGCTGAATGTTGTACTGCTCTTTCCTGCTCCACTTCATGTTTCAAGTACCAAGCACCAAGCAGAGCTTTAAAAGATCAACAGGGAGCACAGGACCATCTGGCTGCCATTCAAACATCTTATGAAGGTGTTGCCAAATGGGCCATCTGAGCTGCTGTGAGGTACCCAACATGTGAGAAACCCAATCAAGCACACTTCTGGGTACATGTCCAAGGAGAGAAAACATGAAACAGAAGTGGGGAAAAGAAACGGGACAATCTCACAAAACCTTTGTCTCTGGGTCTCACGCACCAGCATTAAAAATGGTCCAGCCACCAATTTTCAACATAAAAAGAATTACAGAATTAACTAACAACAGACTAAAACATTAATACCTCAACATAACAGAAGTAATAGATAAATCTGGCTACCATTAAAAGAAATATTTTCAGATGAAAATAATTATCCCTTCTGCTTTACAGTCCAACAAGTCCATGAAGTCAATGCCCTAAAACAAGAGGAGAAATGTACAAGCTAACACAAACAAAACCCTCTGAACAAATGTTTAATATTTGTCTGGTGGTTGCATATTAAGGTTTAAAAAGATGACAGGGAGAAGTGAAGAACAAAAACATCCCCAAGCTGATTGACATTCACTTTTTCACTACAGGGAGTTCTGATTTTAATTTAATGATTATTTTATAGAAATGGTTAACTCCACATATGTGGTATTAAAGCAGCTCCAAGTTCTGACACATTCTAATAAGTAAATCCAGGCTTCCTTTCACACAAACACTGAGCCTGCCTTTCAGCTGCTGTGCTCATGCAGACATTCACACCTACTCCTATCCTATGCAGCTGCATCGTTAAGCCCAAACACCATGCAAGGTCACATCCTCCAGTACTGGGTTGATAACCACTTGCCTCTGGTCATTACTTTCCAAAAACAGCAAGGTTTCAAAGACTTTGTGTAGCTAGTGTGTGGGGAGAGGTGCCTGTGCTGTGTAACCCAGGTTAGCGGCAGCCATATGCTAAACTTGTATAGCCAAGGTGATTCACATAACTGGCAGATTTTTCCCCAGCTCCAAAGCTGGATATTTTTTACTGAGGCTGTTTGGTCGAAGAAGCCACAAACAACAGTACAACGGAATTGTTGGTGTGCTGTGACGAGCACGACCAGAGAAAACATGCCAGTGGCCAATTATAACTAAACCAACTGCAGGCTATCAGATTCAGCTTTAAGTCTCTGCAAACATCACAAACACGGTGAGAAAATGATCTCAGATCTCTTGAAACAGCCATCGTGTCCCTTCCCACATTCACATGGGCCTGATTGCTAAGTCAGATGTGGCAGTGATACCTTTATTTTCCATTTAAAAATAGCCCTAAATCTGTGGTTATTTAATCAACCACCAGTCTTTCCATGGAAGAATAAATGGAAACAGAACTGAGCTTAATTTTGCAGAATCATCCCCAGCTAAAAAAGACAGTTTCCAAACTAATTTAGCAACCAGAGCTTTGTAGAACTTTACAGAGAATCAAATTTTTCCAGTTATGCAAAACTCCTGACAGTACATTTACAGGAAATGGGATGGCAGTGCTGGCAAATGGCAATAACACAGAAAAAATATCCTAGCCATGTGAAACACCTTTGTATTGGAACACTGGCATTAGTAATATGTAAACTCCTCCTACAACTCCTCCTGAGGAAAGCACTAAACAGGATGAGTTTTACATACACTAAAAGCTAAATTATAGGTCAGTCAGCTCACAATGTGCCATGAACCTAAACACATGAAGTGTTACGAATACTGCTGATGAATCCCAAGGCGATCAATAGGAATTGCTGTCACTAGATGCTGTTTACTGAAAAGGCATGGTAACTTTGAAAAATGAAGAGTTTACATTTCATTTCAGTGGGGTTGATTTTAAAATTAAAACTAAACTACTCACTGACAAGTTGAATATATATGACTGAAGCCACGGCTTTACCATGACAAGTATACGCAGTGTCCAAGTGAAAGTGGAATTCCCTCATGAAATAAAATTGCCAAGGTAAGGCTGGAATCCAGTAACAACTGAATTAGCGCCGCGGCACTAAGTTCCCCAGGTAAAAACAACCAACCTATTATACACACAACATATAGATCACTGCTATTAAAGTCCGCATTTCTACTGTAACGTTAATGCAACCTTAGGGCATCTACTTGTAAAAGCACCAAGCAAAACTGCAAATTCACAACCTCTCAACCTTTTGTTGTTCAGAAAGAATGACTTCAGCTCTGATTTTAAGTGCAGGGGCGTCCTGCTGGCTCAAAGAACAGTGAATCAGCTGGAGATTAAGACCTGGATAAACAAACCCTGCAGGGACTTACGATTACAAGTAAGTGCAGGCACCATTATAAATCTGTTAAGCAGTTTACAGGCTAACAGTCTGGGTCTCCAGAAGGAATAACCACCAAGTGAGTCAGGTTCAACCACCTTTATTCACTCATGCTGTTTGGTGCCACAGCCCTTTCAACACAAAAGCAAATAAAGTTAAGCTGGAATGTTGTTTTTTGATGTTTGTGCACTTTTTAATTGCCCGAGTCAGCAATATAATACTGACATAACATACAAACAGCAAATGCAAAATGAAAATGCCACAAGCTGATGATGAATATCATTATTAAATGGAATGCTCAAAGATTTTTGTTCACCGACCTCCATGAGCAACGCTATGAACTGTCCGGGAACGTGCTACCTTCAGAACAAATGAGCAGATTCATATTTAATTAAAGCTATTTTCTCAAATAAAGGTACACAGTTTAACTGGAGAGAAAACTGTTCTTGATGACCACTAAAACAGAGAGAATGCAGGATCTAGAAATGCCATCCTGTGGCTGCATCCAGAAAACCACTGAGCTCTGAGCAAAGAAACATGGAGAGAGGTAGCACTAGCTATAGATAAGATAAGAGAAATACTTTATTGGCATTGTAAGTACAATGAGATTTAGCTTGGAACACACCAGGAGATGCACAGTATATTTACAATTAAATAGATTTGAGGCATAAATGAGAGAGTATGCACAGTCACTATATATGTACAAGATATATATACACAATGAGGTGCTTGTAAGTAAGTTTGCAGAGGTAGAGTTTTCAAGCTGACTAAATGCAGATAAATAAGGAAAATGCACATGTGGGGTTTTGCTTGAGAATGTTTCAGATCAGTACTGTTCAGAGTTCAGAAGTGTAATGGAGGTGGGGTAAAAACTGTTCCTCAGCCGGGTTGTGTTTGGTACACATAGGACACCATCACATGTACACCGTCACTGTTCTCAGGAGTGTAATGCAGAGCAACACTGCAGCCAAATTTAAGGTCACACTGAAGAACAGGATAACACACTTTTCCTGAAGCAGGGCACACTAATGTCCCAATAAAGCACCAAGACAACTTCTGGGGCTTATGAGAACTTTAAAGTAATTTAAATTAACCATGTCCTATATTTTCTACTTGATCATTTCAAATATGAAAAAACGCTTAATAAGGAACTATGCAGAGTCACTGGTGTTTCTGAGATCTTGCATCATTCAGCCTGAAGAGCTTAACAGCCTTGGGCCACCTCGGGGCCGGCAGGTACATGGTGCATACAGAACTTTAATCATTCTTCCAGGTCATTGGCAGGACTGAGGGCCAACGACAGCTCTATCAAGCCTAGCAGGGCCATATTAGTGGACAGACGACGCTTACAGACATGGGGTGACTGCACCCCATGATCAAATTAAAAAAGCAAAAGACCGAAGCCGGAACCCTCCCACGGACCAAGCCGGTCTATACTGAGAGAGCCAGACGGCTTCCTCCGGGACTTCCTAGGCTGGGCTGGGCTCAGCTCAGCTCTACGTGACTATTTTCCATAAGGGCCAGTTAACTGTATTTTTTACTAAAGTGTATTTTTCAGTCTGTGTCTTAATGCCGTGTCTTATACGTTAATATTTCTTGCACTCGATCAACGAGATGGAAATATCATCTCAGTGTATGGATCATACAGCTGAAGATGACAAAGATACTTCGACCAGACGACAACTTATCCGCTGTCCAAACCAGACAACACCAGGCCCGAGACATTATCATCCTTATCATCATCATCATCATCATCAACATCATCATCATCAATATTTACCGGAATTCCGACCCAGACCAGCCCCTCCGCGTTACCGCCACCCGTACCAGTAGCACACGAAACTCTACGAACCGGCAGGGCTTTTAGCAGCACGCCGGTGGGTGGCTTGGCACACACATGGCATCGGGACAGCCGGTCCCTCGGGGCTTCTGATACGGAGGAGAGCTCGGTACGAAACACCAGCCCCGCAGCCGCTCACACAGCACGAAGCGCACGGACTGTACAACCAGAAGCGCGACTAGTGACACGCTTAACCAGCTAGTTAACTGTGCACACAGAAGTCAAGGCGTGCTGTATTCGCAAACTTGGACAGGGACCACTCTAAAGTCCAGCCGGGACCGAGCGACCGTTACCGGACCGTGGCTCAACCGCCAAACGACAGGAAAGAAACAGGAGGCTCACGAGCGACCCACCGTTACAGTGCAGAGGGACACGAAGCCCCGCCGACGAGCGCCGTCCGGTGAAATACGTGACGGAAATGTCCTCACGTACAGCTCGTTTCTCTACAGTTTCACTTCAGGCTGCCAGAATCCCATCGCGGCTCGTAACCGCTCCCTCTGACCAAGCCTGGCCAACGTCCGCCTCCCCTCCTCTACCCCCCTCTCCGCGCTCTTGTCCACAGTGCTACTCCCGATATTCTCGCGAGAAGACAAACGCCAGTGATGAAAGAATCGGTTTCTTCTCGCGAGATCGGGACAGCCGGGGAGGAGGGGGGATTTAAATGTCATGTGTGCGAAGAACGTCGCCGGCTTTTCATGTTCGGTGACCGGCTGGTGGTGCTGTATTCGCTGTCGTTTGATCTACGCAATACACGCTCTTTTCATGTAAATGTTGCCTCAACGCCAAATTAATGTTAGTGAGATTACAGTACAAGTGTATCCTGAGAAAATACCGTCCCGACTATGACCTTTGCTTAGAGTGCATAAAAAATAAACAATGCAGTCCATTTTTTGCTTTACTGAGGAATTTTGATACTCTGAGCCCGTTCACCAGATGTGCTTAGCCTTCGCAAACGCTTCCCAAACGGCTCTCATTTCGCTTTCAAGTCAGAAATTTATATCCTCCGTGCTATAGTGTGTGATTAAGAGAAATTCCCAAACAAATAAAATTGATGACCAATTTAACAAAACACATTGATCTACCAGTTGTAGGGAGATAACCACATATATACAGTACATGTACATGAGCGTAAAGTAAATAAGTACAACAGAGATAAGAAACCAAGTGCACAGTGACAACAAAAAGCAGTTCGATTCAGGATGTTTCCTTGCCTTGTGCGGTCTGCTTCCTGTGTACATAAAGTAAACAGATATGGGAAATAAATAAATGTTATTTTGGTCCGTGGTTCAAATGATTTGTAAATGTATGCTCTTCTAATCTCCTGCTATATTCAGGAAAGGCCATCAATAAATCAAAAGTAATTTCATCTATGTGCCAAACCTATTTACTATATGAGTTCATAAACATGTAAGAAATGTAGATTACCATGAGAGAACAGCCTGAGAAGTTTGGCTTTGCATATTATCAGTGTAAAATGTAGCTGTGGTCAGATTTATGGTAAGGGTGACATTGCGTTTTAAGGATCTTCATTAGTCTGGCGTAAGTTCTGTTTCGACATTTTCTTAGATGGGACCAGTCAGTCAAGACTGGTAAGTTGCTCTAATACAAAGCATTGTATTTAACAATAGTGCTTCTGGAAATATGTTTACTCCAAAATTATTTGAAAAAGTATAATAAAATAGTGGAGAATCTTCCATTGTTTGAGGAAAGCAAGGACATCTAAAAGCACAGTTTCTTCTTGTCAAAATACTACAACTCGTGACATAACTGTAACATTGTAAGTGACTGGAGCAGCTGAATAATTGAAGGATTACCAGGCTGTTCTAGTGCATATTAGCAGGACCAGCTGGAGAAAAGCAAGTTTTTTTTTTTAGAAAAGCACTGACTGATGCGTGACTTTGTGCCAGTCACTCCAATCTGTGCTCTGTCGTCCATCTGGACTGAGCATTCTACTTGTGACACATGAGAAATATCTGCAAATATAGTTAGTTTTGTCTCAGTAGAAGAAAATGTAATTTCATCAATAACTCTATAATACACCCTTGTAATAATGGTAATCTGGTACCTCCAAGGAAAATTTGGGTGGTGCTGATCTTTTTTGACTGAGACTGACCCAAAAACACAGCAGGATGCTCTCTGTCTCTGCAATGATTTGGCTTCTGAGACCCCAGAATAATAATTATTCCCATTCACATGTTTGACTGCTGCCTCCCAGCACAGCATTTGAGTGGCAACTCAGCTGAAATCTGGCATAGAGCTGGTTTTCCACAGTTCATAGTTACATTTCCTCATTGTTTCATTGCTATTCAAATTCTCAAATTAGGAAAGATATCAAGTTTCAGTCTTACAGATAAATTGTCTTATTTTCCATTCATTCCATGCAGACAAGGAGCAAATAATCTGAGTCATAAACATAAATAAAACAATGGAAAACTCCTATAATATAATTTACATTAGTCTGGGATTATTCTACAGCTTTGTTATTAGGATCAGCATGCACTTTGTATGTGCAGTGAAGCATGCAGTGAAGCATGCTCGCCTTTGTTGACCTTAAAACTGCTTATCATTAGAGTGTGTTGTCTTTTTTCAATTTCTAGGCAACAGTCTGAAGACTGCTTCTGCTCTGGGTACAAAATGATGTCTATTGTCTCTTTTTACTCTGCACATCAGTGTTAATTCACATCAGTGTGAGTTTGGGTTGAGTGATTTGTCACATCAAGGGTTAACATTTGTACTGAATACTGAGACACCTAAAACTATACAGAGCTTCTCCAAATCCCCAATTCTGATTTTTGTATATATATTTAGAAACCAATATTGTCACCTTTTGTATTTCTGTAAGCGTTTCATCAGTGTCAGCCTGGTCAGTGTGATTGCAAGAATATAATCTAATTTAAAATAATTAAAAATAATTTGAAAGAGCAGTGGACCTGAGAGAATATGAGAATAGTGATAGCATTCTCGAGTGAGCTTGCACTCATTGTCCAGTTAGACTGTTATCTGCCCAAATGGAAACTCATTTTACTCCTATTACCGGTATAGACGTCAGAGGCTGGAAGTAACAACATTGATGGAGCCATGAGGAGATCACATGACTGCGGAGATCACATGACTGCGGAGATCACAAGACTGCAGAAGCATAATCCTGAGTGTCAAAGTAAACACACCACCTGTTTTCCGTCCCAGCATGACCTGTCAACAATGATGACATAGTTTGCAAAGTTTTGAAAACTAGACTATTTTATCCTGTATTTCTGTGTTAATTCAGTATTCAATCAGTAGTGTTTGCCATGTGTAGCTATTTTTTAATAAATCAAATATATTTAGTTACACATGTGAATCTAGGGTTTTTTTATGAAGTGGCACAGAAGGGACCAAGCATCAATCAGGGAAAAAATACACCATTTAGAATTGGCTTAGAAAACATAGCGCATGATAGATATTATTATGATTATCATTATTGTTGTTATCTTTATCATTATTGATCTATATGCCCATGGAACATCATTAAAGAGGTCCTCGGATGTCTGTTTTGATTCATGTGGTTTGCGTTGCGTCTCTCACCCTGCTTGAAAAACGTGGTACTGTGATTCAACATTGCAAATCAAGCAGCAATTGACAGCGCTCTGATCCAATGGCACTAGGCACTGAAAGACTGTCAGATTGACAGTATTTTACTCTAATGGCACCGGGGGGGTCATGTTTCGGGGGGGGCAGTGCCACCCTGTGTCGCCCCTTTAGACACACCCCTGCTGTGATGTCAATCCATCCATTTCCCATAACCACAAAGAGAGCCTGACAGAGAGCCTGGATCCTACCCACTGGAGCATAGTGCATGAGACAGGAGACACCATGGATGGGATGCCAGTAAATCCCAGGATGCCACCAGGAGACACCAGCATTGTTGGACCCTATTGTGGCCAACCGAACTGTGGCCAGTCCTCATGGATGCTCTAGCCCAGTCTCTCAACCCGGTCCACAGGGACCTACAGCCGGTCCACATTTTTGCTCCAAAAACATGGACTGTCTGGGGGATCCCAAAGGACCGGTTTGAGAAATAGTGCTCTAGCCACCAAGGCATACCCAGTGTCGATTGTAGAATTATCGCCATCTTCTGGTCAAATGTAAAAGCACACCCCTTACATGACACCAATAATTTAGCCAAAATGAAACGTTACAAAGATGTTAATTGCATAACATCTGGCATTGTGGATGATTTTCCTTCATCGGTCACTGGAGGGATCATTATTTTAACGTCCTCTCGTTCAGGATAAAGTCAATGATGTCAGAGCTTGTGTATTCGTGTATTTATGGGGGAAAACAAGGCAGGATGGAAGGAGTCCTGATAAGTGCCTAAATGGGTTTCCCTCATGTGCGTGACTGAGATATATCCAAGAGAAGAAGCACAGCAATCTGCTTCCTGGGCAGACATTCTGCTTATCAAGTAACACAGGGGACAGTTGGCTCAGTAGGGTCATGTCTGGGATGCTGTGCCTGTCATTGTAACGTCACTGGCCCAAATCACAAATGAAACCAACATGGACTCTGTTAGCTTAGTACTTTCTCAATTCAAAGGACATCAAAAGGTACCTTTGGAAAGACTTTCTTTCTCTTCTGGATCGATTGTAAATTATCTCCTTGACCAGTTCTGATCCATAGTGATGGATTTGCAGTCTGTCTATGAATGCTTTCCTCCAGCATTTCAGATCAAACTTTTCTTCACGCCAACACCTCCATGCACAGTCAAGCAGTGGTTTAAAAACTCATATATAACAACAACAGAAGAGTGCAACAGTAGCAGCTGAGCGACACACTGGCTGGGGAATTCACCTTGAAGTTTAGGCCATTTAACAGGCATCAGATTTTCTATAGTGAAGCCAGTACCTAGGAGGGAACGAAAATGGGCCAAACTGGCCTGGGCACAGTCAGTCTACTGAAAACACCCGATAAATAAAACTCGACAGCCTGTGCAGAATTACTACCTGCTGCTACTGAGAACCAAGGACCACACACGCAGACACACACATACATATTATTTCATTTATTTGCTGCTTTTTTCAGAGAATCAGCATGCATGAAAAGTATCAGTCAACCACATAATAAACATGCATGTGGAGAAAAAGCAAGCAGTCAAACGCAGAGACAACATGGGCACCAATCATGGACTCTTCACCCTCCTGCCCTCTGGGAGGCGCTACAGGAGCCTCCGGACTAAGACCACCCGGTACCGGAACAG
>JAODJU010000046.1:4805990-4833719 GCA_026776725.1 Gnathonemus echidnorhynchus
ATCAGACGGGGCATCTGGGAGGTAGGTCGCACGGCGCTGAAGGCCTGGGGTCGGGGGGCCGAGGGCCGCATGGTGCCGGGCATGTTCTGGAAATCTGATGGGGCAAGAGGACGGCGGAGGTGAGCAGACGGGGGCTGGGTGGGAACGCGAAGTGCTGCCTGTGGTGGGGGGGGGGACTCACGCTGGGGGCGGACTCCCTGTGTGGTCCAACGTGGGCTGGGCCTCAGCTGGGCTATCTGGCTGGTGGGGTAGTAGGCGGCTCTATTCTGAGTCTGAGGACAGGAGGCCAATCACCGTTCAATACTCGAGAGTAGTAACTGAGTACTACTTGAATAGTTATTTGTGTCGTCCGACACCTCTGACCTGAGGAATGGCAGCCATGAAGTAGCCCGAGGGCGGGGCCGGCTGGTAGGGATTGATGACGGGGTTGGGCACGGCACGGACGCTGGCCATCCTCTGCATGTACTGGTTGGTGAGGTGGGCCTGCCGTTCCTCCTTCCTCTGGGCCAGCGCCACGTACAGGGGCTTGGTGGCCACGATGCGGCCGTTCATCTCCGTCACGGCCTTGGTGGCCTCCTCGGGGGACGAGAAGCAGACGAAGCCGAAGCCCTTACTGCGGCCTCCCTCCATCATGACCTTTGGGGAGAAACGACAGACCTGGGGTCACTGGGGTGGGGAAGCCACGCCCCACGCCCTGTGCGGCCGAAGCCTCACCTTAGCGCTGGTAATGGTCCCAAAAGGTGAGAACTCCTTCCTGAGACGCTCATCATCGATGCCGTCGTCCAAGTTCTTCACGTAGAGGTTCACTCCCTGTCACAGAGGGCATTCAGATGACAATCTGCAGACATCACTTTCACAGTAACCTGGACATTAAACAGGCATCTAGATTGATTCATTTAGCGAAGCGGCGTCAACATGCACGCAGAGAAAACATCAACACATAGGTGATTCCAGCATTGAAGCTCACAAAGGTACTTCAAAGGATTCATCGGGTGTAGGACGGCCATATTGGTCCGCACGACAGCCGAGGGGACGGACGGAGGGTCACACCTGGTAGCGGGTCATGCGGTCTTGCTTCATCTGCTCAAACTTCCTCTTGAGCTCTGTCTGGCGCTCCACCTTCTTCTGGGCGCGGCCCACGTAGATCAGCTTGCCGTTCAGCTCCTTCCCGTTCATCTCATCCACGGCCTGAAAGGCGTGAGCGGTCAGCAGCCGCGCGGCACCTTCACGCGCTTCCCTGTGCTCTAAACGATGACCTCACCTTCTGGGCATCCTCGTGCCTCTCGAAGCTCACAAAACCAAAGCCCCTGGATTTCCCGTTCTCATCAGTCATGACGCGGATACTCATGGCCGTTCCTAGAAAGGGTGCATATGGAAAACTTAGCACTTACTACACAAAAAGCGCTCAATGGCTGAAGATCTCTTGAGAGAGACACACACCGTATTTGCTGAAGACGTCCTTTAACTTCTCATCGTCCATGTCTTCGCCGAAGTTCTTGATGTAAACGTTGGTGAACTCCTTGGCACGAGCGCCAAGCTCCGCTTCGCGCTCTTTGCGGGACTTGAAACGGCCCACAAATCTGCAGATTAACGAATATTTTTATACATGTCCTCTGAGAAGCACTATGTTCATTTTCATGAGTCTAATAGAGATCTAAGAAGCTCACCAAGAAACTGCAACACGCCTATTAATTTTCTAATGGAAAACATGACAAGTTGGACATCCTGCATGAGTGGCCTGCACCTTACACTTTTCGGTCGTTCAGCAGCATGCCGTTCATCTTCTCGATGGCTCGTTCGGCAGCCTCCTGAGTCTCGAAGTGCACGAATCCGTACCCCTTCGATCCGTTCTCATCACACACCACCTTGGGGGAGATGTGCAGGTAAGCCACTCCAAACTGGCCACCCCAGTTGCGTGACACATCACGGCACCATGTCATAGTAGATTCACGCACCACAAGCTCCACCGCGTACCTTGCAGGAGAGGATGTTGCCGAAGGCGGAGAAGGTGTCGTAGAGGGCTTTGTTGTCAATGGACTTGTCGAGGTTCTTGATGAAGATGTTGCCAACTCCGCTCTTCCTCAGGGACGGGTCACGCTGGGACCACATGATGCGAACCGGCCGGCCCTTGATCACGTCGAAGTTCATGGTGTCCAAAGCACGCTCAGCTAGCGAGAGAATATATGACGGTTACTCAAGCACAGGGACAGAAACCAGAGCATGGGGACCAACAATCGTTTCCTCTCACTAACACACACACAGCCGACACCCCCCATGGAAAGAGCTCATACACAACCTGGGGCTGCCATTTGGACTGGAGTGGCTGTGGGCAAAGGGGGGCGGGGGTGCTGGCACGTGACAGATATGGGACTCTCACACCACAGTAGTGAGATGTCCAGAATCGGTGTTTATCACCACTCAAACCAACGCATTCGCAGGGGCCCCCGAAACTGGCAAGCTATTGGGCACAATCACTACACTGAGGGGGGCGGGGGCCCTGAAATGACTTTTTGATTAAAGCTTCAGAAAAACAAACACGCCCCTGGAAATGTCGCCCGGATCACTTGCTGTACGTTATGAATCACTCTCGCTGATTAAAAGGCCAACCTTCAGGCCGTATTCAGGCCGTAGCCGTATGCGAGCCCGAATGGGCCTTTATTTCCTCCAAACCACACGCAGACCCCCAACCAGCCGCCGTGCCGCCTATAGACACACTAAGAGTCCCGTTAGCAAAGCGATCGGGTTGGTTTCGCCGTTTAAAGCCCACAGGCCTCCCGCAGGGCCATAACCATCCTGCGGCCGATGCGCCTAGACACGCCTTCGCGGAACCGGGGAGAAAGGCTTACCGTCGGCTGGCTGCTGGAAGTTGACGTAGGCGTAACCGAGCGAACGCCGGGTGATCATGTCCCGGCACACCCGGATGGACAGGATGGCCCCGGCTGGGCTGAACTTCTCATAGAGCATGGCCTCGGTCACGTCCTGATGCAGATCGCCCACGTAGAGCGACGCCATCGGATAGCTGGGAGCGCTAGGGTTCATCTCGGAGCGCACCACGGACGACCAGGAAGTAACAGGAATCGATTCAGAGCCCGGAGAACGTTAAAGAGCAGCCCACGGAAAGCTCTAAGAGGAGCGGGAGTGAAGTCCAACACAGGCCCCCGAGAAACGGACCCCGACCGGCCAACGTGATCCAAACACTGTGCGTATAAACACCCTCCGGACGCCCCCACCGGCTCCCCCGCTGCGCGGATTTCACTATAAAAATGAACAAAAAATATTTTTAAGAGTTTTTTTTCTAATTTTTAATTTTTTTTTAATTTTTTTGATTTTTTTAATAAGGTGTGCCGAGGCTAGCTCCGGAGCACACACTCACTCACACCGCACTAACAGCCGGGGTTTAGGGGAAGGATCGCAGAGCAGCGCACTGCTACATATACCCTCGCATACGTCACCGGAACGAAGGACCCCGCTTTATGACGGTAGGGGGGGAAGCGGAAGAGGCGTTCCTTCTGCTGTCATCGCCACAGCTATTGGCTTTAACGATTGAATTCGGAAATTTGGACCAATAACATTTGCGAACAAAACATTCGACTAACCATCAATCAAACAGCAGAAAGCGATAGAGGGGTGGAGCCAACGAGGATGTCTTGGACCTGTAGAGGCTCGCGCTGGGGGAGGAGCAGGGGGCGTATGCGAATAACAGGGGCAGAAATGCTGTTCATACGCATTGTCGTCTACCATATCCAAACCTGACGCATTATCACCATAATAATCTTTTTTAACTGCTAACCTAGTTGCCATGCTATAAGCGAAATTTGCTAAACGTCTATTGCGGTTACATTAATTATTTCAAATTTACCTCGCGATTCTACACTATTTTTATGCCTGTAGTCAGCGGTTACAGGTAGACTATTTAATAGAGGCTCCACTATTAGAAAAGCAGAAAGTATCTAATTTGTGCCCCTCAGTAAAACCATCCCTTATTAACAGCAGATCCCACTGATAAACATGGATTTTGTCCGGCATAGTAATGTGGGAAGCGCCCTTCAGGCCCTCCCGAGAAAGTTGTTATTTTAATATCACATATAAAAAAATAATAGGTCATGTCTTTGTAAATAAAAAGTACAATGGTGACAATGTACTAACTTAAAGCACTTAGGTTGGCAGACAAAGTTTATGTAAGGATTGCATAAACAGAATGGTGTCCGACGAGAAATATAAGTCACGTGGTTGTGGGCCGGGCCCGGGGGTGAAGTGCGAGATTAGCATCTCTAACCGCGTGTGTATTGTCACAATATTAGGGTTGCCAACTTTGGTCAGCTGGCTGGAGTAAGATTTTAAATTCGAGACAAGTCTGCACACACATTTACATGTTTTATTACCTTGTAAATTGTCTGTAGGGCCTGCAAACTACCCCAAGTTAAGTTTATAATGGAACAATACAAATATGCGGGAAGATTTTTGCGTGAGCGCGAGAGTCTGTAGCCTGTAGCGTGAGTGTCACGCCAGATCCCTGACAAATGACAACCCTGCAATTTAGACGTGATGCTATGTTTGAATATCACTGGAACCAGTTTCCCGTCTATATGCGATAGCTTCTTGTGGGGGCACACACAGATGCTGTCAAAATGTTTGTTAATAAAGTTCCCATGCGTCATGATCGTATGCATTATACGCATTTGGGTAGCTTTTAAACTGTGAACAAGCGGGTACAGAAAATGGATGGCTGTAATGCAAACTTAAAATGTAGGCGGTATCTTAAACTGCAGGGGGCAGTATTGGCAAACATGCACAAAAACTAATATATTAACATTTATTGAAATAGCCACGTATTTAATCATCTTTTCATTTGTAAAGAGCAACATAAAGGTGAGTTTAGCATTTTATAAGAAAGGGAAATCGACTAACAATGTTACACAAGTGGGTGTGGGTGGTGTAGTTTGTTTGCAAAGCAGGTTAAGCCCCTGTGCCTGGGAATTGTCACATATCCGTCGGGCCCTTAAGTGAGGCCCTAAGCCCAAAAAAATGCTCCAGGGGTGTCAGATAAAAGCTTTGCTGTAACTTGTGTGTCTTAGAGGAAAGCAAGATGGGATATGAGAAACCTACCAATGTACATGCGTGTGGACTGTAGAGAATAAAAGGTTTAATGTAACAATAATAACATCAAACATATTAAAAATCCCCCTGGACATTTCTATTTATATTCACTTCATTCCCACACAAATTCCATAAATTCTATATTTTCTATATTGAACAGCTAGGTTTTTCTTATTTTTCTTATATTGTATATTTTGTATTTTAAAGATATTATTCTCTCTTAGTTAAATTTACTTTCTATTTTCCTTTTCGTATTTATTTCCTATTAATAGTCTCTTATTTTAAGGCTCAGTCATCTAAGCATTTCACTGCATATCATACTGTGTATGACTGTGTATGTGACAAATAAAATTTGAATTTATTAATTTAAAAGTGGAACACTTAAACTAAACATTTATATAGTGGTGACCTTAAAAGTTAGTGGTTTGAAGGTATTACATGAATGGGAAGAAGGTCTCCAGTAACTGATTTTGAAGCTCCTAGATCCCGAAGTGGTAAATAACTGATAAACTCCAGTGCAATGGCAAGATAAGTGTTTGCATCCTTGTTAATTTACCAGCACATAAGCTCTGAATTCAGTATCCCCTGAAAGCAAGTCCCCCCCCCCCCCATTCCATGCTTACAAGGACAACATGCAAGTTGGTCTAAATCTTTGTTGCCTCAGTGAAGAGTCCAGTTAATGAAAGCAGGACATAAAATGTGTCAGATGTAAGTTCTGCCAAACTGCCCTGATAAAGGCTGATGTTTTTAGGGATGAGTGTGTTTCGTGGGAGTGAGTGAACAGTGAACCTTGTTAGTGTAAAACGTGGTCAAAATCCAGATAGCAGACACCGCCAGACACTTAGGCTATTTGCAGAGAGCAGCATCACCCTGGTGACGTAGATGGGCTTCGGAGTTAGGCTGGGATTTTGTGTTTAGGGTACAAGGAGGGAGCTTCCTGACCTAGACTTAGCCCATATTGGCTCACTCTGAGGGACTTACAAAGCGGTAAAGAACCAAAATACCGTCCTGTATGTCACCCAGGGAACCATATTTAGGAAGCAGGGTGACATTGCCAGTATAACTTCCAAGTTAATCCAGTTTAGTTTATGGTGGAAACAGGATCAGAGAAAGAAGCGGGTCTGCAGTTAGTGGCCCAGTTTTAGCACAGCTGAAATGGTGAATTTAAAAACTGTAATTCACTGCAACGTAAAGACTGACTCCCTAGTAGATTTTGTAGACTACAGTTTGACAAGGGCTGATTCTCACTCACTCACTTCTCTGTACGATTCTGCCCCAGGAGGGGGGGGGCAGATATCCCTCCTGCAAACATTCCTCAACTGTTAGTCTCCTGGGCTATACACAGTGCTGGGGGCAAGGAGCTGTTGACACACCCAGTTGCAATGAAGGGGTCATTTCCTAAGATTCCAGGCCAGGTTTCTCTAGTGTCACACTCTCCTGAGATTAAACTGTCTTCTTGAATAGTGCTGCACTTGAAAAATTATGCAAAAAGGACAAGTTCAGTCAGCTTTTCTGACAGGAGAGTTTAGTGACTCATCCAATAAAAAAACACCTTCAAAAGATTAGCTTTTAAGTCCAGGAATACGAACTGCACAACGATGTAGGACCTGATTAGGATGATTAATAACGCCGTGCGTGTACGTACATGTGAGGTGCATGTAAGGTGTGCTGCAGCCTTTCTGCGTCCTTGGTGCTGACTGACTTGCTGTGACCCTCAGTAATGTCGTCTACTTGGCTGTAGCACACTGAGTCATGGCTGTGATTCACTGGGCAGCTGGAACACATCGGGAGGACAGGCAGACTTTCACTGTGTTCACCACATCTGAACCCAAGACAGTCCTTCAAAACCTTTCGTTTTTTTTTTTTTTTTTTAAAGCCAAAATCCAAATGCACATAATTTGTACGCTTTCATTTGCAGAATAGTATAAAAAGAAACTGCTCAATTTAGCTTTAGTTCTGGGGCTGACCTAAAAGGCAGACTATTGTATAATTCCCTGTTTTCACTATACACTGTGGCCTTCTTACACATACTGTTAGTGGTAAAAACAAATCTGCTGGCTGCGAGCACAGCCACACATGTGAAGCCTCACTCACCATAACAAGGCAGAACAGCATTATAGGGCAGTGTTTCCCAATCCGGTCCTTGGGGGGGAGCAAAAATGTAGACTGGCAGGGAGCAAAAACATGGACCAATTGTGGGTCCCCAAGGACTGGATTGGAAAACAATGCTTTAGAGGACCTCAGTCTCCTGTGCTACAATGACCTCTCCAGCTTAGCACGTCCTGTTCACCTCGGCCTCCCTGAAGTGGAGCAGAGCCACGTGAGGCAGGTGCAGTGATGCGTCTCGTGACTGGAAGGACCTTCACATAACCGTCTGCTCATGATGCCATTACATAAAGTCATCGTGTCCCCAGGGATGCGTGATGACACCAGAGCCGCCGGATCCTACATCACAGGAAGCTGACAGACATTTTAAAGTATTTTATTCCACTTACATGAAATGACATTTTCCCCTCCAAACAATTATACTTGGGTGAAATTTCCAAAGACATGAAAGATAGCCACCCCCGACAGCAAGGTCCCTCTCCTCCCATGAAATTCTCTTGGTCACATGCGACAGGCAAGTATCAAAATAGGAGATAAAGGAGAATGCGATAAAACCCTAGTAGGAAAGAGGAGTTGCTATTTCACTGCTCTGCTCGATACACATTAAGATGCAGCATCAAAGCCCATTGACTGCTTGCTTTGTTATTCTTTTTTAATCTCGCAAATTGTTACACAAATCTTAAAAAGTCACTTGAGGGTCACCTAAGAAGAGCAGACTTCAATAAAATGGAATGTCATTTTTTTTTTCCCTGTCTACAGCGTCCATCTCACTCGAAGCTCATCCTGCCTGCCTCCTATTCCCAGGCTCAGCTCCGTACCCTGGTTGCACCACGACCCACCCACTGAACTACACATGCCAGACACTCAGAATGTTTCACCTATACGGAACGTACATATACAGTAAGCTAGCTATGCCTGCTGCCCCCCCCCCCTCCCCGGCCAGCCCTACACCCTCCCCCTTTATAACCCCTCAAGTACGCACAGGCCCAGCACACCAACCACCCTGCACACGCAGAAAAGTCGAGACAGAGGCTGGTGAGAAGTGTGAAAGAAAGAAGCAGGTCATGGAGGTGGTCTCAGTGCTGAAGATGAGCTGGGATGATTGACAGGTAGAGCGGACTGGAGAGGTGGTCGCCAATCAGTTGTCCCGGCGCTCCTCATTATCGTCACCATCCCCATGGGTGTCTGAGGTCCACAGCTGAGGGAACACAGAGCACACCTTCAGACCTGCTTCAGGACCATAGTGCAGTCAGGCATATAGCTCGTCTACTCTTGGAAGCAACACTCACTGTCAAGTTATCCCTCAGCAGCTGCATGATCAGAGTGCTGTCTTTATACGAATCCTCATTCAGCGTGTCGAGCTCTGCGATTGCCTCGTCGAAAGCCTGCAAAGAGTGGCATGGAAAGAGTGTCAAACAGCTGCATTTAAGGAGACCTCAGACTGGCCACCTCCACATCACCCCCCTGCCGTACCGATTTGGCCAGCTGACAGGCTCGCTCAGGAGAGTTGAGGATCTCATAGTAGAAGACTGAGAAGTTGAGGGCCAGGCCCAGACGGATGGGGTGTGTGGGCTGCATCTCGCTCTTGCTGATGTCAAACGCTGCTTGATAGGCCTCCTGGGAGTTGCCGATGATGGCTGGCAGAAGAGAAACAAGGCAGCGAAACAAGTGACACATCTGCATCATAGAGCAGCTTCTCCTGGAAATGAGGCACTATACCGTTGTACCCGAATGACCTTTAAAAGGCACATTGAAATAGAGTAATTCCCATTGACTGCTGCCACAGCTCTCAGCAGCCAAGCTTACAGTGACAGCAACACAGGTCACTAAGAGTAGGGGAAAATGGTCTAATAGATTTGCTCAGAGAGCATCCAATAGAAAAGCACTGGTATACAGGTAGTGGTGTTTTTGATTCTCTTGGATAGAAAATCACAGTATATGCAAGATCAAGAACTGCTGATTAGCCTGAAAACCCTCTTTGAAGAGAACCTATGGCTCCCGTGTAGCATGCCAGACATTCTCAGCCGATTTCACTTCCTGCCTGCTAACCTATCACAGCCTGTTCTTTTTTATACACAATGCAGAATCTGCCCATTCCCTCACAAAGAACCGGTGAACAAAAATAGATCCTTTTCAAAGGCTAGAATGACCCACCTATGCGTGGACGAAACCTGAAGGTACTGCAACACAAACTGCCGTCAAGATTAATACAGGAGGCGGTGAAAAGGCCGTCAAAATAGACGTGCTGGATACTCATCACGAGAGTAGAGGAAGGGTGAGAAAACAGGCCCATCTGCAGGGAACTGAGGGCTCTTCTTCAGGATAATAGAAGCAGCTCATGATATCAGTTCATGTGCTAACAAGCCATTGAAATTGTTAGAAAAACATTTGGTTTTACTTATTAATAGGATCCATATTAAAACAAGAGCAGACTATAAGCCAGTGTAGTCTAGCATGGACTGGGTATGAAAAGAAAAGAAATGAAGGCAAGCCCCCCACGGAATAGAAGCAGCCCCCCGTCACCCAGTGACACCCAGCTACTATGGGCACTTCCGTTCACTGTTAATGTCAGGCCAGATTGCTCTGAGGAAAACGTGTGCCAGTGCACGCAGACACACATTCGCATGTCAGAGCAGCCATATGGGTTCACTGTGACTCACCGGCTTCATACTCTTATCCAGTTCTGACTAAGGAAACGCAGTGAAACAGAAGGGAAACGTGGGAATATGTATTCTGAAACCTACAAATGTGGGAAAACACACACACACACACACACACACACACACACACACACACACACAGGGAGTCATGATTTGTACCACAACTACATCAGGGTGTTTCAGCTGGAGAAATGCAAGTACCTCAACTATGGACATCAGAGTGGAACATAGAAGCCTATGACTGCTGTGGGCTTAGGTGTTCAAACATGGAGAACAATATGCCCGGTGACATAAAAGTGAACGATAGCGATGAGTGACACAGACACAAAGGGCTGACAAGTTCACACTGAAGCGAAACGCCGCCATTTTGGCTCAGCACGCCGCATGACTCCCCCCTTCTCCGCCACGTCAGACCAGCCGCAGCATGTTCACTGGCTCTGGCCGTCGGGCTTGTGGGGACTTGTCCCCTACACTCCAGGCTGGGAGAAGGGAGCCACTGGAAGGCTCACGAGTTCCCGCCTCCACTCCACCCACCATGTGTTGCAGCATCACGGCGACAGTCCCCTCCCATCTCTGGCCACGTCTCAGGGACCCACCACGATTCCGTAATCAACTCCCCCAGCTCATCACATTTTTGCAGCACAGATTTTAAAAACCCTGTGATTACATTTATGCTAAAGAAAGAAAAAAAAAACATTTTAAAAAATGAAATACTGAAGAAAAAAAAATTAAAGGACATTTTAATAATAAAACCTTTAACAGCCCACAATGTTCAGGGTTGATAGGATGTGTCAAAAGCGCACTGAATTTGAGCTGGAAACAGTGAGGACAAAGACCATCAGATGGGGAGATACAGAGCCCCCAGGAGGAGGGGGGGACGGGGACTTTTAGAGTAAACACAACAACAGCTGTGATACATAGCAGGACCTGGAAAACAAACGAGCTTACTATAACATTACCCTCCAATAACAAACAAACTCATCTTCACTCACCGGGTGGAAAACAGGTCCCCCACCCCATCAACCAGGCCCAGATGCCTCATCACACTTACTGGCTTTCTCGTCTCCCAAGGCCACCTCTGCTAAGTAGCGGAAGTAATCTCCCTTCATTTTCAAGTAGAAGACTTTGCTCTCAGCAGGGCTTGCTTTGGGGATGAGATATTTGTCCAGGAGAACCTTAAAGATAAATACAAGAATAATCAAACAGCTTTCTGTCACTATTAAGCTCTTTAAGCACATTATACAATGTATCATCACAATATGGCAACCGTAGGAATACCGATCCTGGTGTTATGAACTGGTACTTGTGATGTATGTAAGCACAGAATAAGTGCCGCAGGGAGTCCACACTATACCGTTGGAGCGATCCAGAAAAAAATGCTCCGGCACCCCAACAGCCCCCCCCCAGCCATTCAGGGGAATGGGGGGAGGGGGCTGGCATGTTGAACTTTTGCTGGATTTGTAATACCGGCTAAAGTTTGCTCCAGAAACAAAAGCAAGCTTCCGATCATGCCGTCCTTCACAGCCACCAACAACTCCAGTCCTCAACAGTTTTTTGAGTGCCAAGTATCTTTTGGCGTTTCACCTGTATAGCGAGTGTCAGCGAAACACATCTTGTATGCTGTAGTAGTGCAGCCATTAAGGATTAAGGGCTGAATGCATTCCAGCAGCTGATCGGAAGGTTTATACAAGCAGCGCAATCCTTAACACTGCCAGGTGCTTGGACTGCATGCCTGCCTCTAGTGGGGACAAAGACTGAGGCTCAGATAACACAGATGCACCAGCCAGAGCCCAGAAACATACAGTGTCCCACTTAACCCTGGAAGGAATGTACCGACTGGCAGAACTGGCTCCATGAAATGGATCAAACCAACACTGCCAACAAGTTTCTGTGTAAGTTGACCTTCATCCTGTGGTTTGCTGAATACTCATATTTATACAACCACATTATGTGGAGTGTAGAAGTCTGAGGGCCAGACCTGCTCCACAAACGTGCCAGAAGCCAAATGGCTTATTCCGTAAGTGTCTCCTGTCCTTCATTGCTACAGAAAGGCAACTTGGCATCAGATATTCGATTTCTTACACCCAGAGAATAAATGCAAACAGTACAGGAACCACCGGATACCATTAAGTGTCGTTTGCAACCATTACATTCTTCCTAATTAAGAAAGATGTTTCAGAAAGCCATCAAAAACAAGGCTGCACCTAGAGAGCATACACCGTACATTCCAGATAGAGCTAGAGCGAATGACACAAGGTAAGGGGTAAAGAGTTTGCTTCATATATCTGATCATTTCTCCTTCCTTGATCATTATACAGCAATGCTAGTATATATTAACACTGGCTACCCCAAGGCTGTGAGGATGGGCACAGATCTAGGGCTTGTATCACGAAACTGGATTTTTGGGTTAGCAAGAACTTGTCTGATTTAAGGAACTCTGGACTAAATGTAAGGGGACGAAGATAAAGTCCATTTAAAGTGGAGTACCTTAAATCCGACAAGTTATCTAGCTAAGCAACAAATCTTGTTTCATGATACAGGCCCCTAGTCACAGAACACCCTCACGTACTTGAATGCCAACTTTGACCTGAATCTGAGAGCAGCTAATTTGGATATGTGGTCTAAACTCCACCTGAGATCCATCAAAGATTTCCCACCTCTACCAGACAAGAGCAAACCACACCTCTGATTCACAAACCAGCCATACCCGTGTTGACTTGCTTTGGCATTGAGGCAGTGTGGTATACCTGTGCTCACTGCTCACTGGCTGAGCCATATGAAAGGTTCCTTTTATCGCTTGCCTGAACACGCTTCATCTATTGCAAATATGCAGGTTCATTATACAGGAAAGAGATACAAGGTAGCATGTGCAATCACCCTCCAGTGAGGACGTGGAAATAAATTAAATGGAGTTTCTACTCCATCTTGTGCAGGGGGAAGCCTACTGCAAACATCATGTCGCCGTTAGCGTGGGGAAAAATGGGAATGTGGCACATTCCCATTCAGAAGGATTTTTGCGGCAAATGGAAGGAAAGGTGCCTCACCAGGACATCGTCGCAAATATCCTTGAGCTCCTTCTCAATCTTTTCCCGGTACTCCTTGGTCATCTGCTGCTTCTTCTCGTTGGACTCGGTCTTCTGCTCGATGCTGGAGACGACCCTCCAGGAAGAGCGACGGGCTCCCACCACGTTCTTGTAGGCCACAGAGAGTAGGTTGCGCTCCTCGTTGGACAGCTCGCCCCCCTGCTCTGTCACCGCCTTCATGGCGGCCGCCATGTCGTCATAGCGCTCCGCCTGCTCTGCCAGTTTGGCCTTCTGCACCAGCTCGCTCTTGTCCATGGCTGCTCAGTACTGTGGCCACAATGAGATTGACAGTAGTTCCAATTACAATCACTAACTGTCAGCTTTCAAGTGTGCTAACGGACATATGATCCCCGAATGAACAGCCGGCACTACCTGTCTGCTGGTATTTTCTATGCCAGTGTGAAACCAGCTGCCAGGTGAAGGAAAATGTGACTTAGATGAGACGACATGTAAATGAGTCCAAGCACCTTTCGTCCTGTTTTCCAGACACTGAACTAGATGATTGTTTCAGGTTTGTCTGAACACCGCTTCATGTAAGCTAAAATACACTGAATTCTACAAACTGACATAAACACGCACCCATTAAGAAAAACTTAAGCGATTTGGTACTTAATGTTTTAACACACAGTCATTTTCTCCAAGGCAAAGGTTTTTGAACTATTAATACAATCATTAAACTGTCACGATATACATGAAAGGGCACACGAGTATTAGACATGAGAAGCCTCAATAAAGCATTTACATTGTAAATGTCTTTCATTTAAAACGCAAGACTGATTGATAAACCCTAAACCAACACGTCGTTCAATTTTGTGTTCTCTCTTCAGATAAAAATGACTGGGTAGCCCAGATGGGACATGAATGATTAATAGATTTGACCAAAATTAAAATTAAACAACTTTCAGCCTCATATCTCACACATTTCAAAATCACGTTAGAGAACAATATCAGCTACAAGGTAACAGTTGCTGTGAACTACAAAAGTGACTGAGCGATAAATTCATTTTTTTGGACATTTCGAAAGCAAGAAATCCTCGTGAAAATTTTCAAATACAGGTTAATCTTTATCGTCTCTTGGATGCAAAAATTACTGAAAACCTCCTGGATGTATCACATCAGAGGGAGGTTGGGGATTTAAAGCCATTCCTCAGAAAATGTTTGTCTGAGGCCTGGGGTCTCAAAAAAAACTTTAGTCTAAATCAGGGTCATTGTTCAACCAATAGGTTAAACTGGATGGACAGGTTTATTCAAGTTAGAATTTTTAATCCTTCATAGTCTATTACACAGAAAAAAATGAAATGAAAAAAAAAATGCTATGGAACAAGGATGGGCCCTTCGTCTTCCAATGTACTGATGTATCTATGCTTTAAGTAAATCTGGGGACTGCAGTTCAATCTGTTACTCATGGGAGGGGGGGAGGGTGACTGCATGCTGAGTTCTGCAAAATCCCCCTCCTGCACCTGGAGTCCCCAGACAGACACGCTGCTCACTGTCACCTTGTCCCCTGTGAAGGGCCTTCAGTTTTTAACTAAAATGCATCCAAAAATTTCCTTAAGAGATTGTTTTAAGACATTCAGCATTTTTGAACTGCATCTACTACTTTTCCCTCAGTGGTTGTCACAGATTATACCTTTAACACAAAATATGTCTCCCTTTTAGTTAAGTAAATCAAACAACTAGTAGAATAAAAAGAACATTAGCAACTTCAAATTATTACAGCTGTCCTGTTTTAAAGCACACAGCAAACATTGTCCTACTAGCTTTAACTTAAACTACAGTTTCACTGCACATGTACAATGACAATAAAGATTATTCTCCTAACCAGTTAGTCTGTAGCACCTTCATAAGGCAATACGCAGCACCGACACCTACAGCTAAACACGCACTACAGTAAGCCAGTAACACTTCCCTACTTGAATCATGCAGAAGAGCCTCGAGGCATCACCAGTAATGTGTATCAGCAATGCCCCGCCATGTACAATCAATGCTTATTCTCCATCACGATCAGTCGCCCAGAGCAGTTTTAACCTGGCAATACGCACATCCGTCAGTCCTAAAATCCCGCCACGGCTGTCTAACCCACATGGACACAATGCGGGCGATACGTTTGCTGTCGCCAGTTGTGTCAAACCGAAACTTATTTTTTTTTCTAAATTTACCCGTGGGATCATTTACTCGTCGTAACAAAAAGAGGACTACGCGCGAAAATGAAGTTTAGTGCCAATACATTGTAACCCAAGATCACATTATAATCGAACTCGCCTGAAGGGTCTGGAAAACTACAAAATACACTTTATAAAATTGATTCCCCCCCCAAATCCTAAAAGTGTTAAAGCAGAAATTCGGTGAGCTGGCAGCGTCCGTACCTGCGCGGCCTCGGCCACACCCAGAGCCTGGCGCTACCTGACCCAACCTGTAGGCGGGTGGCCGCGCCTTGTCACGCCGCCCAGGGCAGAGTCGCGCGTCGGCGTCCAACCCAGAGCCGACTCCCCTTGTGCGGACAGCGTTTGAGAAGTTAATTCGCTTTATACGAGGTCGTTTCTAAAGTGCCGCTGGCCGGCTACAGGCTCGCATACAGCTACCCAGCCGCCCCAGTAACCGCAGGTCGGGGAAACCCGCTGAGGTTAAACTGGCTTCTCGGGGAAACCGCGGCACCGGTTACAGAGGCCAGCGCACAGCCGCCCAGCCCGGTTCGGCCCTGCCCATTCCGGCCACCGCTTACGTGCCGCCCTGCTACAGTTCGGGCGGCGGCCCGCTGTCTGTAAACGCCCTAAAAGAGGGTCTGTCACACCGCCCACCCGTGGCTACCCGACCCCTGGAACCACTGCACCTTTTAAGGGCTCGAGATGCTAACCGAGCCGTCCCCGAATACCGGCTCCAGCAGAGTCAGTCAGAGCCAATGTCGGACCGACGCCCAGTCGAAACGGGCCATACGGGAAGGAATCGCAAAAGCGGGATAAACCGACACCGAACCGGTGGAACGAGGCAACGGCGGACTGACGGGCTGCGGCACAGCCGAGCCACCGCCGCACACCTACTGCTCTACACCGAGGCGTTAGAGGAAGAGCAAGCGAGGTGAGACATTACAGGAGGAAGAGGAGGACGAGTGAAGATAAAGAGGACATGATGAAGAGGCGGCGGCAGGGATGCGCCTGCAGGCGGCACGGGACCGGACCGAGCCCTACCTGTGCGTGCGACGGCAGGACTCCTCGCGCTGGCCACACAGCTGACTCCGTCTCTGTCAGTCTAGCTCCGCGATCCACGGGGTTTCCCTCAGATCATCAGCCCGACGAGCAGGGGCAGGGCAAGGGACACTTACGTCAAGCGCTACCAAGGCAACCGCTGATTGACGTTCAGCGCGCTGAAAACGCGACCCGCGGCGCGCTTTTCCCTCCGCCCGCCTTTCATTCACTCTCATCATGTATTCCCCCATTCACTTCCTTTGTTTAGCGGTGCCCGTGGCCAGCCGAGCAGGAGCTCTGTTTCACTGACCATAGTCACTAACCCAGCAAAGAAAGTGGCGATAGAATGAGAGCGGTTCATATGCAAAACCTTTCGGGAGTGGCTGGCACAACAAACCTTCCCAGCCTGGTCATACGCCCCCTGTGAAATCCGTGATCTTGTCCGCTGTACCTTAGAGATGGAAATCCCCTTTAAATATTTTTAGTTCTGGGTGGGGGGTCCCCTTTATAAACGTATTGTTAATTAAATTAATTATATTTCATGTTCATTCAATTTTATTCACATTCTGAGTCTTTCATGCGTCCGTACATCATTACGCCACGAGGTGGCGATGGAAGGTGGTAAACGAACTACCATCATTCATTCATTCATTGAAAAAAGGAATCTGAATAGTGCTGTTTTGTGAAATAGAACCTCATGAACCTCTGCTGTTGATATGTTACAGTTTTCCCATACTTATATGGCCAGTAATTTCCAAAATGCACATTCCCTAGTAAAAAGTACAACAGAAATACAATTAAAGTAAGACTAAAGGCCCATGAAGGAAACGTGTTTCACTGGTTTTAAAGGCCAGCGCTGTGGACTGTAAATCGGATCAGTGGATGCACAGTTTGTGCTACAGCGATACTATTTTTGTCCTTTTGGAGTCTGATCCACAGGGAGATTTTATCTCATGTTTTCTGTGCAGACCTATTTATTAAGGTGCTAACCTGCTCCAATTTGCAGAGCTGCTAATTGTGTCCTAACTGCACTGATCTAAGTGCGGATATGTAAAGGTAATTAAATATATATCAACTTGCTGTTATTTAATGAGGAAAGGTCACTGAGGAAGGAAAGGTTTCCATTCCTGTTGGCTGGCTGCCAGGGCCCGTTTGCTCCAACTGACTGACACGCCTAAAGAAACTCTAAGCATTTGCCAAACTACACAAGTATTCTTCAGTTTCTGCTCAGAGTTTTATCGTTATAAAAACACAAAAACTTGGACATGGAGGATGACTTTAAGAGTTACATAGGAATCCAGGGTTATTGCGTGGTGATAGATGGTTAAGAGAATTAATACTGAACCAAAGAGGTCTGACCATATCCAAAATATTTTTTCTGTATAATTCATGTTTAAATATTGCCCTACAAAAGCGGAGAAAGAAATCTAGTTCCACATCCTAGGCAGCCAATCCAATCTCCTCCCTCTGCTGCCACCATTTCTTGTCCACCCTCTGCCGCCGCCATTCCGGTGTCCACCCTCTGCCACCGCCATTCCGGTGTCCACCCTCTGCTGCCGCCATTCCAGCGACCACCCAGAGTAACCTCCTCCAAAACTTAATTCACATATGTAAAATCTTACTGTAATCTTTAAGACTTGGGCCCTGAGCATTGCACTGTTTGCCCTGAAGTTACAGACTCATTAATGTTGCTGCCCAGGGGGAGAACAGCTCCATAATTTGCAATTCACTCATTCGTCCATCCAATCAGGCTTGCAGCCAGTGGAAAACTACTTAGGACAGTACAAAGCATGTGGCAGGATAGACACTGCAAACTTCAAATGTCACACACCATCTCACAAAGACACGGTGAGATATAGGTGAACGACTACCCTGCTGAAAGTCTTTGGGCCACGGGATGAATCTTGTGTAAAGTGGGAGAGAATATACAAAGTGGAGGATTGGATTGCATGCAAAGACACCCAGCGGTCCATTTGAAATGCTGCTATTATCCAAAGAAGCTCCATTCTGCGGGATAAATTAAGGAACATCAGACATTAGCTGCAGGATGAAGTTACATTATGAATCTTATCTCACTTTTCATACCATCTGGTATGCTACCGTTTTTCACCCTTTTCAGTGTTTCAAGACCTAAAATGCTTCTGCAGGTATGTGCACCTAAAGAACAGGTTAAACTGGTAGGAGGTAAACTGCTTGTTTCACAGCTTACAATAGCGGAGCTGAGGCTGACGTACAGGCAGCCCTCTGGTGGTGGGTGAGGTCAGCTGGTACTGCTTTGTAGTATTGATGGATATTAACAGGTATTGGTCGTTAAATTGGGGAAATGAGACTCTGCTAGAGGGTGAGAATGGCACCGACGCCAGGAAACAATGAAACTCATTATTATGAAATGATGCACGTTTTTTTTTTTCCTGAAGTGTGAGCCCCAGCTTATCAAGCAAGAAAACCTGCAAGACTGCACAGTGTGCTAGATTCGCTCCCCTCCCCTGGGGATTACCCTGGTGACTAGGGATTACCCCCCGGACTGGGAATGACCCTCCAGACTGACGATGACCCTCAGGACAGGCAGCGCTCCTCCCATGGGAGTCCTGAAGGGAGCACTGACTGCAAGGTCTGTGCCTTGTACTGTAGTACCAGGGAAGGACCCTCTGCTTTTGCCTGATGGTCCATCGGAGGAGTCACATGCAGCTGCACGGGGGATATCCCATGCAACACATTAAATAAGACAACAAGAACACAGTATCAATAGCTGATACCAGATATGGAAAGCGGCCAGTGGTTAGGTTACATAACAGCCTCTCCTAAGCCAAATCACCTTCACTGGGGTTATGTTTCAAAAAAGCCCACTAGATGGCGATGTTACACCAGAGTCGGAGAAGGAGCACCATGAGTGCCTGGAGGGTGAAGCAGTGGGAGCATCGAAAGGAGGGTGTGTCGAAATGTTTTCTATTGGCTGAAAATGCTGTCAATAAGCATTATCTCAGAAACAGACCGGTTAGGCAATGACTATGATTAATAGACATCTATAATTAAATGCCTGTTTCATATTTCTTCATATAGCGTAAGACAGGGCTCTTCAAATCTGGATCTCGATTCCAAATCCAGGCCTTGTTTTCAGTTCTCCCAGGTAGTTAGTTTAATAATCACTGATTCTGATTGGTCAGAGGCTTCACACCTGACTGACAGGTAAAGGAAGGCTGGAAAACCAGCAGTGCTCAGACCTCGAGGACCGTGATTTAAATAACCCTGGCGTAAGACATTTCCTGCGCTTGTTTACACTTATTGCCATACTTGCAGAAAAGGAAAATACTTGCCTGGTTTCACCCACTTTGCTACACTCTATTCCTGTTGACACGCCTACCCTTTGACACGCCCACAAACATTTAGACACACCCATGAACCTCTAGACACACCCATGAACCTTTAGACACGCCCACAAACCTTTCAACATGCCGAGTAACCTGTCGATACACCCGCTACTACAGCCTGCAGAGACATACGCTTGGAGAAATGGAATAGTCTTCCTACTAGTGTAGCACAAGCTAAAACCCTGGGTTCCTTTAAATTAGAGCTAGATAAGATTTTAACAACTCTGAGCTATTAGGTAAGTTCTCCCCAAACGAGCTTGATGGGCCGAATGGCCCCCTCTCATTTGTAAATTCCTTATGTTCTTATGAAGGAAGGAGGTTTAATTCACACATACACGCACTATGAGCAGTTAAAAGTCATTCCTTTACATGCAATCTGCACACACCAGGGCTAGAATTTTAACCTTGAACCCAGGAGATTTGAGGCTATAGTGCTCCTTGCTGTTCAGATGTAAGAGATTTAATTTAGAGGTGAACATTTTAAGCCCAATAGAGACAGTCCTTGACTGACGTCAGCATTCCATAAACAGAAGTCAAATGTTACTTTGTATTTACCTTCCCATACCATTCAAGTCACTTTATAGCAAAAAGCACATATGCCAAAAATATACTAGCAATATATACTAAAGTACACACATTAAATAAAAGAAGAAATAAAGTGCAAATTTACCTACAGGCAAATATTGTCTATTTGCTTTGGCACTTCCATTAACTTTATGTACCACGGGTATTTTTTAGTGAGATAGGATTTACTTAATTCAGCTTTATGTAAGCTGAGAGCTGCCTGTGTATCTTTTAGAATTGGTATATTTTCACAATTGACTGTCATCCATCCAGGGGTGCAGCTAGAAATTCGGGGCCCCCTGACAAAATGCCACCTTCGGGCCCCCCTCAGCTTGCCACTGTCACACTGAACAGTAATGGGTCCCCTGTACAGAGAAACTTCTGCTCAAGTCAATTTGCCTTACACTGTCCCAGACTTACACAAAAAAATGCCCGGCATACACATAATTTATGAATAGTGCTCACACAAAGCATCTGAAGTATGTTAAGAGTCATTGCCAGACAAGGTGGGCATCTTTTAAGTTCTCCTGTGTCTTGTGCCATGAACGCATCTATTCTAATTAATGCAGTATTTTAATCAAATTAATTTCATTGACTTGGCCTATGTCTTATTATCAAATTTAATATGTCTGACATTTACTAGAAAATTACCGGTATGTCAAATGTGTAATTTTTAAAATGTCTGTGTTGACAACAAATGCCTAGGCTAGGCTACGTTAGCCTAGGGTAGACGTCGTTGGGGTAGCCTAGGGTAGAAGAGGCTGGGGTAGGCTGGAGTAGGCTACGTTGAATGACGTATGTACATTTTGACTTATGTAAGGGTTGAGGAACGGTCAAAATATATTACTTGCTGAGCAAGAGGGAGGGTCTCCTTCAGCAGAATTCGCTGAGCAGGCCCCCGACGGCAAGTTTCGAGTGCTGGGCCCCTTGAATCTGACAGGGTATCTATATCCTTCGATGCCTCTGCTTCCATCCATCCGTTAATCCAATATAGGGTCATCAATTCATCTAACCAATTATTGATCCATGCATGCACTTTCTAAACACTTAACCTATTCATGGCCATAGATCCATGGATATATATCAATATATATTAAAATGCATATTTATAATGTTATTGCTAATATACTTTGGGAGATTTACATACATTTCAGGTATGTGTGGCACATTTTACATAGATGCAGCTGATCTCAGTAGTGAAGAAGAACACAGTCGCTAAATCTGTGCAGGGAATGAGCACGCCCCCTACTGGCTTGGAGTGCAGCAGCCACACACCACAGAGCAAAACAGGAGTCGCGGCAGCGGCCCAACTTATCCACCACAATGGGTGTGTCAGATATTTCAACCTCGACGTGAAAATCAGTTATCATTTTTATAAGACACTTCTGGCGGGAATACATTCGTTGTTCTTTGTAATGGCTGTCACATGCATAGTAGATAAAATATTGCAAAGACGTCATGGAAACCTCAATAGTTGCTCTACAATAAGTTTGTTTTTAAGCACGGCTTCTGTGGATGAGTGAAATCCATCATTTTAATTTAAGGACATTTATAATATAGTTGTCCCAACAAGAGTCTTAAATAACAATATTTTCAAATAACAGAATGCACATTTTCACTTAGGTTATAATTTTATACATTCTTCAGAGTGTTTCCTTATCTTATATCCTATGAAGGTGTATCATGGTGCTAGGAGGGCAGCCTCACACCCCGGAGTTCCTGCCTCTGGTATCGCATTTGGGATGGCATGATCATTTTACTAGAACATCACATGGTAGTGTGACACCACATCACGTCACAGACGACATGAAACAGCCTCCATCCCCACGGCAATTAACACGCTTCTCGACCAGCCTCAGCACGCAGCCGACCCCCCCCGGAGCGTCCTGCAGGGACAGTTGGGTATTAGCTTACTGTTTACATACCAATCACCAGATAAGCGGCAAATCTTTCACATCACAACACTGCCTTATAATGTTTTAGGGCTTGCAAAACATGCTACTGATCATAAACAGTGTAAGATACTAAGAGAAGCTGGAGCAAAATGGAGGAGATTTGCCATCTTGGTAGTGAGCTAACGCCCTCTTCAGGGTGACCCTCCCTGGGCTCAGCAAGGTGGCTGCGTCACCTGCTTAATCACAGCACAGCAACAGCCAGTCAAGCCAAACAAATAAATACACAATATAAACAAAAACAACTATCGTTTGCTGTCACATATTTGTGTATAATTATGAAAAATGGAAGAACAACGTAAATGTAAACAAATGGAAGAACAACGTAAATGTAGACAAAACCGTACCTGATCCGGCGGTCTTATCCAAAGGACTGCAATTTGGGGGGCTTGAGTCGCCTTGCCCAAGGGAGAGGGGGCCATATTCACTAGTATCCCGAGGGTCTTGAACACAGGGCCTGCTCCATGCTACTCATTTAACAAAGCCGACCTCCCTTTACAAGGTCAAACTGTCCATCCTCAAAATCAGGACTATTAAACTGTAGCCAGCCCATCAAAGCACTTATTAGACCAGTTAGAGTTGAAAATTCACGCTTTAAATGTGGAAATGTCTCTACAGTGCCTTTCTGTTTATAAAAGCAAGTTTTTGTGACTAGCTGGTAGGTGCTCGGTGCCCCCCACTGTAGGCCTTGGTCCTTCACTATTGCGATAACCTTTGACCCCTGAGTAAAGTAAGCCACACCCTGCATTCTTAAGACCTACCTCTTACTTAATGACACCATTCACTCGGGAACAATGACTCAAAATGTCTTGAGGAAAGTCACACCCACCTAATCTGCGGACTCGCTTTCCCGAGAGGTGTCTCGTTCACCGTGGAGGTTTCTGAAAGTCAGGTCCCAACGGTAACCATCTCTGCACCTACATATTTCAAATGACAGAAACTGATAGTGAATATAGCTGCAGGATATGGGCTGTTTTCCATGGCTGTTTGCTGTACATAGAAAGTTTCTAACTGACAAAAAATTCCAGAACATTCTGGAAAAAGAAGGCAGTCCGTGCCTCTCCAGTCAGGCTGTTTTGTAAGAGCCAGTAAAACCAGTAAGACTACAGGCTCTTGAGTCCTTCCTTTAATTTGTTTTCATCATCCAACAGGTCAGTCCAAAATCAACTCCGAGGCAATCTTCATTTTTCTGTTAGGGGAGGTATCGGTCTTCAAGATGGTTATTTTGTTTGGGAATGTAGGGAGCCTAGAGCCTCAGAGGAAGAGCAAAGGCTTTTCCTCCGTTTGACATGACATTAGAACAAGCCGTTCCTTTCTGTGACACCTGATGTCATCTGTTTCATTCTGCCTGCTGTCATATATTCTTGTGAAACAGGTTGATAAAGTCCCGGGGATGCGACGGTGGCCGTCGACCGCGCTCGAGCAAACCGAAAACCGCACTCAGGAGCCTCACGGCCACCAGAGTGCGGTCTGACTGTCATTCACAAGGACCAGTGACCACGCTCACTGCCGTAGGTAGGAACTGTAGGAGGGTCATGAGGGGCCTGGCTGACTTGTGGAGCTGTCCCCTCCTGAAGGCTACTCCAATGGAATGCGGGGGGGGGGGGGGGGGGTTATGTACCTCTCTGCCCGTTCCACAGTGCCTGCCTGAGCCCCCAGCGCTCACACTGAACGAGTGTTGCCAGCCAAACAGGTTGCTGTGCCCAGACACGCACCTTCCCTCATGACGTGTTGGGCCGGCGGCGCCCTCTTCAGGTTTCCGATGACGAGTGGCGGAGGACGGAGCAGCAGAACCTGAACGGATGTCGCGGGGAACTTTGCTGTGCATTTTTATATCTATATCAATGAAGGTTCCTATATCACTGGGGAAGCACATGCAACCAAATCATCACCTTATAGCCAAGAAGTGAAGCAATGCTCAGGTTGCTGACAGGGGAAACTGACTCACCAAGCCAAAGTGGGACCCGTCCGATTCCTGCATGACATGTAGGGGGTGACAAAATACACGGGGAGCCAGAAACAGAGGCAGAAAGGGACAGTGCAAGCAAATGGATATAGATGGAGCAGATCGATGGAAACGGAACTGAAAAAAATAACGAAAAATCTATCCATCCATCCGGCTTCCAATTGCTTATCCAGTACCAATGATGTAAATTTGGGTATGGATGTCCCTACCAATTAATTTAGTTTGGGACTGATTTGGTGTTGAAACCAAACCTACGCCCTTGTTCGGTACCAGGCCTGCAGACGAAAAAACAAACATTTTATTTGTAAATTGAATATTTTAGTCTGATTTTTATAATGTAATTTCTACAAAAATCACTGAAAGTGACTGTGTTTCTCCCAATTTATCAACTAATAATCTAGCGGCACAGATGACAGAATAATACAACACTCAAGACTGTGCACTTTGGCTGAAGCTCCCAAACTGCTTAGTTTTCCTTACGTGAAACTGCTGTTTTCTTCTTACCACCCCATTCAGTCATGCTAACGCACACTCCTGCTTATTAAGTTCATGCGAACGTTTCGCGAACCCCATAAAGACCTCATGACAAAGAAAAGTTTGCGTTCCCATGATTGGACTCACTTGAGCCGTGTGACTGGCTGCGGGGGCATTTCCGTTAGGCGTTTGGCACAAACTGTCAACACCTACGCGTTCACACGGGAAAAGACCGCAGATCTACCGTCACTCTTCAATGACGCTCCACGGTTACATTAATCTATTTAGCGGACCGTGTTGATCTGGCTTTCAGGTCATCACATAGTTATATGCTAACCTGAAAAATGCACATTTGCTGTTATATCAAGCATGATTGTATACAGCTATTGAGGACAGAAACCATTCAGCATTTGGCAGTCTGTCCAAAACTGAAAAATGGAGTATAAAGACCTTTAATATTTAGCGCCTTAAGCAGCCCAACAAAAGACTTGGAGCTGAGAGTTTTATAGTCTCCTGTTTAACGCAGAACGCACTCTGAAGGGCGCTGGCGATCCGGTGTTCTGACGAGTTGAACTACCTATTGAGACGTACTATCGAGCCTTTTAGCGCATGTGCAATTCCACCGTTTTGGGATTAGGGTTAGGTTTTAGGGGTTTGGGTTAGGGTAAGGGTTTTAGGGGGTTTGGGGGGTTAGGGTTATCGATTAGCACTACGGTAGGATAATTCGACAAAGTAGCTCATTTCGACAGAACACCGGCCGTTTGCCCCGAAAACATCCCAAAACCCCGTTTGTTTGTGAGAAGGAACCACCTAAAGTCCGTACCTGCAGGTAAGGCGGGTCTCACCAGCGCTCCCACAGCCAATCAGTGCTGCCGGTTGAACCAGTTTCAGCCAATCAACGTGAAGCCCGTCTTTCCTATTATCTTAATTAATGCCCTGTGAAAGAATCCTGAGTCTGTTCGCGATCCGCCGGCGGGGTGCATGGGCGCCTGACCGGGACATTTGGGGTTAGTGTCTGGGTGTCGGTACCGCACATAAAACTGTACATTTCTATGGGGTGCGCGGCAAAGCCGTTCGGCTCGGGCTCTTTGCAAAGATTGGTCTGAGCTTAAAAAGCGGTATTACCTGTATCCCGGCTTCGCTGCGGCATCTCTGCGACAGCAACAGCATCTGCACCGACTTGAAAGTCTAGTTTCAGGGCGAAAATTGGAGACAGAGCGAGATATGTCACAGGAGCCGGACAGGTAAGTGATGGCACATGGTTCTGGCGTAGGTGTGTACTTCGCGCTGGCATCCTTTGTATTATCCTGAAAACTGCCAATTGTTGATTAATAACAATAAAATATAGACCGTAAAATGTTTACAATAAAATTATAAGCACAAAAATTAATTTTTAAAAATGTATATTAGTGTCCCACAATCTCGTGCGTTTTTTTCTTTTACAGAGTTTATTACATTAATTCAGTGGCGATGCGGGGAAAATCTTACAATTAGTAATGCGGCCAAATATCCGTATTCACCCGAGATGCGATCCTGTATGTAGATTAGATTTTCCTGCGTTGGCTCCCCCGGTTGGGTGTACATTTGTATGATATTTAATTTATTTGGCAGTGGAAAAAAGCAATTTTAAGCTTTTAATTCTTAAGATCGAAGCTTGTTAATATGAAAACATTCAGATGTGAATGAAAGTGTGACTTCTGTCAAATAAACATAGCATTTTATAATATATTGCTTAATTATCGTTGTTATTTAGCCTACTTTGCTTTGTGAAATGTATTATTTCACAACATAAAGTATAGCTTTCATATATTCTAGTTAGATAATGAGCTGTTTGGTAAACATTGTGTTTATTATCTACTTAATTGGTTTGTCTTTCAGTGCTTAAAGCTTAAATTGTAAAAAAAATTAGATGAGGCTCATATTTCGACCCAGCGATCTGTCGATAGTTTTTAACTTTGTTATTTCTTTATTTGTTATTTCAAAAATACCTACTGTTTTTCAGTTACAGCTTCAGGATTTAGATGATGTATTGCACATCAACACGGCATCAGACACACCCGTAAATACATCTCACACGCGTGTCATGTGTTTGTACTGAAATATGAGTGATTCAGTCATCTTTTACACATACTCGCGCCGGTCAGCAAGCGCATGCGCGTTAATGCGTCTCAATATTTGGGTCTGTTTCTGCCAACAACAGCAAGGCACTGACAACTCGGACTTTCCAAAACCTGTCGTCTCTGTTGTTAAGGTACCTGCTCTTCCGAGTTGGTTTGGGTCGTTTGTATGTGAGGCCCTGTAGGATTCTGGGAGAGGCTTTATCACAGCTATCATAGCTATCACAGCTATCTTCGCCCCCTGCCATGTACCCTGAAGGTGCAGATTCTGTAATGCCCTGGGTGAGGGTCTAGGAGTAACCTTAACAGGCAGGCCCTATCCTTCATTCCGATTTACGTTAGCTGCGGTGAGAAGAAGAACAACTGTTACTTTCTAATTGGAATGAGCAGTAGAGGCGTGTGGAACAGAGTCCAACCATCTGAACAAGGGTTGTTGATAGATGGAGAGAGCGGATCCCACAGCACATGGGAGACGATGTGAGGATGGGTGACTCTCCCGCGGCACACGCGCACACGCAGACACGGAGAGATATCATGTTGTATGCACACTTGCGAGAGCGCTGCTCTACAGATGTTGACTTCTGCTTCTCAAGTTCCCGCCGCCCCTTTTGATGGCCATGCTGGGAAACGGCCGCCGAGGTAAACACACCACACCTGACAGGTCACACGGCACCCGCACGGCCCTGCTCGACCCGCATGGTAGTTGTGAGCGCAAACAGACCCTCCCATTTTGCTGGCGGGGGGGGCTCACGGTCAACGGTGTCAGCGTGAGTCACAGATCTTGTCTTGGTTTCTAGGGGAACAGATAAATTTAAGTGAGCGTTTACGGTGTTTTGTTATGAGCCCTCAATGAAGGTTGTACCTTTTTTTTTTAAGCACGTGAACTTATTACATCTACATGAACTTATTACATCTACATGAACTTATTACATCTACATGAACTTATTTAGCAGAGTTTCATCTATAACACGACTTACAAGATAATACAGCCCAAGCATACAGCTGTCAGCTAGATTCAAAAGCTTCCAATGAGAGAGTAGGAATAAGCTTTACAGCTGTAGTAAAAGATGGCCGTACAGACACGGCGTATGCTACGCTAACACTCAATACCTGTACGATAAACCATTGTGGATGAAGTTCCTGGGTCTCCTTCTGATGTC
>JAODJU010000046.1:4833729-4857809 GCA_026776725.1 Gnathonemus echidnorhynchus
GGAAGCTTGTGTTGGGGGGGGGGGGGGGGTCAGGGCACACTGGTGTAACCGGGTCTATCTGTTTCTCAGCAGGCGGCTGGTGGTGGTGGTCCCAAATGAGGTGTCCCTGCACCCACAGAGGATCTACACCAGCGAGGACGAGGCCTGGAAGACCTATCTGGAGAACCCGCTGACGGCTGCCACCAAAGCCATGATGAGCATCAACGGTGACGAGGACAGTGTGGCGGCCCTCGGCCTGCTCTACGACTACTATAAGGCGAGTGGTCACTCTGGGGGCGGGGAGGGTACGGCCGCGTGGGCGGGGCAGCTGTCCGGGTAAAGTCATGTGACTCTGTAGACCGACAGAGCTCACGCCTCGGACTGGTTTCGCCGAAGCGGTCTAGCTTTAGCTTCTTTGCTAATGACTAGCATAGCACGGGCCTTCCATGGGCTTTCCTGTGATCTCAGTCAGACGCGGCAGTTAACCGCTGTAGTAGCCCCTAAACCAGCCATGATGTTGCGGTGACTGGAGCAATACAGAGCAGGTCAAGGTCATGGCGGGGCCAGCGGCATAGGGTGCAAGACTGGGAGACACCCTACTGGTCCATCGTTGGATACACAAGCAAACTTATTTGCATTTTGCATTGTGTGCGTGTGATTCCCAGGTTCCTAAGGATAAGCGGCTACTGTCCCACGGTAAAGTGGCTGAGTCCCCAGAAGAGCATGAGAAAAGGTTAGTGCTTCCAGGGTGTTTATCTGCAGAGGCATATAACGGTAGTGAAAGATGCGGTAGGCGTCGCTATGGGAACGGCATCCTGCCTTTCAGCGCTGTTGTGCGTCCCTCACAGGAGTGGGCTGGACGCTGGTACCAGCCACATGGCTTTGGACACGGCCAACAATCGCGTCCAGGTGCTGAAGACGGTTCCCGTCAACCTTTCGCTGAACTCTGAACACCCGGACGTGAAGCGAGACCCCTACACGGGGAGCTCCGGTGGCGCCGCGGCCGGGCCCCTGCTGAAGGCCGAGCCGTACGCCCCCTACAGGCTGCCGGGGGAGGGGCAGGCCCGTGGGTATGATGTCAGCCCCTTCAACGTGTCACCTGGGTATCAGGGGGCGTACTGCAAAGGCGAGCAGCGAGGCAGCCCGGACAGCACCTACGAGCAGGAGCGCAAGGTGAGGGGCAGCCTGGGGCTCGCCTTGGGAAGTGGGGGAGACCTGAGCACCCGATAGGGCCGTCGTGGGATGGGGGTTGGGATTCAGGCACAATGACACCCTGCCTTTTTAGGTTTCTGTGCCCGGCCAGACGTCTAAGATGCTGTGCGTTACATGTTGACAAGGGCGTAGGAGAGAATTTGATATTGAGAAGGACACTTAATAATTTAAATGTAAAGTTTTTTTGGGGGAGGGGGGTGAATGAAGCCAAATTAAATACTGGGGAGTACACACTCCCCCCGTCGACCTGGTTCCTATTCCCCTGTACGCTGGCATTAAATGTTTCCCGGTCATGTGACCGCTTAATATCTCGTTGCGTATCTCGCTGGTTGCTCCTTGGTTCACACGGCGCTTGTTATGTTTGCAAACAGAAGTTCTGCCCGTCATCAGTCCTGGGTGCTGATGCTTTTGTCCACGACCAGTCAGGCATGTAAGTCAACCGTCCGCGACCCCATTCGGCCTCGCGACGCGGACGGGGCTTCCCATGATGCCGAGCACCTCGAAAGAGGCCCATTTGCTCTCACGGTCGCCGAATTTAACATTTCTGGAACGCACCTCCATTTCAGAGACACCTTCCAGTACGTGCTGGATGCCACTAAGTCACTGCGACAGAAGCAGGGAGAGGCGCCCATGACCTATTTGAACAAGGGCCAGTTTTATGCAGTGACTCTGAGCGAGACCAGTGCCAACAAGGGCCTGCGTCACCCTATCAGCAAAGTCAGGGTGAGTGGTGCATTGTGGGAAGGCCAGTGCTGTGCGGTGCATTGTGGGAAGGGCGCTCTCAACCAAAGGGCATGCAAAGTCATGTCAGAGTCTAATGACCATTTCAGAATAAATACTAATTAAAACCAAGTTGAGTCTCAGTTCTGGGCAAAGTGACAAATTGTTACATTGTTAATTAAATCTGTAAGTTGGTTGCTTTCACACTGTTCCGGAACTTTCTACCTACACCCGGCAATTCAGTGGAAGCAGAGAGAGATTTTGGGCCCCATGAGAGTATATTACACAGAGCCCCTAGCCAGACCAATCCAGTATATTCCAAATTTTTTACGGTCCCTGTCTCTCTGGGGCCCTTGGAATAGTCTTTTTATGATGCTCCTGAGTAGAAGAAATTAGTGTCCAGAAGAGTGAGGCCAAAGACATATTGAGATCGATGTGAGCTCAGACTCGCCCACTCTGCCCAGCCGTTGTGATGACCGTATTGTAACATCCCCCCCCTCCCCCAGAGCGTGATCATGGTGGTGTTCAGTCCAGAGAAGAACCGGGATGAACAGCTGAAATACTGGAAATACTGGCACAGCCGCCAGCATACTGCCAAGCAGCGGGTCCTGGACATCGGTAAGACTGCTGGGTCTGGTCAGTGAGACACGCTGGATCTCCAGTTGCTGGCTCGGTGATTAATGGGTGGGTGTGTGTGTGTGTGTGGAAGCCCTGATGTCACAGTGTGTAGTAAAGAGCCGCGATGCCTCCAGGCGTAACAGGCAGGTTGTGGTTGTATGAATGGTTAAGCATCTCCGATATGCACCATGTAACCTGTAACAGGGAACTACTCAGTTCAGTTCTCACAAAGCAGAAATCGCTATTGCTCAATCCCTTATAGTACAACCAGTTTCCCTCCATTGATCTGAGGTCTGTCTCTCTCCCAATGATCACATTTTATTGTCCCTTCTAACTGGGAGGGGGACAGGCCCTATTTTCCCATCCCTCTCTTTTATGATGTTGATAATGATGGTAGTAAACAGTTTAGTAAACAGCAGTGAGGCTTGTGCTCCTTTTATTGCATGCGAGCGGCTTTGATCAGTGGACGGTGCATTCAAGCCCCTGGCGGTGACTCTGTGGGGTGGGTGCGGCCCGTGCGGAGGTCACGGGTTTGTCGTCGTCGTCGCTGTTGTTGCAGTTCGCTGACAGTTCTATGGCTGACAGGAAAAAAAAAAACGAAAGGGCAGCATTCAGGGTGTTTGTTTATTGATAATTAATCGTATTCAAAGGCAGTGTTCAGTGAGGCAGGAAAGCATCTCTGAGATATTCGGTGACCAACAAGTTGCTACTTGTGTGTTGCGCAGATGCAGGTGGATGTGTGGGAACATGCTGGGGGGGTGACTTGTATGGACAGAAAGAGGAATGTCCCAGAGTCCTTTGAGGCGCCAGTGAACAGCAGGAGTTCTAATTCTCTGTAGCTTTTGGGCTTCGAAAGTCGTTTTGAAAGAACTTTATTTAACTGTCAGTTCCCTCTCTCCCATGTGGACTCCAGACCCATGCAGGCCAGAATAGTTCTAAATGCGTTCATGTGATTTCCTTCCTGCTTAAAAACCGCGAGGAGATCGCCACTGTCTCTTAGAGATGTGGACACATCATCGCGGTCCTGTGCAGGATGCCTCTGGCCTGGCTACCTGCTGCACAGCTTCAAAGTGAATTTTCTCAGAGTGCCCCCCCCCCCCCCCCGAATCTTCTCTGAGATGGACTGAGCCACACCTTTGCCTTATAGTGTGACACCTGTCTACTCTATAGGAATAGATGAAGTGTAATCATAGCAGGGGGGAGGCAGCTGCAGAGCCGGGCCACACTGGGGTGACCCGGAGGAGCAGAGCGGTGCAGGGGGGCTCGTCTTTGTGACACGGACCCTTGGAAAGCATATGGCAGCACGAAGCCGCTCAAACAGGCCTGCAGGAAGTGAAACCCAACACTCCGGCATTGATTTGAATAGCAGTTGAGCCCTGATTACACCGAACGCCTCAGGACATGTCATAGGATCCAGGATTTGAATAGGGCTGTTTAACGCAGACCAAGAGCCAGCGGCCCACCGCCCCCACCCCCCACGAAACGCCAGCCTGGCTGCGTCCCGGCCACCGTGGCTGACATCACTGTTCCCGGCCTGCTCGGTGCTGCCATGTTGGACGGGGCGTCAGATCACCCCGAAAAGACTACAGTGCCAACAATGCCTCGTCCCAGAAGAGTCACATGGTGCTGTACAATGAAACGGATGGCGTTGTGGATCTTGCAGTCTAGTTGGTGACATGTTGTTAAGCACATGTTCAAAATATAAACCGATTAAAACGCGAACGGCAGAATTAGCTGTTTAAAATTTGCAAGAATTCTGCTGAAGATTCATGCTGTCGATTTTTAACAATAGACAGAAGAGAGAGGTTCATTCACACTTCTGCACAGTGGATTGATTTTCATTCTCTTACCATACAGATGTTTTGAAGGAGTCCTGTTTGTTTACCAAACGGTATTATCTTTAAGAGATTACACGTGTCTATTGCTTTCATGGGAACTCTTATCTAACTCTATCTTATCTAACTTGATCACAAGGCGCAAGAGGTTTATTTGACTTTGAAAACCCTTTAGTAGCTGGTTGTTGTTTTGTTGGATGCCTAAAAATAACGTTCCCCGATACCCCTGATGTTCACGGAGCAGAATCCTTTGCAAACCTCATAACAGCTTCACTCCATCAGCAGCACGTTTTATTAAGAGAAGCTGCCTGTTCCTCTCTGTTCTTCACAGCTGACTACAAAGAGAGCTTCAACACCATCGGCAACATCGAGGAGATCGCCTACAATGCTGTGTCCTTCACCTGGGACGTGAACGAAGATGCAAAGGTGAAAAGCAGCCCTCTCCGCCCCTCCCATCACACGTGCCCTCGGAGGGGGGGGGGGGGGGCGGTTCTTTGCATTTCACCCGCTTCTACATGTTTCACCTGTGTGTGATAAGAGGCCGTGAATGAGCCTGGGTTTGCACTGAGCCTCGTGGGATTGTAATGCATGATGGACGCCTTCGCCAGCAGCCGAGTGCTTTTTCAGATTCGTTTGCCATCGAATCGTTCGTTTCTGTTCAGTACATAAATATCTGAATGTAAGAGACTGGCCGTGGCTGGGGAGACCTGTGGTGTCGGCACTGTTCCAAGCCCCGAGGGGGGTGTGTGTGTGTGCTGCCCCCCAACCCCCCAGTGGGATGGGCGTCTGTCTCTCAGCACTGCCCCAGGGCTAGTCAGCAGTGACCTGTGACCGGCACGAGGTGCCCCACTGCCTGTTTGTTTTGCGCTCAGCTCCTTGTCGGCGGGACGGGGCTCGGATTTCACCGGTGCCAGGTGGAGGGCCGGCGCGCTGGCTTGAGTGACCCGCCCCAGGCTTCGAGCCCGGTTCTGCCCCCGTGTCAAATGTCTCTTTGTCTGTATTGTCTGGGGTGGGGGACCTGAGAAATCCTCTGTCTCATTTCTGTGAGTAAATATTTGGTCACAGGCCGGGCTGCTTCCCTGGAGCTTTGCTTGAATTAACTGATCACATGCCCCCACCTTCCACCCCCCTGGGGTGGAGCCTTCAGTCCAATTAAAACAGATCTTCACTGTGGTGCTGGGCAGCATCCTCTCCAAGCTAAATTACTGATCCAGTCTGACTCTTCTGTCTATTCATATCTTAATAGTGATGTGTTTCTGCGCTGCTCTTCATTATAATAGACACATTTTATGTGTTGCTATGACTTTAAGCACAAAACTTAACCTAAGATTGAAATATTCCCGTCGATATTAGGCAGCTGAATCGGATGACCTGATCATAGCCTTTTCTCTGTCTGAAGCCGTCGGTCCTTTTCTGATAACCATCTGTGTGCTCAGTAAGACCTAAAGCTATGTGACAATTCCAAGGTGCACTTTAGCCCTAAAGACATGCTAGCCTGATCCGGAGTGGAGGTGAGCATGCACCGGTTTCCTGGAACGCCATTGATCTGCGGAGCGGGAACGACAGCGGGGGGGCTCGCTGCGTTCCAGATGGAGATCAGAGTGTTTCACAGGGGCTTTAATTCAGCGCACTTCCGGGTATCCGGCAGTAAAACGTTGCCTCAAATGAAGCAAGAGGTAACCCTTCTGTCAGAACAGACCACCCTTTTAAGTGAAGCATTTCTGCTCTTCATGGGTAGAGAGTCATTGCGACGTCTCCAGCTTATTGCAGTGGTAATAGTAACTCAGACTTCACTGCACCTTCCTTGCTACATACAAAGCAACTGTTATGTTATGGTTAGATAAACTAAGTTGGTATCAAGCAGATTAAACCCCTCTGCAGGCCGTTTCAAACCGGCACACCTAACCTGCACCAGCTGACCGAATTCATCAACAAAAGCAAACAAAAGTTCAAAGGGACTGTGCTGAGCCACTTACGCCCGTCCGCAGACTGCTGACTTTCCTGTGCTGAGCCACTTACGCCCGTCCGCAGACTGCTGACTATCCTGTGCTGAGCCACTTACGCCCGTCCGCAGACTGCTGACTATCCTGTGCTGAGCCACTTATGCTCGTCTGCAGACTGCTGACTATCCTGTGCTGAGCAAGTTCATTAACTGTGAAATTAATGAACTTGCGAGCTATTTAATTATGGGTTCTGGTCAGCTTTGTGTGGTGGAGCCCCCTCTGGTGTCTGTGGAGGTCCACCCTGCCCAGGACTACACAGCACACTGGCAGATGCTGGGAGGTCACATGGTCTAACGCGCACAGATATGTGCGTCGCCTGCTGATAGGAGGCGCTGGTGCGTCTGCTCTGACTTCTCTTAAGTAGGAAGAAAGACTCTGTATCACACCAGGGGCTGGTCTGCTCTCTGACTCTCTGAGACTCCGTATCACACTGGGGGGTGGTCTGCTCTCTGATTCACTGAGACTCAGTATCACACCAGGGGCTGGTCTGCTCTCTGATTTACTGAGACTCTGTATCACACCAGGGGCTGGTCTGCTCTTTCATTCACCTGTGTGTTAGACTGAAGGGTGAAACTGTGAAGCTGCTGTTGATCTGTTAAAATCTCTGTGCCAGTCTGGAGGAAACATGAACAAATGTTATGAATGAAAGAACAAACAAGAGCAAAGCCAGATGGCCCCAGTTTGAACTGGGCGCATGTAGGAGGCCATGAGGTCGCAGTGATTTGGGGCAGTTCCTTCAGCAACAACCAGTGAAGGGTATTGTGGGTAACAGAGGTTCTTAAGAAGCAGACTGGTAACTAAAATACTGTGGTCACATTTCAGGAGTGGAACTATTGTTCTCTAAAGAAAGGTGCTTAATCTGTTTCATTATGCATGCAGCTATATAATCGCTATAATCTGGTTAAATACGCAGCTCAGCTTAGACAAGAATTAAACCGGAATGTAGTGCCTGAGTGAATTCTAACATAGAGATCTGTGTGAGTGGAAATTCTCAATAGCCAGTTTTATTGGTCGATCTGCTGGTTATTGACCAATCAGATAACCGTCCTCCATCTGATTGACAGATCTTCATCACAGTTAACTGCCTGAGCACGGACTTCTCCTCCCAGAAGGGTGTGAAAGGACTTCCTCTGACGATCCAGATCGACACCTACAGCTATAACAATCACAGCAACAAGCCACTTCATCGAGCGTACACCCAGATCAAGGTCTTCTGTGACAAGGTCAGTGTGAGCTGTGAACACCTTAGATCCCATTCCAAATGCCCTGCTGATGGCTTCAGAGTAATTAGCAGACGTGATTCATTCACAGACCCAAAAGTCAAAGTGCACAGAGGCTACCACAGTGGAAGTTCTCCCCCTAGTGGTCAGATTGGAAAGTGTCAGGATATTTCATTATGAATCCCCAAATCAACATACACGTTAGGATAATGCACAGAGCATATTTCTACAAAGGACTGCAGCAGAGCTTTTGACAGACAGTTTGTTCCTGGTCCAAGGGCGCGGAGAGGAAGATCCGGGATGAGGAGAGGAAGCAGATCCGAAAGAAAGCCAAAGGTGAGGCGTATGCTGCTGGCTCTGGTGTGCAGGATGTGGGCCCAGATCCTGGGGACGCCCCCACCTCTCTGAAGACCAGCCTCACCTTCAAGGGATTCTAGGTCAACATTCAATTGTTTGGGCTTTAGCCATCAGACCGAAGTCTTTAGGAAGGAGAAGCCATAGCTCAGGAGAGATTCGGCTGCATGTTTCAGATATCTGACCCACGTTGCTGTCACATTGCTGGGATGGGGGGTGCAGTGTTTCACCGAAGTTCCCTCTTTGTGTTGCACTAATGTAGCTCCTTGTTGGTCACCAGGGAAAGACGGTGGGCCGGGAGCCCCACCACTGACCAAGAAGGTGGACTGCACCTACTTCAAGACCATGACGGACCTGAACTCGCAGCCCGTCCTCTTCATTCCCGATGTTCACTTTGGAAACTTGCAGAGGGCAGGGCAGGTGAGCGTACTGGGATTTGGGGGGTGTAAGAGGAGCTCGTAGACTGTCACACAAAAGCTAAACTGGGAAAAAAAAAGTGCAAGCCAACAGTTGAAGGTCACGTGGAATCGGGAGAGACGTTGAGTAGAAGTAATGAGCGCGAGTCCTTAGGGATCACATATGACCAGTTATACCTGTGTGCTTTTTTCCTGTCCCCAGATCTATGCCATCAACACTGAGGAGGTTGAGAAGGATGGGTAAGTGTTTAGATTCCAAAGAACGGAAACTGACAGTCCATCTCTGCAGTGAATAGAACAAATTCCAAACACATAGTAGAGGCTCCTCCCCCAAATGTTTTGATACAGTTTGATTGGTTGTTATTGGGAAGTGAGATCAGTGACTATTCTTATGATGTGTTAGTGATGGTGTACTGGGCTCTCTTCTGTTGGCCTTTACAGAAGCATGGTGGTAAAGAGCATATTCAGACCATCTCAGGATGAATACAGTGCCTCCCCATCCAAGCAGATGAAGGGGGACCCACAGAAGAAAGGTGTGTCCTGGCAGCATGACTGAGCACCACGACGTGGTTGTAAAATCTCAGCTATGATTATAGCCACTGAAATAGCACTTTTAGAAGCCCATAAAACTGCAGCATGAAAGAAAATCAGAGGATTGAACACAGGCCAGCTTTCAGCAGTGATTATACCTATCTGCTCAAATGACTGTGGTTATAGACACATGGATATAGACAATGACTCTGAGAAGACAGACAGATCGCGTGGGCTGTCTGTAATGGAAATGCCGTCTCTCCATCCCCCAGTGCTCCTGTACGTGCGGAATGAGTCTGATGAGGTCTTCGATGCTTTAGTGCTGAAGTCCCCAACATTACAGGGCCTCATGGATGCGGTGAGCCTCTCTCTGCATCTGGACCATTTCTGCTGTCATTATTATCTGTGCACAGGTGTGCATCATGAGGTCCAGAATATCTGGATTTGATCATGATGGAACCGGTGAACTAACAAAGTTCTTTGTTTTCCCTCAGATTTCAGAAAAATATGGCATTCCTATTGAGAGAATGGCGAAAGTCTACAAGAGAAACAAAAAAGGGTAAAGAATGGGGTTTATGCCAACAAAAGACAATTATGAGATCCAACTATGGACATGTCACCTTAATGTGTTTGTAGGCAAATGACATGAATGGTTGTTAATGGTAAGCTTACATCATCTCGCTTTCAGGATTCTGGTCAACATGGATGACAACATTATCGAGCACTACTCCAATGAGGATACATTCATTCTGAGCATCGACCATCTAGCAGACGCCTACAGAGTCACACTAACAGAGATTTGAGTGGCTTTTGAGGGACTGCAGCGTCTTTTGTAGCATCTTGGTCCATTTGAATCGTGGAGGTCAGCGTGGAGAAAGGCCTGGAGCATACCAAAGCCAGCATCCCCCTTAGACCAGTTCCCTTACACATCTTCTCCAAATGGACCGATCTTGTAAATATGGCTTTGCCCGATACTTTGTCACATTACTCTGGACTTTCTGAGTTCTGAAGACCTTGAGCTGGGTTCTGTAAGCTATCTCTTCAGAGGGAAAACAATGTTATTTTTGTTTCTGGCATTGGCATCATCCAGTGAAACGCGCTGTTGAGCATGAAGTGAGAAGGCTTGGTGTTGGCCGGGTCCAATCCAGCCCCAGAGAGACAGCAGGGACCATGCTGAGGCCTGACGTCACACTTGTATGTGCTACCAGAGGAACCATCAGTAAGCGGACAGAATTTTGAACGGGTCCAGAAGACTGGGCCAGCTGGCCACAGTGCATTAAGAGCGCTTATAGGGGACAGCACTGTATCCATCGTCTGAGCCCTCAGGAATGCAGGTGACCCTTTGTCCTAGTGCAGTGTGCATCACTGAACAAAGACATTTAAAGGACAATCATGTTTTCTACTTCTCTGTGAAAAAATGGAGGCAAATGTTCAGTGTGTTGCTGTTCTATTGCATTTGGCATGGTGGATATCTCCCTGAAGCAGCTCTCTTGGAGACGAATCACATCTCCGCAGATCACCTGAGCTTCACAGAGAAGCGAAACCAAACTCGGCTTGCTAACAGTCATCTTATACTCATAGGGTTGGACTAAAGAGTATAAACCACTTTTGTACTTTTTTAAGGTTTTTTTTTTAAAACAGACGTATTTATTTTATTGGTAATATAAAATCTGTAAATATGACGGATATGTCTGCATTTGATGGAGGTACCAAGCAGAGCTGTTACATGCAGGAAACTCCAGCAGTCATACTGGTGAGCTTCATTGTTAACTGTGATTAATGACAGGGATGAGCAGTTATTAACTGAAGCGCCTGATTAGACTGCAGTGTGTGTGTGTGTGTGTGTGAGAGAGAGAGAGAGAGAGTCTGTCTGACTGTTTCCATCAAAATATCAGTGCACAGTGTCTGTGGAGGACAGGCCATCTGACCCAACCCACACAGATACTCAAACATCTCATTCTGGCCAAGATTACGTGAAAATGTACCTTCAAAAACCTTAGAAAACTGTAGCAGGCGAACTGTTATATACTGGAAAGTTTACACTTTGCATATTAAATTTCTCACCGTTTCACTAAAAAAAAAAAAAAAAGTATGAAAATAAACACACTGCCTGGCATCTCCTAAAGGTCTGGTCTGGAAAGTGTGCATGACCCCTTTTCCCGTGACCTTTTGCTCCTGTGGCCCCCAGACATGGTTTTGGTTGTCTGAATGTTTCATTTGTTCAGGTTATTTCATGCTGCCCTAAAACAGCAGCTATGAAGCGAGATTTTTTGAAGAAAACGCACAAGGTGTGTCTCTGGAAAACATGCAGGCTTTATTGAATCCCGTGGCTGTGGATGATTAGCAGGTGATGGACGCCTCCGCTGGTGAAGAGAAGCATTCGATTCAGGTGGTAAAAACAAGTGAGACTAAATGAGCCCCCAGGGCAAACAGGCAGGACAGCACAGCACGAGCACTGGAGACATACAGTGATGAGCTGCAGATTTGAACCCAGGATCGCCATCCTGCCGTGACCTCATCACTACGGAATGCACATCCCCAACACACCTAACACGAGCGTCCATTTACAGAACACACTTTCAACTTGACATACAAGACAATCACTCACTCAAAACTAAAAATATTGGCAGCTGGGTCACCTCCTTCTACTGTAAGATAAGATGCCTGTTTTCTGACGTCAGTATATTCATAAATAAACACAAGTATTTTTTTTTTCCCCAGGAGCTCTGAAAAGTTACATAAACAGAAAAAAAGAGCTTTTTTGGTTTGTTTTTTGCTTAAGACTTCTACGTTTAGAATGTCACATTACACTGCACTGATGATCAGTAAATTCCCACAAGGCTTCCCTCGGCCTGACTTTCAATCCCCACGTCTCAGAAATGCAACTGCCCAAAAAGGAAACAGTTCAGGGAATTAAAAAATGGATATTCAGTAATAATCTTGGCGCGGTCTAACTCGCAAAGAAATGCCTATCTGTGAAGCTGCAGCACGCACACGCCATCTGGTAAATTCTCCAGTACATGCCCCACGAAGCCTTAAAAAACAAGCAAAAAGACGGCAACCGGTGCTTTCACATCAGAAGGTCAGAGGTCATCATAGTCTACAGTTCAGAGGTCAGAAGTCATCCTTGTCCACTTCCAGCGACGTCCAGTGATGAGTCCTAATATGTTTCTCATGCATTGTGTTGTTTTCTGAGTGTCCCTATGAGTTGTATTTTGTGTGTGGGGGGGGGCCAGGGTTCAAAGTTCGATATACATATAAACATCAATTTTCCTCTCAGAAGTCCAGCTGTTCAGGGAGGGAAATCCTCAGAGTGAACAGGGCCATAGTTGAGAGGTGGCACATGTGTGTGTCTGTGTGTTTGCATGAGGGATGCACATGTGTGCCTGATTGTCAGTTTTTCTGTGAGTTTGTATGCACACACACATGTAGTCCCCACCAGTACAGTTACACAACATGCATTTGTATAACTGACTGTGACGCTACGTATTCAGATAAAATGACGCTTAAAAAGTACAAAAGGAACAAAATAAAAATAAATATGGTGAGGTGAAATGCTGGCTTAGCCCAGACTGGTGCTGCTGGGGTCACACTGCAGCAGACGCACGATAGAGGGGTCGTTCTTCGCTCCCTCCACAAACTCCGCCAGGGACAGCTTGCCTGGGGAAAACAGGCACACCAGTAATAATCTCAGAAGCCATTTCTTTGTCTCTGCTGCAGTTCCATTGTACCACCAGTAGGTGGCAGTATATCATGGCCCGAGATCTACACTACTAACTACATGCACAGTCTTTCCTTGTTGATTATAAACAAACTCTCATGCAGCTCCACCCTTATGTTGTTCATGATCCAGGCCTTCACACCTTGATATTTCAGCATTGCAATGTCAGCTAGTAGCCTATGAATCGGCAGTCTGCCAACTCACCATCACCATTGGTGTCCATCTGCTTGAAAATCTTATCTGTCCGCTTCTCTGGTGTGGACTCGTCCTCAGGCATCTTCATCACCGAGGACACCATTCTGTAGATTGCCTGAAGGAGACAGTATGACGGCATACGTTAGGTGGGCAGAGCACTGCATTATGGGTCAACTGCAGGAACGTCGTCCACAGGACATTGTGGGCAAGCGGACTGATGGCTGGGGGCGGAGTCCATTCTGCCGGCTGTCTGGCGTCCCTCCTGTCATTCCTCAGGTCAGCCCACAACAAGCAAGTGAACAGGCAAACCTTGAGGTTGGTCCAAGGCCACGATTTATGGAACATAAGACATGCAAATATGACGGATGAGACAGATGCAAAGCTTCTGCGGCTGCAGTAATAACCAGCAGCCACAGCTGTGCCCTGATGCATGCCTCGCTAGCCACTGTGGGCCTGCAGCCGAACCCAGGCGGCTACACCACTGCCAAGTGTCACGGGTTTGTGCAGAGCAGAGACATGCGCTGTCAGGTTGACTGTAATCAGCCCATGAGGGTCATACAGACCCCCCCCCCCGAAGGCAGCTCTCTGTGGGTCCGGCTGAACTAACCGCGTGTTCTGATCGCCATCAGCAGTCAGATTATTCCCTGGAGTGGTTAGCATTTCAGCATCCGGACTTTGCTGAGCTGACTGGAGAAGCAAGCGGGTCTATCTGCCGCGTGTGAGCTTCCATCCCAATCACACCAGGTTCCTCCTGAAACCACACTCTGGAAGGTAAGGGGCTTCAACACAGCCTTGCTTCGTGTCATCAATGACATCTTTTCCCTAACCCTAACCCCTAACTTCCATCTGATCTGGCAGGCATGTAATTTTATCAGCTAGCATCACTCAATAACCATCATCATCAACATCATTCTGACAATGATGGGCATGGCTAAGAAATTAAGCACCAGTGCCAGACACTGATGGGCACAACTAGGGCTCAGAGCTCAAAGTCACTCCCCCACAACCAGGGCTAAGCCTGTGGGTTACAAGTGCATGTACCAGAAAACACAATCTTAACAATGACTGACTGACCATGTCACTGCTCTACATTTACATGTGCCTGGCATCAAGCATGCAGGCATGCGAGGAGTGGGTAGGGTACCAACCTGCACGATCTCCAGCATCTCGGCCTTGCTGATGTAGCCGTTGCCATCCAGGTCGTACATGCTGAAGGCCCACTTGAGCTTCTGCTCCAGCCTGCCACGTGACGTCACACTCAACGCGATGATGAACTCCCGGAAGTCTATCGTGCCGTCACCGTTGGCGTCGAAGGTACGGAAGACATGTTCGGCGAACTTGGAGGCGTCGCCGTAGGGGAAGAAGTTCCCATAGATCTTCTTGAACTCATCCATGGAGAGCGCGCCGCTGGGGCAGTCTCGCAGGAAACCCTTGTACCACTCCTGGATCTCATACTCGCTGAAGTCCGTGCTCTCCAGCAGGTCCTGCATCAGCTCCGGGCGGATCTTGCTGTTCTGTTTGCCCATGTTGCACAGTCAGTTTTGGCTGAAGGGCCTGGGTAGGGAGAAGCTGGAGGGAAGAGAGCCTGGCTTAGTTTGCGAGACTATACCTAGTGTGACGCCGTTCTGCTCCACCACGACACACCAGGTCCTGTTCAAAGGTTCCTGACAGCTTCATTTTCTACCCGGCTGCATCATATTTCCTCACACTCTCCCTCACATCTAGCACACTGATTTTTCACAGCTACAATAAGACCCCCATCCTGAAGCTACAAGCAGGGCAGTTCATCCCGGATCAGCATGCATGCACATTAAAGTTCTCAGCCATCGCCCACAATGTCTTGATTCCAAAAGGAACCTCTAGTGCTAAGTGTGACAGGAATTCACAGTAAGACCACCTGTGACTTCCCATTGAAAGGAGAGAATTTAAGCATCGGTAAAGATTCCAGGGAAATTTTATCAGTTGTTGAATTCTTTAATGGGCACATTTTGTCTCTAGTGGCAAATATATAATGGTGAATAAGACAGTAAGACCTTCAGAGCCATCTGCTGTTCTGTCATTCTTTGCACCATGAGAACTTAGGGCCGTACAAAGAACAGGGAATAGTTTAGCCCTATTGTGGTAACACTCCTTAGAGTACACTGTTTGAAGAAAAAGATAATGTTTCTAAATTCAGATGATTGAAAATGTGAATCGAACGAGACCTTGGATGCAAGTCTACAGCTGTGATTAATGCTGAGCGAGCTGACACACTGGGCGTGGGCTGGAGAGCCCGCTGGGTCCTGGTCCTCCACGTCCGCCAGAGCCCAGAATATCCAGCATGATGCACGAGAAGAGACAGCTGCTTGTGAAAGCCTTCCGGCTCCTTCCCATCATGGAGGGTGTCATCAAGCATCCTTCTCAGTCCTCCGGATGCCTTGACGACTGAGCCCAGAGGGGGACTGAACCCAGGATTATAAAAAGCAGTGCCTTCAAGAACCATAACTACTGTGAACTGTTTCACATAAAAATGCAACGACTAGAGACTTTCCTTGAGTGCCAAGGCATTTTTCTACAGATAGTACCTGACTCGTGCTGCCTTTTTTATTTGTTGGCCTAACCTCAGCTCTGAAATCGGGGGAAGGAGGAGCAGTTCACTTTAGCCAGTGGACTAGAGTGATTATGGGTGGTGAAAATTCAGAATCTCAACACCGTGACCTCCAGTGCAGATTCACAAGCCAGAAATAGAAATGCAGACAAAAGGTTTTTCTAAGAAATGTCAGGATTTTTTTCCTGCAGGTTCTTTAAGGTGCTGTAAACACAAACATTTTTCTGACAACACCATCAATAGGAATTACACATCTGCATCCTCATTCCATAATTCATTTATTTTGCGTTGTGTTTCATTCAGTCGTCATTGTACCCATGTTTCATTACATCAGGAAAAGGAAGAAAAATAAGTCATCATGATAAGAGACATTCCCTGTATGGATCAGATTAGAATATATCATGACTCTTACTTGCTCCTGGCTTCTGAATGCTATTTTTTATTATTATTATTTTTTTTTTTTGCTTTGATAGGGATTAATAGGGTTTTTACAGGTAAAGTGTAAGAAATTTGATATTTAACTTCAAACCAAACATGTACATAATGATTTTTACATACATCGTGACATTAAGAGCAACTTTTCAGCTATTGAAATTCCTAAATGTGATACATTTGTAACCTTCAGGTTGTAAACATTAAAAAAAGAATTAAACTTTAACCTTCTGTGTCCAGCCACCATAAGCAGTAAAAGAAGGAGTAGGTGACAATTATCACGTAATTGCCTTATCGCGATTATTTGAACTGACTGCGATCAGTTCAAATCACTATTTTCACATCGTTTTCTACCATGTAATGTTTAACTGGCACTCATTAACATAATCTCGATGTGATTCCGAACCCACACATACCACCTGCCCCATTTCTATCTCGCACGACTTCGCATGCGCAGCATTACACGTCTCAGCAAATTGTACCATGGTGCCCGATGTGTACCACTTCGTTTCACGACACTTTCATGACCCAGCCTGATCCCGTTAGTATTTCTTTTCACTACTTCAGGTTCATTTTACGGGCTGTTTGTGAGCGAGCTGGACAAAATGGACGACAAGAACGAACACTTAAAATCTCCAGTAAAGAAAAAGGATTTTTTTAAGTCGACAGAATCATTAACACAAGTGGTCAATGTCATGTTTCACAAAGCCGGATTTCTTGCTTAGCCGGATAACTTGTCAGATGAATGGTTTATCTCTAGGCATTTAACTTCTTGTTTGTTAATGTCATATCAGGCATCTATATTTTTTTGTTTACAAAGTCTAAAAGGGAAATGAAATTTATGTTAAAATATTCAATATTTAGTCCTTAAGTTGTGTATGCAATATTAAACTATGATTAGATTAACTCTAGGATGATAGTGTTATAAAATGAACAGAAAAAGACAATTAAATCGCAATTAGTTGCATGATAATTAATTGTCAACTAAAATTTCATGATTGTGACAGCCCTGCTTCTAAGATATAATCACCAAAGGCAGTATAAAAAAAATTAAAAACCAGGGTCTAACCATCACAAACAGTATAAGAGTGAAACCCCCAGTATGTAACCATTATAAATGGAGTAATGTGAGAGGCTTGCTTGATTATGGAGATTCACTCATGCTCCAAACATCAAAAGGACTTGCACCTGTCCGTTTTATCAGCTGCAGCAGTTTCTGAGTTCAGCTCAAATACAGTTGTTGGCAAAGGGAGACTAGATACTTCTTGGAGGGTGAAAAATGCATCCCACCTCCTCTGGTACACAATCCTTGATGGGAAAATTACCCAGTGACCAGTAAGCCTGCCACTGTGCTGAATATTGTTTCAGTGTAACACTCCAGGAAGAAGCAGTTACTGACATTAACTTCTTCAGCATGGCTTGTGTGGAACAGCTTCAGTAAGTGACTGGGTAGCTGGAACACTGCAGATGAAATCCTTGCTTTGTTCACTTCACTGATTTGGCCCATTCACATTGTTTGTCATGTTTACACAGAGAGGCATAGGGGGAACAATGATTCAAAACAAAGAGATCCATTAGACATCGTGCCCTAATTAAAATCCTGTCTATTAAAAGTTAACTAAAATGAAATTTGGTACTGCCACTCTGTTCTGCAGAACATGGGCCAAGAGAGACCACTGAAAGCCAGGTGAAACCATCAGTCAGTGGAGACCAGGAGCAATTAGAGATTCCAGGAGCCTGTGGGACCCATGAGCCGGGGGAGTGCTGGAGCCATCGACGACTGCAAGAACCCAACAGGAACCATGAGCCGGGGGAGTGCTAGAGCCACCAACGACTGCCAGAACCCAACAGGAACCATGAGTCAGTGGAAACCAGACACCATTAGAGACTCAGAAACCAGTAGGAACCATGAACCAGTGGAGACCAGGGGTGAATCTCAATACCAAGAACACAAAGATACTTGAGGTCTTGGCAAGACCGATCTTGCCAACTTGCCTTCCAAGAATGAGCTTGGGGTGCAATGAATCATGGGATTAGTCTCATTTGTCAAGGATGCAACCGACGTATCCTTGATATTTGGGGCGGAACAAGACCAGCATCCGGGGATTTTTAATGTCCTCATGTACTTGTGTTCTTAGTATTAGAACAGGTCTTCGGCAATGGAAGATGACGTAAAACAGGGACATGGGAAAACAAGTACACATATTGAGATTCAACCCCAGGAGCCATTAGGGACTGTCGGAAGCCAGCAGAAACCAAAGAAGAACAATACAATAATAGAAGAATAATCCTGCAGAGACATGCACAATGCATACTGTACAAAAGGCAACATATAATAGTAACTCTTCTAAATCCTGGACACAAATGGCCAGATTATTTTCATTTTACAGAATTTCACACGCATGCTTCTCTTGCATCTTACTTCTTCAGTGAACATCATTTTATAAGTCCAAAGAAGTCATACAGAACTTTGGGGACAGAGCAGTTTGATCATAAAATATCAGTGACCTTGTGCTGGGGCGTCCAGCTGCATCCACACACAGTGGAGTAGACTGCGGTATCTTGGACTAATGGATTCCTGGGATACTCAAGGGCTTACAGCAGGTACAACTAAGCTAGCAGTGGCCGGCTGGGAAGGAGGATTGAAGGCTGGGTTATTTCTAGGCCACCTTAGGAACTGTCCATTCTCTTCAATTAACCCTAAGGCTCTTACTGAAACGACTCTCAAAGCGATGATGCTGTTACATAAGAAAGCGAGGAGTTGCTACATATGACCCTCTTCAGTGGGCAGAAGACTGCAACACCACCTCCGGAGATGTTGATAGGTCAGTCAAGAACAGCGGCAGACAGTCAAATCCATTAAGGCACTTCAGCAGTTGCCTAACAAACCCATCGCTCCCTTATAGTAACAAACTATATACTGCTTCAGTAACTCTACTGCAATTATGGGGACTGACATGAGGGCGTTCAGAGTGACAGAAGATGGTATCTGCTCCCCAAGCTTTTCAGGCCGAGCTGATCCTGCATTTATCAGAAGCGATGCCCTTGATGAGATACCACGATGAAAACGCAGCAGCGACTGAACGCAATTTATGCTGTAGCTTCTCCTCTAAGTCTCTGTGTTAGCAAACATCAGAAAGAACATAGCAGGAAATCATATTACTATATATACAGGCAACTTTATGCTAACAAACTGAAATTAGAGGTGCACCAATCCCACGTTTTCAGTGCAGATACGATCCCGATACCTGAATTAAGGGTATTGGCAGATATGAATACCAATCCTATACCAAAACTCTTTTTAAACTAGTAAATACAAATAAAAAAAATGCCAAAACAGCTTTGTTAATTAGGCTACTAAAAGATACATAATCTACTGTTCCACCTCATTTGTATATCATGTTTTAAATGTTTTTGAGACATTTGCAGTTCAATATGAATATCTTCCAAGTGAGTGTACCCTAGGGACAAATGCTTAAAATGTCCCGCAATTTTTCTCCCACTGGCAACAGCGTCACTTACACTTAACTGCGATAGCAGTCCCTCGTGTATCACAAGCTGTGGTGAGTGCGCAAAGCAGCCAAGCTAGCGACTCCCAAATCACCCACTGCTTTTTTCAGATTACACGCAATTTCATGCGCTTTGTTTAGTGGGACTTTCCGCTAAACTCTACTCCCACCTCTCAAAACTTTGTTTTTACAAAGACTGGAAATTGCCATACTACTAGTTGCTGTTTCAAGTGTAATATACTTCTAGATTGCAAACATGTCTGACATACCAAATAGATTGAGTGGCAATATTAGCGTTCAGCTTGATTGCCACGAAAACACATCTAAAATGTGGAAGAGCTGCTGTGCGACTGATTGTGATTTAATAAGAAACAGAAGCTGTCTTTTTACAGACTGCTGATAGCTACTTAACCAGGGATCAGTCACATATGGCCGATACTCAATCCAGCTAATTAGGTATGGATCAGTGTCAATATTGATCCCAAATATCGGATTGGTGCACCTCTCAGTGAAATGACTGGAAATAAACCTTTGATCATTAGCTTCCAAGCATTGCCGGAACCCTGAATAAAAGAATACAAAAACCTTTAAAATTCAGCAGCGTCTGCTAAACCTCCTTGCCTAGATAGTAAACACACGATAGCTGGGTTACGAAATGACATTCTCTGACTTCACACAGCGAGGATGTGCATGCCAAAGAAGGCTTAAGGCACTTGTGTACATCAATGTTTACACCTTTCGCACTTGTTAGCCCTTTAGCTTCTCAGGCTAAGGGGTCAGATTAGAGCTGCAACCTTGAAGGTGGACTTTCGCTCCAGGATACAGGATCAGTGGTTCTATGACCTTAATCTTTACCACACCAAACTCTATAGCTCCAATAGAGATCAGTGGCTGTGTGATGAAGGACCTCAAATGGACTTTTAAAGTTTTTTCTTACCATTTTTGCCTCTATCTAATCCAGGGTCCTAATTATCCCAAATCTTGACAGAAGCCAGTAGCTGCTTCTTATAAAACACTCACATGTGTTCAAGGGCATAATTCAACTGGCCACATGGTCGACACACAGCTACAAGCCTATCTGTTAGTAACATGCCGCACCTCTCTGCTGTGTTTCCATTGGCCATTTCAAGACACCATAAAATCTCATGGGAAATGGCTTCTATTTTAAAGTCTCATAGGTTTCACAGAACAAACAAATCGAAGTGGTTTTTAAGCAAAATAAAAAGATAACACTTTATTGCCAATGCATGTAATGCTGTTCAGAGACATAAGCTGCACTGTTACTGTGCTCATGTCTGAGGTCACACGCAGTCAGATGAATGTGGCTGGTTCCCCAGCAGCCTGCAGTGCGTCTCCACTCTGGGGTAATGCAGAAGCAAATGAGGGAGTTCATGGGGGTGACATCAACAAACATCCGGACTGCCTGAATCAGTTTCCCAGTTAGCTCAGAAACAGACGACATAAGAATAATAATAATTATTATTATTATAATAATTGATACTTTACTGATCCCCATGGGGAAATTCTCTTCTTGCCTCTTTCATCTTGCTCTCTGTAGGTGAGAGCAAACTGGCCATGAAGGGCAGCCCTCCCCCCCCCCTGCAGTGCCCAGGGAGCTGGTGGTTAAGGGCCTTGCTCAAGGACCCACACAAGTGCAGAGGCTCGAATCAGCGACCTTCTGATCACAGGTCCGGAGGCTCGGCCCACTAGCCACACAATACCACACTACAAGCAGCAATGCTGACAGAGGGAGAACTGTTTGGTACAGATCTTCTTTTAATCTTTATCTGTAGAAATGAACTCTGTTGTGCTTTATGTCCATCAACTAAGGAGAATTCCCACTGTGAATTAAATAATAATATTAATAAAAATAATGATAATAAGAGTTGACCTCTCCCACTCTCTACCCTCTGGCAGGAGACCTGGAGCCATCAGAGCCAAAACCAGCAGACACAGGGACAGTTTCTGTTCCACTGCAGTGTCCCTCACCAACAGTGACTGGTCTGCTAACAACAGACACTTTGCACTTCAGTCAGCTGATATCCTATAACTCTTCCTTGCATCAGCCCTGCTCACTAATATTCTCTATGTAATCTAATGTAATCTAATCTATCATCTCTCTATTGCATACGATTCCACTTCTGACTGACGATACAGTCTACTGTAAAAAGTACATGTAAAATTTCATGTGTGCATCCTAAAATTGGCTTGAAATTGTCTTTCATGTTGTATTTCCTTACCAGTGAAGACCCGCAAAACTGATATTTTTTATATATAATACGTTATTATATTATATTATATTAATATACTTGGCAAATAAAGATCTGTGAGATTGTGATTAAGGATCAAACCACTGTAACCCTGGAAAGTGGGTGGGAGATAAACCAGCCCTCCGGACAACCAAGAACAAAACATGAGGTTCGGATTAGAATAGCGAGCCTCATGGCCTCTCCGGACGGTCAGTGTTTGAAAGAGTCCCAGTGGAAAGATCTCCTGCTTCTATACACGCCTAGTCTCCACGGCTCATTACCCTCAAATGGCTCACCGCCTCTCGCAGGCGCATCTCACAAAGCCGGTAATCTGGAGATCAGGGCGGGTGTGAAAATCCTGCAGCATCATCAACATCAACATCGACAACTGCAAGAGTCACCGCTTCACGGAGCTTCCGGTAAGATCTGCACAGCACGCTCGGGCAAACTAGCAGGTTTTATCAGATGGCAATCAAACCATTCGCTGTACACAGAGTGCTCCTTTTGTTATTTACGCACAGGGGCGCGCACGACACGCGCGTGCTGAGATCACGTTTTATGCCTCTGGTTTGAGTCACACGCCGATCACTCCAGAGCCCTCGCCTGTCCCACTGGATCCTGCACACGAGACCACTGGGAGGACACGGTCTCTCTATTTCGTGCAACTCTAGGACAGAAGTCAGCTGAAAGGCTCGGCATGTTTTCAGAGATTATATGCTGCCCCCCACCTCCCGAATAAAAAACAAAACACAATCCTCAGCCCCGCCCAGGGTCCAGTGCAGTTCTGAGTTCTCCAAAGTGACGAGTGAGCAGGGTGGACCTTCAGATCAGCTCATTCTGTGAGCATCCTTACTTCCTGCTTCCTCAAAACTGCTGGTCATTCACTTCCCCTGTTTCTGTGTTTATACCAGGTTTGAACTTTCCTCTCAGTCGGATACCTCAGCTTATCTGGCATAATACCTCAATGACAGGTCTCATGTTAATCGGACTCATACATCACATAAGTGGGACGTGGACATCTTAAAGTAAAACTACCATTCACTTTAAACAGTTAAATATATGTGGAAATAAACACTAATCATTAAGCTCCCACTTTTGCTGCCTCAGAGTGCGCAGATAATGAAAAATGACACATGTCGCCCGGGAATACGGCGCCGAACTGGATGAACAACTTCGGCAAGAGGTGGGAGCAGACAAGCAGGCAGCTTCTCACGACCCTGCTCGGGGTGTCCTTCGGCCAGGCCAGCCCTGCTGCTCCGCGGCTGCCGACACCCGCCTGTTGCTTCTGCTTGGTCTCACGGTTCACATCTAATGGAACTTCCTGCGTGTGACAGTCCGAGGGTCGGCAAAGACGAGCCTCCGGCGGCTCTCACACCTCAAACTCATACGCGGCACTTCCCATCCCCTGGTGCCCTGGCATCGGCTCCAAAGTCACGTTAAAACAAAAGCGTCGAAGCCTGAAGCCTGAAGCCTCACCGAGCAGCGGTGCACCGTCCGACCCCCCCGGTCCCCGGTCACAACGGCAGCGCAGCGTCCGACCCCCGGTCCCCTGTCAGGGCACCAATCACAATCTCCCCGTAAAGAAGATTTAAACTCCTCACCTTACTTATTGACTTGACAGCCAGCCGCTAACAGTCCATAACCGAGCACTTTCCCCAGCAAGTAGTGGTGGGAGCTACTCGGGGCGGCGGGCGACGCGGAGAGAACAGACGGAGAAGAAGCGGCAGATCCAACTCCAAACTTCACTAGGTTCCCCGGAGCCTTCAGCTCGGCGCCAAGACCCGCCCCCTCTGCGTCACGACGCTGCGTCACGTGGGCGGGGCCAGTCCGCGTTGCTCCGGCAACAAGGGCACCGTGCTGAAATGATTTTGACCGGTCATGTATCAGGCTTTTTGACAGAATCTGAGCTTAAAGACACAGCATTGTTGTTTGTACCATTCCTATATCGAGAATGCGAACAAATATACGATTTATAACTGACTAAAAAAATAATACACAGATAACATACTTTTATTCGTACAAGTACATTGAAATTCTTTGATTTTTACATGTTTCATATACTTCAGTATGACACACAAAGATACAGCTGACCAAAGTCTGGGGTCAGAGCACAGGACCAGCCTTTTATTTCAGAGTTAAGGGCTTTGCTCAAGAGCCTAACAGACGCAAGACTCAAACCAAGACACGTGTACTGCAATGCATGAACTGTGGACAGATGTCTCCTCTCACACTGGGAGACATGCGCTCTTTTAAAGGATTAGACAAACGAGATCCCATCGTTAGCTCTAATTTAGCTAAGCACCTTCAGAAACCACTCTTTTCACTCCAAAGTCAGCTGAATGTGTAATTTACCAATGTAACTGATTTAACTTGAAAATGTTGTGCTTAATGCAAGGTCCCAGTTAGATTGTAGTTCCTCTGAAGCAGTGTTTCTCAACCCAGTCCTCGGGGACCCCCAGACAGTCCACATTTTTGTTCCCTCCCAGCTCGTAACACAGC
>JAODJU010000046.1:4862348-4875676 GCA_026776725.1 Gnathonemus echidnorhynchus
AAATCTTAAGTTTATGCATTTTGATGGTAAATAAGTTAAATGAACTCATATTTTTAAGTGATAGGTCCAAAATGCAATATTTTAAGTAATGTTTAGTCAACATTACTTGATTGTATAAGTAAACACAGCATTAGGGTTTACAGTGTACGTCATCGTCATGTATTCTGGCTGGCAATGCATAAAATTGCACTAATTTCAGATGTTTGGCACATGGAGGGCATTTTTATAGAAGATACACTAAACAATGTAAAAATTCAGACAAAACAAAATTTGCCCCGTCTATCTGAAAAGTGAATGTTATTTACAAGACATGATGAATTCATTCCCCCGTCTTCCCGAGCTTGTCGTACTTATAAGAATGCACTGAATTGTTTTTTCAACAGATTTCTACATACGAAGGAAAATTCTCCTACGAATATCTTTTACAAACATGCATTAATTTTTAGACAAACCGGTGCTAAGACTAAACACAGCATTGCGAAGCAATTTAACCTTAACCCGTCTAAACAGAGCGGAAGAGAAACCTGACCACCAAATGCTCTTTGTGTCCAGCAGGTGGCAGCAGAACACTGCTTTCTATAACTTCTCAAAATATTGCTTTATTAAAAACGGTATTCTGTAAATGGTCAGTTGTGGGCATGCATATATGTCTGTGTCTCACTACACTAACTAAAGTATTTTTGTCTTCGAAATTCACATAAAGGGACTGTTCCTATTTTCTGAAGAGCACATTCAGTCACACCGTCTCATTGCGATACCGAGATTAATGGCCGTGCTTCCAAAGTGCAGGGTGGAAAATGACTGTAGAACTGAAGTCTTCAAAACCATACGATGATGGCCTAGTTTTCATCCTTTCAGCCTGACATCTGCCTTATTTTACAGCCTGAATTAGCCAAGGGCAAATTGCTGGCCATTATTTTGCACAAGATGCCGGAGCGTGTTGCTCTGTAGTGAGGATGTGATAATGTTAGTCAGAGCCTTGCCACCTGCCTGCCGCCTCTGCTGCCTGTCCTAAGTGCGGAGCTCAGCTGTTAAACTATCCTGCCACCAGGAACGGAGGAGAAGAGCGAGATTTGGCCTGGAAGCAGATGGCCAAAATGTCCAGTGTTTCTCTATCTTTTTACTAAGTTAGAACTCAGAGAGTGCAGTAGATTCAGTCAGCAGTTCACCCCAAAATGGAAGGGGGGGGTAGAGTGTCAAAAACAGGAAAGATGAGGGGTTGAGCTGAAAATCATGAGTAATCTCACTGAATTACTGTTCCTTTGCACTAAATCTACATTATCAATAACAATTTACTATTTTGCATCATATATATGACTGAAACAATATTTGCAAACTAATTGATTAAATATCCTCTATATGTACTTCAGGAGACAAGGCTTCATCCCTGCCAATCAGACCTCACGTTTTTCGGGAGAAGCTCTCTGATTCGCTGCAGTGCACTTAAGTACCCTCCCTAAATACCCAGGCCCGCCTCCCGCTCTACACAGCAAAGTGTCCCTGCTCCTCAGTCCTCTTGCTGTCCCACAACACGCACATGGCCACCTGAAGCTCTGCTCTGACCTGTAACCAGAGACAGGAGGGTTACTGTCCCTTTGCTCTTTTGTTGAATGTTCACATGGCCTGAGGCGATGCAGGTGCCTCATATCCATTACACTTCCAGGTCCCGCGGTGGTACAGGGGAGAGGTGAGGGACGCCATGACCTTGCTGCCGGGCTCTGCGGCCTGTCGATCTCACATCAGCCCCTCACCCTCATCCTGACGTGACCCTGATCTTCAGCAGCCGGCGAAATCAGGGATCTTCCTGCAGCCTGATGTGGCCTTGTGGTCGAGGTGATGAAAATCCTTTGTTTCCCGAGCTGGCGGGGACCCTGTGCGTGTGTGCTGTCCTCGTCCTTGGAGAAAAGGGGGGAGGGGGAGTCTTAGCTACGGACCCCCCCAGCTATTACTCCTGCTCCTGCCCGTCGTTCTGGCGGCCAGGCCCCAACCAGCTGGCGGGGATATTACAGCCTAATTGCTGTGTACACAGGCGGGCACCTGCCCTGGCTGTTTACACTGTGCCATGCACTCACACCTGAGGCCCAGTGGGGCCGGCGTGGGGCAGGGGTGTAATTTCAGCCTCTGGACGGCCTCAAGAGGTTATTGTGCGGATGAAGGAAGCCCAGATTCAGGCACCCACACCTGTGCCACAGAAAACACTGCTAATTAATCACCGCAGCAGAAGCTAAAGGAGAATAACAGCAGCAAAAAGGGATTTACTCTCAAGCCACACAGCTACACATCAGAAGGAAAACCTCCAGGAATGTTAACCTGAAATCCTTTATTGTGGGACAAAACGGCCTGCTTGTTTTTAATCATCAGCGGAAAGTGATACAGGGTCTCCAACCCAAAACCAGTAAGGCCACAGGGGCCAAAGAACGTCACTGAGATGAGATTTATTTGCATCCTATGTTGGGGTAGGGTGGGGAATGAATGAAAGGATGGATGTCATGGTCAAAAGACTAACAGGAAGCATCTAAAGGGCAATTGGACCTGCCACTATGTGATTATGAAACAGCTAAACAGAGCAAACAGTGAGTGATAAGCTCACAAGCGCCCCCTGCTGGATCAGGCAATGCACAGATTCCAGACAAAGAGTCACTTTTCACTCGTGGAGGTTTCTACGATCAAGCTATGAAAGAATGGCATACACAGAAAGAGAGTAAACTTGACAGAGAGAAAGAGGGAAATTGAGAGAGAAAACACTTATAGGGAGAGATGAAACACTGCTGCAGTAACATTCAACCTAAGGGAAAAGATTTCAGGAAATACTATAAGATTACTTTTAAATCATAAAGGAAAATGAAACTGCAAGGAGAGAAGCGTCATCATCAATCAGTTATTCATTCACTCATTCATTAATTTTCCAGCACTTATCTGGGTTGAGTCACATAAATTAATTCACATCTTGTCCGCATTTCTGCAGACATCAGCGTTTTCCAGACCACCCGGATAGAAAACCCTGAGATAATGACCTGACCAATAACACAGCAGCGAGGCCGCACGTGGTCTCCCCGTGACTGCCCGCTTCACTCTCCGCCCCTGAAGCTCTGCCTGGGCGACCCCAACAGCCATCGTAGCTCACTGCACAGCACACTGACCAACTGCACAGATAACGAGTCCACTGACAGCACTTTGGGGCCAGCCCTACAGGGGGTGCCGGCGAGTAACATAAGAGACCTGACGAATATGGGACTGGTCCTAAGGCTGGGTGAGCAGCTGGGGTCTGACACGTGGAGTATGAATGCAGTGTTAAGGTTACAGGATAAAGACATCAGCAAGCGGATTTGCCTTCATCAGGGACGCGTCATCTGTTAGGTGCTGAGCCACCATCTGGAGACGGGAAGCAGAACTGACACCTGTAAGACACCACCGGGAGGAACAGCGTGACCAGAAGGTAGAAGCAGGTAGACAAAGGTTGCGGTTTATGTCTGAACCACGACCGTGGACCAGAAAGACCCTCGGTAGCATCTAGCAGCCAGGTCCTGCAGAATTGTTCTTACAAGCTGACAGTAGCTGTGCTGTGTCACTCCAAGTGCTGAATGTATTAATGTATCTACCTTTAGGCCCATCGTCTTCACAAAAACAGAGAAACACGCGAATTCCACGAGTGAATGCCTTAATGGGTAAAATACTGAAGTGTTCGTCAATACTGCCCACTGTGTTAGTGCATTTCTGACTTTCCAACAGGAAGTTCCTGATTCGTTCGATTATCAAACGCCTTCCTGCTGGAGGAGCTGCTCGCCTCTGTGAATCTGTCCTCCCTGCTGCTTTGGCTACCCCTCATCTCCCACCCCAGCCAGTCAACACGCTACCAGAGAGCGAACAAGGCCGCTGATCTGTAGGGGGTTCCTCTGTAAAAGTAAGTCAAACGAGCGGCGTGGCGACAGCGAAGCCCCAGAGATTAGTTCATTAACGCGGATCCTAACATGCTTACCGCCTTAAGCGAAAACCTCCTCACTTACACACACAGAAGACTACAAATCATCTGCTAAAAATATCCCAAGAAAACCAAACTGTGTTCTTTATAAATCATCTTTACAGATCCTCTAGAGGACCCGGTAACACCCCGAAAGTACCAAGCATCCTCTCCTTATTAATATCATTTGATATGCGCGCTGGGTTCATCTTGGAGCAAGCAAAGTAGAGAGAGGGACCTGCTTGGGCTTAATCAAGGCTTCCTGTAAAGACGCAAGCATGACGTGTTTACTCACACCGCGGACAGCATTCTGCAAAGTGCACTGTTCAGGTTAAGGAGTCATCCTCATCCTCCTCTTCATCATCAGCATCATTATACTGCAAGGTTAACAGGCTGACGCTTCCCTCCGCCGAGATACGCACACTTTTTAAACCTGTCCCCTTTCCGTGAATGTCGTTGCTTAAAATGAACACAAACATGACTAATAAACACACATATAACACCACAATGAAGACAACATGGTTTTATTTGCAAAATATAGCAGAGTAATGAACAGAAAAAATGACACAATATAGAGTATGTGAGCTTAACATAGCTATCAAAACGACAGCAGTCAGTTGAACATGTATGACCGTAACATAAACAATATTAACATGTCGACTATATACAACTCGCTGTTATAACTCACGGCAAACGTCACAGTGTGAAATAGCAAAAAACAGAGAGTATAAACCCTGTAAAAGACACACATCCCTCCCAAAAATACAGGGGACAAAGGATGTGCAGCAAGAACTGGAAACTTTGGACCAGGTGACGTTTAAAGCTGCTAGTTTTACCTGCTCTGAGGAAGCAGGCGATGCTCTTGAGATTTTTTGGGTTCGATTTTTTTGGACGATCCGTACTGACACGTAAAATGCCGGGAAACCCACGCCAGGTAGTCTACGTCTCTCACACGAGGAAACACAGTGAGCCTCACCTGTTTTAAACAAGTCAGCGAACGGTGTCCTTCGATAAAGCTGTCAGCGTTACCTTCCTCTCTTAAAGGGATCCTTTGTTATCGGTTAAATGCCCATGAAATGATCCAGCACATCTTCAAAGTGGAGTCCCCCCCCACCCCCCACCCCCCGGTCCCGCGACTTAGGTTTTGGTCATATGTTTGGCTTGAGTCAAACTCGTCATCTGGTTCCATTTTACTTGCCCAGACCACCAGGCCGCGCTCTGTCACCAAGTCTCGTGACATTTCAAAACTCCCGATCAGCTTTCAGGACACCTGTGACAGAGGAACGATCACATATAAACAGCTGATATAGACCAAATAAACCCCCTCCCCTTAAAAGCCCGACAGGCCGCTCAGGACTAGTGACCCGGGGCAAGTGAGGAGGGCGCCATCTGCTGACCGGGGCCAGCGAATGACACCCAGATGAAGCCCACCTTAAGAAAGGGTGAACATTACAGAGCAAAGTCCGAGTATACACGCTGTCTATTAGGATCAAAGGTGAAAAACCTCGTGACTTTTTCAGCGTGATGTTTTTAAGCATTTGAATGCGGCCCTCACCATTCTGCCGCGCTTGGGGTACACGAAGCTGCCTCTTCCTGCTTCTGGGCTATGGATGCAGCCGGAAACTGAAAACGGTAACATGGGAACATTAGTCGGGGGAAAACGGACGGAGGAGAATGAACATAAAGCGAGAGAACCCCAGGCAGCAGCGGCGGCGCCCCAACAAGCCCCAGGGCTCCGTGCACACAGGACCCTGCACGGCTCTCACCACCTTGCACACTAAAGCACAGAAATGGCGCTTTTAAATAAAAAAATGTTATTGTGGGAATGCAGAGGAAGCCTTAACTGCTTAACAACGTGAAAGCCTATTTTCCCATTTCATAAAGACATTTCCCTCGCAGCCCAGGCGAGGATAACCGGTTAGACGGACGGAGGGATGCAGATACCGTGCACCTGTAACCTCGGTGCAGAGGCTCACCTGCCCGAGGTTGAGCGCCGTCAGCGGGGTCCGGGGGGTCGCGGGGGTCCCCCGGCGTCGGCACAGCATCGCCCGGTGCGTCTCCAGCGCGCTCTGGAGCTCCAGGATGTAGTCGATGACGTGCTGCAGGATCTCCACGCGGCTGAGCCTCCTGCCCGGCGGGATGGTGGGCACCAGGCGCCGCAGCCGGCTATAGCAACCGCTCATGTTGCCGCGGAGCCGGTGCGTCGCGTCCCCCCAAGCCGTGGGCAGCGCGTCGCAGGCGGCGGAGACGCCAGGGGGCCGCGCCGGAGTCAATGCCTTCATCGTAAAGACGGGACCGGGTCCGGTAACGGAGAGCCAGCGAGAGCTAAAGACACACAGCCTGTATATAAATATAAATACACCATCCAGTTTGTGCCTTAATCCCAACAACCACCGCTATCCGGCTATAAAACACCCACCGCGAAGCGCGTCTCCCTCACAGCGCCCCGCACGGCGTCAGGTGCCGCATTAATACGGAGGGAGGCGCCGCGGCTCAGTGAGGCGGGTCTCCGGCGGGCTGCCGCTGCGGAGGGGGTTCGTCCTCCCGCAACACCTCGCCCAGCGCATAAGCGTAAGGTAAGGGACCCCGGGCGAGGGTGCGCAGGGAAATCTCTCATTCTGATTCCTTACACAAGTTATTTAGGGGTAATTTATTTAAATGTATGTATCTGTAATATAGAATACAGATTATTGTACTGTACTATACAGTCCATTGTCCACAGAGCAGCAAACGTTTTATTACAAAAACATACATATTTCTTCAGATATAATTACCAGATTTAGATTCAAAATTCAGAGTAAATTATATGAAGAAATATGGAACTCTGCAGATGGGTTTATTGTGGAGCATCTGTTTTTGTTTGCTGATTACTGTAATTCCTGTAAATGTCCTGGATGGATCAGGCTTGCTGGTGTTTGTCCATAGAATGTGGGTTTTGGCAAACAGCAATCCCCAGAACCATTATCCTAATCATCCTCTACAGACGATGTGAAACACAGCAGTGAGACATTAAACTGGCAGCAAAATCTGCCGGATGCGTTTCAGGGGCCTGATTCTTGGGACGGAATAGAGGACCCGTATTTTCACTGCTTCCCCGTTCCCCTTTCACCTTTTTCTCGCTAGGGGCCGAGTCTTGGTTTCCTGAAGCATCAGGTCGGCCGCGACCTCATGACCCACTGGCCTTGAAAGGAGGAGCCTGACTGATCTTGAGATCTGACCTTCCAGTCCAGCCCTGAAGACGGTGAGCCTCGTCTCACCGTTTCTGTCCGTGATCAGAGGCAGCTGAGTGACCGGCTGATCAGTAGTAGGGTGACCAGATAATCCACGTCATCCCGGACACCTTGAGCTAGGACAGGATTTGTAACCTACCGTTTCAATTAAAAGGACCTGGATTTCACTTAAGCACCAAGTTCTTGCTGTGTGCTGATTGGTCAGTCTCCTATAATCATGCATGTGTTACTAATAAATGTGAAACCGCTGGATATGAATCTTTCAGTCAAGGAAACAAACCAGTCAAAGCACAAGAAGAGCTGAACTATTTAGCCAAACACAGGAGCCTTTCGGTTTTAAGGTAGTTTGTAAAACCCGAAGTAGCTCAAGGTGTCGGGGATGACATGGATTATCTGGTCACCCCAATCAATAGAGAGAGACACAATGTCTGAGACGAGCAAACAGAACCTGATTTCTCCATCTGATGTAATCTGACCAAAGTCTGCTGAGAGTCACATTCTGTTCTCTGTCTTTAGACTCGTCCTGCGCTGTTGTGACTCTCATTACAGACGACCCTCTTCTGGCAGGGGCTCTGATTCAGGGCGAGAGGCATCGCAGCAGATTCTCTCTCGCCGTCTTGTTTTCTTGCTCCGATGATGTTTGTTAGCCTAAAGTAACTGATTGGTGGGATCAGCTGGCTCTCAGTAACCTGACTGGCCACAGTAGGATGCATCTCATGCTGAGTATGGCGGCCATATCTTGCTGTGATATTAATTCCTCTGGACAGGCTGATTATATCACATATTAAGCAGAGCGTAAACATACCTGAGTACAGTCAGATCCAATCTGAGGTGTCCGCAGGCTGGGCTACCATCAGCCTTCACACCAGGGCCTGGACTGCCAGTGCTTAGTAAAGATGGACACTCTTGGACGAGGTTTGCTGGTCACGTGACATTCAGGGCATGTTGGTCGTGTGACCCTTGGGACATAATGGTCATGTGACCAAGTCCCCACTGGGATGAACGGGGAGGACCAGGACAAACTAGACTGTCCAGTGTAAATCATCTGCTTGTGTGTCTGGACAATGCAGTAAACTACAAGGTAGCACGAGATTTCACATCGGTCTGCCATCCTGCTCAGGTGGGGTCCTGAGGCACACAAAGAGGGGCGGAACCCCGTCTCTAGGGGCTGTCCGTCCCCCCGCCTGCCAGGGGCTCCCCATCAACACACCTTCATCCAGTGTAATTAATGACAGTCCTGTGGCAGATGGCCTGTTAGCAATTCAGCCAATCATGTCCCCCTTGCTAGCGGGGGGGGTGAGGGGGCATGGAACCCATCCTGCTCCAAGGTGGAACGCATGCTGCTGGGCAACGGGGGTCCTGAACCAAGATACACTGTATTAGTGCGTATGGCACCATGACACAGTGTGACAGTGTGTTTGGCCTCAGTGCTGCTTTTATTATGTTCGAAATTAAACCCATAACACCGGCAGCATCTCTGTCCCTCTATCTCTGTTCCCATTTCCGATGTCATTATGTGATGACTGATCATTTATTTCCCAGAAACTGGGGCTGAGATTGTTCCATTTCCTGACCATTAAGCTAAAAACTGCATGCTCACAAACAGCCGCCCACATATTTAAAGTTAGAGTTCATCATAAAAATACATCCTTCTCCCAAACTTCCTTTTTATAATCACTCAACCTGCCTCTGCATCTCTGTGCTTTTAGGATGGTAGGAGCAATCTCTGCACCTCAGGAATGGCCATCAAATTAGCTAATTACACCAGTACAATTAGAAGTAATTATGTGACAGGAAGATATGTTTAGTTAATTAGTTTTTCCATGCTTACAGCAAATAACTGTTCCAAATGTTCCCTGGTGATTAAATATTTCAGATGCTTATCTGTTTGTGATGAATGGTTCGTGTGTCGCCGCTTGGCTTCTCCGTGCTCCGCCGACTCCTTTGTGTGATGAGGTCTCGCTTCCCATAAACGTGCTTTCAGTCTCACATAAAGTCTCCCATAAAGTCACAAGTAGGAATTCCTGCTAATCATGGGTAGACAAGCTGTGGTTTATGCAGTTCTTACTTGAGCAGTTTAGGGGACACAATCCTTGAAGTGGAATTAAAATCCTGAGAGTAATCGGTGGTGTTTGAACCCTGAGGTGTCCTGAGAATCTGCATCATTCTCTAGTCATCATATGTCCAGGTTTGTGGGGGGTCCTTGCCCCTTCTCTACCTGCCCCATCTTCCCCTGCCCTGCTGTCCTTAGACCTCTTTACTGTCATTTTAGCTGTTTATCTATCCTGCAGTGACTGACTTTAAGATGCGGTGTTGCACCTCTGTGGACCCAAGGGCAGCTGTCACTCCCAGCCCCCACCTCGCACCTTCCTACATCACATCTGCTCCCCTTGTCCAGGTCAAAGTTCTCCTGTGTGTGGGGGTTCGATAGACTGAGCCACGTACACAGGCAGAGTCAGTCATGCACGCAGAATTTACCCTAGCACAGTGCTTCCCAATCCGCTCCTTGGCCACTCAGATACGGTCAATGTTTTTGCTCCCTCCTAGCTCCCTACCGGAAGCAAAAATGTGGACTAACAATGAGCTCGGAGGGAGCAAAAACGTGGACCGGCTGTCGGTTTTCGAGGAGCGGCTTGGGAAACACTGGCTTAGCATATACCTGAGCACACAATCAAACATATACTCATGTATTTGGCCAACATGCTCACCCTCAAATCCTGGCACTCAAACTGTGCCCAAGCAGCTTGTGTTACACAAACACACATGCTGAAACTCCCCAGGGTGCCCCTATGCTAATAAGCTAATGTGAGCTAGATGCAGTGTTAATTGAGATGGTTGCAGCCCCTGGAACGCTGGCAGACGTTTCCATGGCGCCGTGAGGGAAGCCCATGCAGAGTGATGCTGGGCCGGACGCCAGGGCGGCTGGCTGGCTGCCCCGATCCCACAGGTGCTGGGGAGTCCTGGCCGCTCATTTCCACATTAAAGCGTATTTCCAGGAGACGGAGGTTTCGGCCCCTTAAAGGCTCTGCGGTTCATCTGTGAGATGAGCAGGGCTGAGTCCTCAAACCCAGTGCCAATACGGCCCCGGTTCCCATACGATCAGGACCTACCGGACCACACCGCGACGCAGATTTCAGTGCCACTTAAATGCCTGAGCCGTCGATCGAAATATTTGCCCCGGCAACGGAAGCATCACCGCAGCCCACGTTCCTTCGCGAGATAATATTACACTTGCTCTGATGTTAGCAGATGCCTACCATTAGCTAGTAGCTACCTTAATCAATAAAATGCCTGAATCTAAATGGTCTAAAATGTGACTGTATTTCATTCGAAAGGATTCGAACACAGGGGGAAACAATTGAGTGCCAAATTTATTTTATATTTATATATTTAAGGTGTCAAGTTAATGTATTCAATTTGAAATTACATTTGCAATAAAAAGATAAAAGACCTTTGCTTTGTGTTATTTTTTGTCCAGTACCAGTGCAGGTACCGTTTGGGCATCAGCACCAGTACCGGAAAAAACCCCAACGATACCCAGCCATAGGATGAGCCTGTGATCACCATCATAACCTGAGTAATCGCACCCAGTTCACCATGTTTAACTCCCTTTTGTCTGTCTCTGCCGTCACGTCTGCCAGCTCCACGGCGTCGACCCGACCTTCCCATTCTCGTAACCCGGGTACCCAAACTAAAAACCCGTCCCTGTACCTGTCACTGGGTCACCACATCACGCTTATCCATTTTAAACACCTGTACATGCGCTACCTGCAGCCTGCACCAAAAACCACAACCAGCATATATGGGCGGCAGACACACAACACGTCATGTTACGAAAAAGGGGGGGGGACGAGCCAGGCAGCATTCGGCGCATTTCCCTGCACGCTGGCTGAGCGTGAATCGCAAACGAGTGTGTAATCATCAGGGACATTCTGATTCTCTCACGAAGACCTGTCAAGGTGTCCTGACCTTCTTAGCTGTCACAGTTCAATCAGAGTCTATTCAGATGCAAATTGCTGTGGAACAAAGACACACGATTCGTTTTTTTTTTTTTTTTTTTTTTTTTTAATCTCTGAAGGAGAAACGTGATTTAAAATAATGCTCCGCTCCCCCACCACTAAGCTGGGGAGGGAATCTCTCTTACTCTGTTCAGAAATTGGATGAAATGATGAATGCGGGTGCTGGAGGAATGGGCGTGGCCACGCCAATCCTGTTTCACACTGTGGCTGTGCTGTGATTGGCTGGAGGCCGTGAGGCATCACACTGTGACTGTCCCGTCGCTCAGGGATACGGTCCTTTATATCAGCGGGTTAAAGTGTTTGCTGGGAGACTGGAAAACACCCAGACATGCTTAAATCATAGAAAGGTGAGACCGTCGGATCGGGACCCAAGACGCACAGCCTGCTCAGTCTCGGAACCAGAGCGTCAGTCAGCAGTTATGAACACTGAGTCTCCTAGGTGGGAAAAGCAGTCAAAGCTCTGAGAACAGATCTGAGAACAGATCTGTCAAGATCCTGGCCTTGTGTGCAATGGAGAAAGGGGGTTAACTCTATCCCAGGTTATGATCTCTAAGCACATTTCTTCTTACGCTCCAAATGTAACCATAACAGCGGCAGCCAACAAACAAGCAAATAAACAATCAGCATGGAGATAAAAGCAGGAAGGTGGAGGCTGTGTGGTGCAGCTCCGTCACTCCCGCCGCGTCCGCCTGTGCGAGGGCTTGGTGTGTGAACCCAAGGTCATTCTGAGGTCAGTGCCGGCGGGACGAGAGCCTGCCGCTCCATCTGGTATAATTATCGAACCCGGAGCCCCAGCCTGTGGAGCTGCGTCCCAGAGTGGCCCTTGTTATAAATGAAAGAGCCCTTCTTTCAGACATAGCTCTGCTCCTCATGGAAGGACATTAATAATTCAAGCAGCACACAGGCCACGGGGCTACCTGGTAATAAAGCTGTGTATGTTAATAAAGTGGGTTAATAAAGCTTATCTCCCTTTTAAGGGCCTCTTTCTTCATGAGCGCCGTGCAGTTATTTTTTGACTAATACCACGGTCTGTTCCAGCACACAGGGGAGGATATTTATTAAACTGTTTTAAAATAATTTTGCTTGCTTGGACGGCCCAGTCCGGGGACATCGACTGGTGAGCTTCAGGCAGAGTCACTGAATTATACAGTGGCAGCCAGTGTATCTGGAAGACAGCTCTGTGCTGGCTGACCTGGGGGGGTTGAGCTGACAGCCATTCCACCCCCTCCTTGGAGAGGGATTCCCAATCTCTGCAGCCCGTGGAAACCATGGCGCGTTGCCAGGTTACAAGAGCTCTCTCTCTCTGTCGGCGAGAAGACGAGAAGAGCACAGATTAATTATTTAGAGGCAGGTCGCATGCGCACTGCCAGCCATGCACTGGCTCCTCATCCCGGTCTCACTGGCTCCTCATCCTCGTCTGATTGACTCCCCCTCCTAGTCTCCCTAGGTCATCATTCAAGGTCTCACTGATTTCTCACTGGCTCCTCATCCCTGTCTCACTCATTCCTCATCCTGGTTCCTCATCGCGGACTCACTGGCTTCTCATCCCAGTTTCACTGGCTCCTCATCATGGTTTCACTGGCTCCTCATCCCGAAATCAATGGTTTCTCATCCCAGTCTTACTGGCTCCTCATCCCGGTCTCACTGATTCTTCATCCCCGTCACTGGTCCTCACTGGTCCTTCATCCCAGTTTCACTGGCTCCTCATCCTGGTCTCACTGGTTCCTCATCCCGGTCCCAGTGGCTCCACATCCTGGTCTCAGTGGCTCCTCATCCCAGTCTCACTGATTCCTCACCCCAGTCTCACTGGCTCACAGTCTCACCGGGGGTATCTATCTCCATCCCGTCACCCAAGGGTATCCATCTCTCTCCCGTCACCCAAGGGTATCTATCTCTCTCCCGTCACTGGGGGTATCTTTCTCCCTCCCGTCACTGGGGGTATCTATCTCTCTCCCGTCACTGGGGGTATCTTTCTCCCTCCCGTCACTGGGGGTATCTATCTCTCTCCCGTCACTGGGGGTATCTTTCTCCCTCCCGTCACTGGGGGTATCTATCTCTCTCCCGTCACTGGGGGTATCTTTCTCCCTCCCGTCACTGGGGGTATCTATCTCTCTCCCGTCA
>JAODJU010000046.1:4956654-4971894 GCA_026776725.1 Gnathonemus echidnorhynchus
GCATGCTGGCAAAAGACCTCATTCTTCACCTCCTCCTCAATCTCCCTCCCCAGCCATTGTTGCTTCCTTAGCCTCCCTCATTTCCCCTTGTAATTTCAATCTTTCATTTTTTCTTTTGCTGTTGCCCTTATTTCCCTCGTCTCCGTTCTGTCTATTCGTGTCCTGTGTGTGTCCTCCGTGCTTTCAGGTATTTCTTTCCCCCTCTGGACCCCCCCTGGGCTGGTTCCAGGTACTCCCACCTCCTGCGTCCTCCCTCCCCGGTAGAGCACACTTGCGATGCTGATTCCTCCGGGTGCCTGCAGCCGCAGCCGCAGCTGCGCAGGCGATTCACTGGTCGCCCCCTAAACCCCCTGCCTGAACACGATGGGCTTTGATAGGAAGAACTATATTGCCCTGCTCTTCTCAGTTCCTCTGCTTTTATAAAGCTTTTTGAACAGCAGAATAAAATGATGCCCTGCAGAAACCACTGAAACAATCTACCTTTGTTTTTGTTTGACTGTCGTCATCTAGATATTGGAATTTGTCTATTAACATGTTTACAACACATAAGTTACAGTATCAAGCTTTGTTTCTAAGGTTGTTTGTACAAAAAAACCCGACACACGCTTATAATCCAATAACTGAAAGACACCTACTGTATGATCCACCGTGTCCCTACAAATAGCTGAATGACATGCTTAAGATCCATTGAGTTCTTAAGAATAATGCTAGAGGACAGAGATATGATAGAAAATAATATATGCTGTGGAGGACAAACATTTGTTTAATTAAATGCCCTCAGATGCTTCCATATGTCCTGTTAATTCCTCACCCATCCAGTCATATTCCTGTCATTGTCCCATCAAAGCCTGTTCTCATGACCTCCCCGTGTATTATCAAGGAGGTGCAGTAAAAATCGAACATTCATCTCACATTGATCTCCAGATCATCCCTCAGTAATTGTAAGATGCATGTGTGAATGGAACCTCCTTCCCTTGCATCACTCCTGGACTCAGTCATTGTGAAAATGAACATGCCTGAAGAACCGGGTAGGGCGTTCCGAGGCTGTGCCGTGCATGTATGGTGGAGAGCTGGGAGGGAGCAAAAACCTGGACAGGAATCCCCGAGGACCGGATCGGGAAACAGCAGTGGAAGAAACGAGAGGGGGATTAAAGCAGCATCTTCAAAAGGACTTTCCCACATCACTCACTACAACAGCACGAGGATATATTAATCAGAAGATGAGAATCATTGTCAATCTTTGCAATAATGTTTTGTTTTGTTACAGATGTGGGATCTGAGAAATGCATGGGGGGGGGGGGGGCAAATTTAGAGTAAATTCGTTTTCAGGATTGTGGTTTGATCGCATGCAGCTATCAGCTTGACACCTTATCGCTTCTGAAAAATCACAAGCTGTAACAAAAGATGCTATTGATTTCCATTGCTCCGACTTTGGGAAGTGAAATTCATATTTGAAAGCTCTACTGCTGTTAATGTTGTTTTATAATGGTACATTATTTTGTATTATTATAAAATCCACGAACCCCAGTGTTCCCACTATTGGAAGAACATAACTTTAAGTAAATAGGCTTGATGACATCTTAACCACTAAGTATTCAGCTGAAGGTCCTTACTGTAAATATGTCCTTTATGTTGTGTTTTTTAGAGCAGATGTTCCACAGCAGTGTCATGGTTCCCTCAGTCTGCCATCTACTCTTCAATTTTCGTGTCTTTCTCATATCAGGAAGGAGGCCCAAGCATCACAGTGTGACAGCAGCCAAACAGTCCTTCCCTCCGTTTTAACAGCTTTCCCTGCCATAAATATCCTGCTTCGAGATGCACAAGTAGATGTGAGACTGCACTCACAGATTTCCATCTAATTCCACTTGGAGTTCATCGTATGTGAAGTTCCTTCTGAATCTGCTGCCGGTTTCTATACACAGCAGATGTAATGAGCTTGACCCATGTCTCGGAGGAATGCTGAATTACTATGGGAATGTTGACCTGCAAACAGAGTTGGATAATTCAGGTCCAGAGAGTAAAAATCCAGACCAAGATTTTGTTTCAACCAACCAGCATAGAGTCACAGAGTCAAATGGTTGGTTGAAACAAAATCCCGGTCTGGACTTTTACTCTCTGGACCTGAATTACCCAAATCTTCTTGCAGAGACAGCCAGGACATCCCTGAGCACAGGAAGGCTGCATACCAAAGAAGCCTTTGTTTTCACTATTTATTTTTGTCTGCTTTTTAATTAAAGTTAGGAATCACGTGTCTGGGGCTATTTCTTCTTGAAAAATATTAATTAAAATAACTGCATTTCTCTGGATTGTAATGAAATGGTCAGTGATACTGGCACTTATAACACAGCCCTACTCCTGTCTGGAGGGGGTGACCCAGCAAAGAGACAGAGTGACCTGTTAAGTGCAGTAAGTGCCGACGACCAGCAGGGATCACTGTTCTCATGATGCAGCCACCTCAGGTAAACGCTGACCTGTAACTGAGCAGCCAGCGGGTCTCACACTAGTGATACCATCCAAACCGTCCATCTCAGGGCTTCAGCTTATGTCTCCAGCACCGTAATTTAGCTGTTCGGTGCTGTGTGCTCATTTCTAACATCTGACCGCATTTTGCTGTTCATTTCTATAACTAGACAGTATTTTGGTGTTCATTTCTATAATCAGACATCTTACTGTTCATTTTATAAGCTGACAGCGTTTTGCTATACCTTTTTATAAGCTGATACCATTTGCTGTTCATTTCTATAAGCTAACAGCATCTCCCTCAGGTTATCCAAGTTGATTCATCCTGAAGTTTCACCCGAGCCTCGGCGGCTCCTTTTCCTTATTCCGACCTCCGCTTCCTAAACTGGGAGAAACCGCAGCCGTCAAAACTATTGAATATCGATTTTGCGCATATTAGGAAAATGAAAAATGAAACCACCAAATGAAAGTTGAGCATTTCACTTATCAATAGAGAAAACTCAGTAAGTATACATAGAGGAAGCACAGTAACATGTTCGGTTTACAAGTCCGCTTTCCATCTCCCAGTAATAAAATAAAGCCGCTCTTCGCTCTCCATTTGCTTAGTACTCCTACTCTGCAGATGTCGCTACAGCTTTTCCCAAATTATTCGGATGGACCGCGGAGGGAAGCTGGACCCGAGCCCTACTGAGCAGGAGCCCGGTGTCCGCGTCTGGGCCGGGGAGGGGAGGGTGCCTGGGGCCGGGCGCCTGACAGCCGCATCGGAGCGAAGCGGGCTGGCTACACTGCTGCTAAGCGCGCCGGGGGAACCGAACCGTCCGGAGGTAAAGCACCGCTCCTCAGAAAGGGCAGGGAAGCGCTGGGATCCTGCCGAGCAGACCGGACCGCCTCGGTTCGGTTCGGTCCCTAGGCGGAGGGCATCTGCTGAACTGGGATCAGTGATGAGCAGCAGCGCAAGTTTGTGCTCCGCACCCCGGGAAGGGCTCGTTTGTACCGGCAGGTGACATTTCGGCACATTGAATCATGTAACTATCGCTTATTCGCTTATGTTTAAAAGGCATTATTATTATTATTGTTATTATTATTATTATGGGCAACCGGGTGGAATTCGTGCTTCTCGGTTATATGTACAATTTAATGCGTAAGCAGTTTGATTTGTATGTGACACAGAAGTCGTGCTTTTCGCATTTTGAGATGTTTCCGAGATTGGGGATGGCGATGGCTGTTTCTCATCCGAGCTGCCTTGAAAATTTGCCGACTTTTTAGGCGAGATTTCGTCGCCCCTTATGTGTTTCACGGGGTGCTGCTTTTAGGAGCGTTTTGCATGTTAAATTTAAATTTAAAGGCGAGGTCATATTTGTATTGTCATTCATGGCTGTGTTCACCAGGACCCTGCAGATACGTGTACTGAGTTAATCTTTCACGTCCTGCTTCTCCAGCGCTCATCTCCATTTTACTCAGAAATGCAAGGATTTTACTCAACATTTTCATTACCTTAATTACTACCTTAATTACTATTATAAGCAAAAATTTGTGGAGTTTGCATGTTCCGCTTGCATTTGTGTGGGTTTGAGTCCTGCCCCTGCTGTGTGTGCGTGGAGTTGGCATGGTCTTCTCCGTTTCTGTGGGCATCTTCTGGGTACTCATATTTCCTGCAGGTGACTTTAAATCGTCTGTAGCGCGCGCGCGTGTGACTGCGTGTTCTGTTTTGGACTGGCATCCCATCCAGGGTGTCCCCTGCCCAGTACCCTGTACCTGCTGGAATAGCATTATTGTGATACCTGGTTACCCTCTACTTGCCCAGTTGTTTCAGTGCAAAACTGGCCAGACAGACTGGTGTTTTCTGTGGTATTTATAGAGTGGTTGTTTAGCACAGTTTCACACATGCTTATGATTTGGGGGTGGGGGAGTTTCTGGATTGAATGCTGAAGAATATGATGTCCAGTAAAAAAAAACATTTATCACCGTGGCAATGAGCGTCCAATCAGAAACGTGGTCCGAGAGGTGCTCCTATTGGGGGATTATAGTTAATTGTGGTATTATAAACTGCAGATGGTGAATGTTCTCACTGGCATTCCCGCATCGGCCAGTGTACCGTCCCCTGAAATGACGCCGTGGTGCTGAGGTAGGCGGCCAGACCTGGAGCATTTCTGGTTAAGATCGGACAGCCTGCAGCTGGGGCCAGGTTAAGATCTGCTTGGTACTGTTGCTATCCCACTGGACGTTCCTATCCATGTTGGTATTAGCAGTGCAAATGATCAGCTTAAATAACCTCTGGAAATGAAATTTGATTTATTGCTACCTATTATTTACCATGTGAGATGTTCCTCAGCTCTGAGTTGGGTCTATGACCGTTCAGGCCTGGGGAGTGTGGGGCTTACTCGGTTGCGATGCTGAGTGGTTTCACTGTTGGACCCTTGAGCTTGGTCATTAACCCCCAATTGCTCTAGGGACTGGCTGATCCTGCTCTATCAAAATGTATGGTGCTCTGGACAAAAGCGTCTGCTAAATGGCTAAAATGTGAGACGGCAGACTCGCTGAGTGGGTGGGTTTTTTTTTGGGATGTGGGTGTGGCTTTTAGGTTTGTCCGGTAGCTCTTCCAGTCCCAGCGGAGGCTGATGGAATAAAACTATAAGTTTCTGTCGTCGTTGGACTAAGGACTTCAGATTTCACTTCCTGCTATAAGCAAGGCGGTGTGGCGAAAAAGTGGGACTGACATCACGTCCTCAACCCCACAGGGTCTCTGTCTCACGGTATCTGTCTGTCCAACTTGGATACGGACTGATGTGTAGAGGAGCTTTTAGCGCTCATCTTTGGGTTAAACTCAGTGTGTGTGTGTCTGTGTGTGTGTGTTTGTGTGGCTATTCACATCACAGGTGTTAGATCGAGTGTCTTCTAACAAGTTTGCCTCGTTCCCAGTGCTGGCTCATCTTTAATGAGCGTGTTAACCGTCAGTATGTGTCGCTCGTTAGCCTAGCATAGCCCATGGGACAGCGGTAGGGCTGCAGTTTTCCCCAGATCTCCCCCCCCCCCCCTTTTGTTGTGGGTCCTACTCCCTCTCCTGTGACTGCACTCCCTCTTCCTCTTTCACAAGGCGGCCCTTTCATCCTCAGCCTCTCCCCGCTTTTGAAGTGGAAATGATTTCATGTCTAGAGATGCAGCTCTGTTTATCTTTGGGTTTGGAAGTACTGTCCCGTCCTGTCCTGTTTTTTTTGCGGCCATGTTTCCCCCAGTGGGACTTGGGTTCATACGCAACGCTATGGTTTCAGGCCTTCCCTCGGCTGCTTACAGCCCAGCTTTGTTTAACTTCCCGTTCTTTCCTTTCTCTCTCTCTTGTCTCCTCGCTTCCTGTGCAGGCAGGAAGTTCGTCCGTGGCTGACGGCAACGGCGGCCCCAGGGGCCGGGGCCATGCAGGCTGCCGATGAGGCCGTGTGCTCTGCTGTCGGGCTGCCTGGATCCCGCAGCCTCTGGCGGTCAGCAATGTAGCTGGTCATCACTTGGATCTCAGAGGACCTGAAGCGAGAGACCCAAAGCCTCACCGGAAAGACACTCCCACTCGGTTGGCTAACGTCACTGTCAGAGGTCAGCTGGACAAGCAGCATGCAGGAAGCTGCCTCGCTGAACCATAATCATTCAACAGGTAACTTATCCTAACCCAGGCTCAGAATATAGTGCGACTTTCTTTGAAACCATGTTGTACTCAAACTCTCTCGGTGCTCCTCATTTTCAGACCATGCCGGACTCGAGCTCTTTTGTTGATGCTTGCTCTGAGATTCATACTTCTGCTGTGTGTTTTCTTGAACATGTATCCATGTTCTAGAGTAGAACCGGCCATTTTGGATGGGAGGTTTGAAATACAGCATATGACGTTTGAGGAAATTGGTTGGGATGGATATTCACCAATCAGAACCCTTCGGCCGTGGCATGCGGGAGACTGGCCACGGTGCTTGTTTCTGTTTCCTGTTTGGATTGGTGTGTTCATCCTCTGACGGCAGCGACCTTGACGTCTGCTCCAGTAACAGGGCTTCAGTGGGTGGCCCTTTATATTCCAGTCCCGCTCTTCCCTCCCAGAAAAGAATCTCGCCCTCCCTGATTTCTCTCCCTCTCTCACCATCTCTTTCTGTCTTCCTCCTGCTCTCTCTTCCTCTCAGCTTCTCTCCCCCACTCTCCCTACCGGAAATTCGCTGTCTCAGCACCGGCCCAGACAGCCGTAATTGTCCCGGTCGGCCCCCCCAGAGGACGACAGCCAGGGAAGACGTGCAGATGCCTCTGCGGCAGACGCTGGGGGGGCGGGGGGAGGGAGCTCTGCTTAACAAGGCTGCAGCCCCCCCCCCCCCACAGACAGAGAGAGAGGGTGTGAGGGGGCCAGCTGGGAATCTGGAGGCTGTGCTGCAGACACACTGCAAATTTTGCATATAAACGGCAGAATCAGCACGTTGGGGTCAGAAAGCACGTCGTCTGGCTGTGTCGAGCCAAACCAAAGACACCCGTGGGGTTCTTCACAAGCCGGTTCAGTCAGAATCAAAAGTCTCTGATTCATGCTTATGGAACCCTGATTCCCAGAGGACCCTTAGTGACTGGGCGGTTCTATGATGTGGGGGAAGCTGCCCCCTTTGTGGGGGTCTCCGATGTGGAGCCGCCCCTCCCCCAGAGGACCCCCTGTCACCGGCTAAATGAGAGTGACAGCTATGTGGCCACAGTACAGGGAGAAGTGAATCATCTTGAGGTGCTTTGAAGGCTCCAGTACAGCACACATCCAGGGGGTTCTGGCTCCACCCTGGGATGCTATTGGGCCTCTAAGGAGGCGATGCAACCAATCACAGTACAGGTCACTGGGCGAGTGTTTTTGCAGCCTATCGTGATTAAACACCCTTGTTAACAACACTGCTTATTCTGGTGCGGGCATGATTTGAACCCACAACCCTGGAGGTGTGAAGAAGCAGCGCTGCCACGTCTTTAAACAGCTTTGTATAATTATTCTCTGTGCATCAGGTTTCCTTTGTAAGCACCAGTAACAGATCCCTGTTTACCTCTCGGGTGAGTTTACGGTTGGCGGTTGGTATGAATGGTCGTGGTTCTCGGTCAGGTTCACCCGTGGCTGCAGAGCGTCCCCCAGAATCGCTGCCCCCCCCCCCCACGGGTCTAGCAGTGAGGTGGCGCCATGGGGGTGGGAAGTCCTCCTCCCTGGGCCTCCGTGCTGAGCGTCTGGGTTAGTCCAGATCAGGCTGCGGTAGCAGCTCCTCACTCGAGTTACACAGAAGCGTCTGGCCAGTTTGCTCCCAAACCTGATCTGTGTGCTCCATCGCCACCCCCCTCCCTCGTCTAGACGGCATCGGTACAGCGTGCTCTCATTGGGGGGGTGTCGCTCGGTCGGCTCGCTTGACCTGGGTCAGTCTGACCCATGTCAGGGAGCGCGAGCGGGGATGAGGTGCTGGAATGACAAGAACCTGACAAGATCCTTGCAGAAGCTGGCCGGCTTTGGGCTGTGACCCCTCCACCCTCCCGTGGCAGTGACGGCAGGCGTGCGGTACGTAACCGGGTCATTCCTGGACGCAGCAGACAGCCACACTGGCGTCACCGTGCTGTTGCGTGAAGCTGTGCTTTGCTGAGTGCCGTAACCCGTCATCTGACGACAGGGACGGGCACTCAGATGCTGGAAAGCTGACACGCTCCCATGAAATATGGCTGTTGGGGTTTGCTGCAGTGTCTGGATGTACTGACTGTGTCTGGCTCCACAGTTTTGGACTTTTCTCTGGGGTTTTGAAGTGGGACCTTTCACAGAGTTAAACTAGTGTTTGAATTGAGCTGCAGCGACATTTTCTGTAATCTGATTCTGCAGTGGTTCTGACCCAGTGACCCAATCTGTGACAAGTGGGGCTGATGGCCCTGATCTCGCTGTACAGAGGTCCGTGCCTTGCCTGACAGGCCCGAAGCATTATGAACAGACCTAATCTTGGCCCTAGCCCGTGACCTGCATATTAACCCTATCATCTTTCAAGGTGAAGTCTTGCCCCTGTCATGACTTCCCCATTAAACACGACACTTGGCTGCTGTACTCTGGTTTGTCCTGATTAAACATCTTATGTCTTGTTCAGAGGCTGTGAAGTTTCAGCATTGTGGTTCATGCATCATGTAAAGCAGTGTTTCTCAACCTATTCCTCGAGGGCCCCTCAACGGTCCAAATTTTTGCTCCCTCCCAGCTCCCGTCACACCTGTACCAGGTATTCGCTGTTCCTGATTGGCTGGCAGCAAAAATGTGGATAGACTTGGGGTCCCCATGGACTGGGTTGGGAGGAAAAAAAACACTACTGTGAAGCATGTTCTCTTTCTGTTCCAGAGTGCAAGTTCCACTGCGCCAATGGCAACTGTTTGGGTTTCATCTCATTAATCTGCAATCAGCTGAACAACTGTGGGGACAACAGTGACGAAGAGGACTGTCCAGCCGTCACCCAGCACCCCCCGTCCGGCCTCTTCCATTGTGAGTGTCCGGCGGGGCCATACCAGTTTGTCGCTTTCGTGTGGTCAGGATCAGCCCATCTGTACGTGGCTCGTGGTCTCCGTCGTGAGGGGGGGCACCAGTCACGGTCAGACCCATAAGCAGCCAGCGAACCCAGCCGGGTGCTCGCAGGCTTGTACCTGCCCCCCACCCCCCCGTCTTGATTGTCTGCTCCAGTCGGCTTCATTTTCATCCGTCCTCCTCTTCTCCCTCTGGTGGACCTCATCCAGTGGTAGCACTTAAAATATTTAGCTGTCTGGAGTGAATGATAATGAAAGAGTGTGTCTGTGGTGGCCTGTGGGATGGGCGCTTTGTGGGCGCTGGAACGCAGGTTTGGGGGCGGGGGGGGGAGGCGGGGGGGGCACAGAGGAGGGAAAACAAAGAGCAAAGAGGCTGCAGCAGACAGAGCGAGGAAGAGGGACAGAGAATGATCCTAATCGCGCCTGCCATCTTCCTGGCAAGCCAGACAGCCAGAGCATGAATAGCGTCTAGACGTGTCCTGTCTGAGAGGGGACATGGGGCAGCCTGGAATGAGCTGAGAAACTTTGGCTGCATGGCCGTTAACACCACACCCCCACAGAGCCCGTGGTGGCTTGAGGCGGACCTGGCGAGGCCCCTCCTCTGTCTGACGAAAAGCTACCCCCCCACTCATGCTTGGCCCAGCCAGTCCCGGTCTGATATTTGTAGACAAAGAGTTTAAGGACAGCAGGTTAGGAAACCCAGAGGGGTACTACGGCCCAGGTTACGGAAGGGTAATCCGCTGGGATCTGGTGCACGCTGTGCTCCATCAGGGCTGACCGTTCCTGTGTGGGGCACAGCACAGGGGGGGCAGGGATCCTGCTCTCGGCCCGGGATAGAGGTGGCGGTTTAAACGGGGTCACTGCAGATCTGGATTGCGGGGCTCCACTTGTGACAACTGTGTGTCGCATTTCCTATGACCTGTAAGCCCTTGTCTTATTTCCCATGTCCCATAAGCCCCTGTTTTATTTCCTGTGACCTGTAAGCCCCTGTCTTATTTCCCGTGTCCCATAAGCCCCTGTTTTATTTCCTGTGACCTGTAAGCCCTAATCTTATTTCCTGTGACCTGTTCCTGTCTTGTTTCCTATGACTGGTAAGCTCCTGCCTTCCTGTCTTGTTTCCCATGTCCCATAAGCCCTAGTGCTATTTCCTGTGACCCGCAGGCCTTCGTCTCTTTTTCTGTGACCTGTAAGCCCCTGTCTTATTTCCCGTGTCCCATAAACCCCTGCTTTATTTCCTGTGACCTGTAAGTCCCTGTCAATTTTTTCTGTGACCTGTAAGTTCCTGTCTTGTTTCCTATGACTGGTAAGCTCCAGTCTTCCTGTCTTGTTTCCTGTGTCCTGTAAGTTCCTGTCTTAATTCCCATGTCCCGTAAGACTGTCTCATTTCCCATTACCAATAAGCCCCTGTCTTGTTTCCTGTGACCCATAAAGTCCTGACTTTCTGTCTTACTCCTCATGTCCTGTAAGTCCCCGACTTATTTTTCCTGGCTTCTTTCCTCCCATGATCTGTACACCTTTGTCTGACTCACATCCCTGTAACCGACCTGTTCTGTTTCACCGAGACGCGGATGAGGCCAGTCTGGCTGTCTTGAAAGCAGAGCACTGTACTCTATTTGACGAAGCTGAGCCAAGGTTTCCGGCTGTACCGGATGGCCCAAACGGCACAGGACAGGAGCTCCTACACCCTGGGAGGGAGGCGGGCGGGATGGTGGGTGCCGGAGACGTGGGAACACGCTCCTGGGAGATGAGCAGATTCCGTCACACGCGTATGACAGCCCACTATACAGGATGAGTCCCCTTTTGTGATTATTGCCGCGAGAGGCTCCCTGTGCATTTCACACGGGATGCCGACGGCTCTTATTTCCGTTGACAAGATATATTTTCACATGCGGCGTGAGCCAATTGTGCGAAGCATATGGCAGGGCTAAGACCCACATCACTCACATGCAGGTGGCCCAGCACTAGGCGGTGCTAACGGAGAATAATTCCGGAACTTTATTGCACATAAACATTCAACCTGGAAAGAAGCAACAGACTTATAAAACCATGTACATTTCAAGAGGGAAAGAGGAATTCATTTCTGATGTTGATCTGAATTATTATTTACTATTATTATTATTATTTATTATTATGTTTTACTTACATGCCTGTCGTGATACATATTAGGATGATACATTTTGTTGTTAATGCTACTGTAACAAGAGAATTTCCCTCAGAGGGATCAATAAAGCTCTCTCTCTCTCTCTCTTAATAATTGTGTACATCCGGGTGCTGCTGGAGAAGCTTACTGGTATGTTGTGCCCTCTGGGTTTTGAAGGACATCTGCCATGGTGACTGTCTGTGGTAGAGTCTGCCTGCATTTTTTTTTTTTGAGTGATACAGATGGCATTAAGTGATATGAATGTTCATTTTAATATTTAGTGGTATCGCATTGCAGTTAGTCTTTGAGCTGAAATGCTGCCTTCCTCTGCACCCCCCCAACTCGCTTCACTTATTTATAGACACAGACTGTTTGGGTCAGAGTGATCCCACACTGGGCTCCGGGGTCAGTCCAAGGTCAGACTCCTCTATGGCCGCCCCGATTGCTCCTGCTGGCTTCGAATGAGCCTGTGTAACCCTAGCTGCCCATACTGGGATAGGCTGGGCTGGGCTGGCCCTTCTTCCAGCGCCGGCTCCTCTGAGCCTCTCCCCAACACTTCTCCTCGGAGCTGATCCCTCCTTGGAGAGCCGGTGGGGTGTGTGCCTGGTCGCGGGAGTGTGCCGCCGCAGTGAGGCATTCCCCCAAGCCGGATTTGGATGCGGGCGAAGGGGAGGATGTTGACAGAAGGGCAGCTCCAGCCAGCGTTAGCGTAGCACCGGTGATGGGAATGGCATGACGGCACGGAGCCGGAGAGCGGCGGATCGCTGCCAATGTTCCCGCTCTGCCTGGGGCCCCTGCCAGCGGCTCTGCTCCGCTATCCTGGGTCTTCGGATCCCCATGCGAAACCCAAGCTCCCCAACTGGCTCCATCTCCGACCTCAATGCCTGCTGTTCCTGCAACTGCACAGGATCCCAGCACCTGGGGATGGACATATGTGAGTCCGGTGTGAGTCTAGTGCAAGACTGATGTGAGTCCGATGCAAATCTAGTGCGATTCCAGTGTCAGTCTAGTGCGACTCCAGTGTGCTCTGAGTCAGGTGCATGTCCGATGCAAGTCCGGAGTGTGTCTGGTGCAAGTTTGGTGTGAGTCCAATGCGATTCTGATATGAATCTGGTGTATGTGTGTTTCAGGTCTGGAACAAGTCTGTTGTGTGTCCGGTGCAAATCCGAGGACAGTACGATTTTGAGTCTGGTGTAAGTTTCATGTGAGTCCGATGCAATTCCGATCTCTGTTGCAAGAGATCTGTTGCAAGTCCAATGCAATTCGAGTGTGAGTCCGATACATATCTGGTGCAGGTTCTGTGTGAATCTCTGCAGTGAGAGTCCAGTGCAATTCCAATGTAAGTTTTGTGTGAGTCTGGTGCAATTCCAGTTTGTATCTGGTGCGAGTCCAATGTGTGTGTGTGTGTGTGTGTGTGTGTGTGATCGGCAGTGGGAGCTGGTCTTTGACGTGCATTAAATTTGAATTTTATACTGGCACAGCAGCCATTGACCCAAGGTGCATTTGCGTGGTTCACCGCTCAGGGACAGCAAGCAGTACGGTGATACAGTTCTGATCCTCGTTATTGACAACTGTGTTCGATGCCACATTCAGGCCTCACATCTCAATATTTGAACCAAGTCACCCCAGGTGCACAGAACCTGTTCAGATTGTCTCTGCGGCTGTTTACACAACACTGCTCCATATATTCAGAACTCGTTCAGATCATGTCTTTTGCAGGTGTATAGAGCACGTTCTTTATTAATCTGAAATTGCACCAGGACACCGTGATGACTCCTGCAGTCTGTGCTGCAACTCTGTGTGGGTCACCATTCATACTGGGACTAAAGAGAGTCACAGTGACACACGAGTAGGGTGTCAGACTGCGTCCCGGCTGTCTGCAGCTCCGCGGGGTACCTCCTCCCCCCCCGTGCTCTCCGTGTTTGCGGTCCGGCAGCCGGCTTCCCATCACGGGTGTCATCGTCTTCTTCGGAGCTGGCGTCGCTAAGGGTACGGGCTCGTGTTTCGGGCCGGGGCTTGGCCTGCAGCCCAAGCGGCACAAAGATTTCCAATAATGTAGAGGGTGGAAATGGAGGTCGGCAGTTAACCCCTCCCCCCTCTCTCCCCCCCCGGCTGTGGGAGCAGGAGTATGTGGGTGGTGCTTGCATTATTCCAGTATGATTTAGAGTGTGGAGAGACCATGGATTGTGGGAAATCATGGAATTGAAGTGGTGTTAGTTTGATTTGTAGAGAATTCCCAGAATGCTGGAGGTACGTTTTACAAATGTTGGGCACGAGGTGATGAACGGATTGTTTTTTTTTTTCGGCAGGGTGGGGGGCTGGTGGGGTCACTTTCAGGATCCCATTGTGGCCCAGCTGACATTTCCCGGGGTCAGCTGTGACATTGGCTGATGTCTACATATCGCCCCCTCCCCCCCTCCGGTTGACATGTCCGGGACATTGGAGCCCGAGAGGGTTATCCTCGTGAGTCTCTAGAGCAAAGCCTCAGGTTTCCCGTAAGGAAACACAGCAGCTGTTGATCTCTGAGTTATGGTTGGATATCGTTACAATCAGATGAAGCACCTCAATCTCCTGTTCTGCTGGATTAGACAATGGTTGTCACTCGTACACCATTGCTGAGCCTGCAACATGGCCCACGGTAAATCATCATTTCTGAGGGGCATTGTTGGATATCCCAGCTGGCCAGGCGCATCTCAGCATTAGAGCACTGTCAGTAACATCGCTGGTCCTGGTTCACTGTCCTCTGCTGCCGCTAACCCAGAAACAAGGCTGAATCCATAAAGCTTAAACCACTCAGGTACCTCTTTTTGTTAAAACTTATTGAGGGAACTGTGTTCAAAACCCTCTTAGAGTCTGAGTATTTCAGCTTATAAACATCTGGGTTCCTGCTTAGAGGGAGTGAGTCAGCCTTTGTCTGTGTTTGGAGGGCTGGACCCCCCCCTTTCTTTTGCTTTGACAGTGATCTGACTGTCTCCTCTGTGACCCCCCCTCCCCCCCCACCTCCCCCGCCTCTCCGTCTCCTCAGCTGACCCCAGTCAGCGAGACGGGTCGATCTGTCGCGGAAGACCAGGAGGACAGACGCTGCTCCTCTCATCCCGTCTGAGTCGGCTCTGAATGGGCCCTTTGAGAAATCTCTGGCGCTCCAGTCTGAACGAGGCCCTCTCTTGTAGTGCAGTGTTAAGGTGCTCATTTTATATCTGGTTTAGGGGATTTTTTTTTTTTAGTTAGAGGATTATCCATCTGTTGTAACTTCTAGGGGCTGTACTTGTGAAAATGACCAGTGTGAGTAAACATTGACTTGGCTCGCACCCGTGTCGGTGGCGCTTTGTGCTGTGTCGAAGGTCACTGGTCAGCGCTTGTTCTCCAGCTGCTGTGCAGAGAGGCCTCTTCACGGCCTGCTTGCTCCTGCCACATTTGTATGGGAGCTCGATGCTCTCCAGCCGCCCTCAACCTTTGGTGTAAGTCAACCAGTCTTGGAGATAGAGGGGAGACCAGAACAGCACTTGTCTGACTTTACTGCAGAGTGACGGATCTGTGTTTGTCAGTGATGTGGTCACAAGTGCCCCCGTGAGAGTCCTGATAGGCCAAGGCAGCCCTGCAGAGAGCTGGCAAAGGACCAATCATTTGTCTGCTTTAATCAAGGAAAGTAACTAATGAAAGCAATCCACTATAGGTTTGTATAATATTAGCTGCGGCTACCTACAGTAGTCTGTCGTGACATATCGAGTAGAGAAGCTTTTCCATTTTGACTCGTTGTTTGACCCGTTCATCTCAACTATAGAGCTTGTTACTTACGTCTGAACTCGGCAGATGTGTTTGGTGTCCTGTGACCCCGTACACATTCTTAGTCCTATGAGGAGATGTCCTGATCTTTAGAATCAGTTTGATGGAGTTGCTGTTTGGTGCCAGTTTGGGACAGTATCTCAGCTGAGCTTCTCCCTGACCTGCGGGGGGGATGGGGCGCCTTTAAATTCGCAGCCCCAACCCCGGATGAAGCACAGTTTCCAAATGACACCTGAGACAGATTTCCGTCCAAATAGTTACTTCATTCCATTTTTTAACTTATCCTCAGAAAGACTCTGCAATCAATGAGAAATATCAATATTCTTCTAACACATAACAAA
>JAODJU010000046.1:4984184-4989184 GCA_026776725.1 Gnathonemus echidnorhynchus
GCTACAGCGAACATGGTGACATCACTAATCTAAAGCAGAGGATCACTGATGTCATTGCCTCCACTGATGAGGGTTTGTTACAGCGAATATGGCAAGGAATCCAGTACCGTCTTGATGTGCTTCGTGCAACTAATGGTGCCCATATAGAGGTGTATATGAAGCAAAAAAACGTAAATATATACGTCTCATTTTGTAATCATTTCCCCATATCTGTCTTTTCATTTGCCTTTGTAATAAATTTTGGAAATTGTGAAGATACTTTATGGACGCCCTGTATACTGGCTGACGGAGGAGGCTCACTGCCTCCACTCTGAGGATGGTTTCTTCATCTTCGTGTGAAGTTTGACCTCTTTCTTCCCCACTGATGCCTGCCCTAGTTCCCCTTCCGTCTCTGCCCTCATAGTGAGAGGGCTGGAATGTGTTGTTGACATTAGCTCCCTGTCGAGTGGTCGCCCTCTTACAGGTTGGGTTCATATTGCTTGAAGAAAGTGCCCTAATCACCCAGGTGTCTGATGCCTTTTCTCAGAAAACGTCTGGAAGCCTCGGAGTCCAATTCCTTCGGCAACAACGTTTATCGCGTGACGTTTCAGAAGAAGGGCGTTTACCCGCTGTTTGGCTGCCAGTACGACTTCAGCCTGGAAGGAGTCGTCAACGTGCCCGAGTTCCTCGTCTACTTCCCACTCTTCCAAGAGTGAGTGTGCGCTCCGGCGTCAGCGCCGCTGCCGACCAGCAGGTGGCTCCACTGATCTCCGCTGCACCTTTACAGGATGGCAAAAAAGTATAACATGAGGCTCGTATCTAAGAAGACCTTCTCCGAGTTCTTCAAGGAGAAGATTGCGAACGAGCAGCACCGGACTCTGATGAAGAGGATGCAGGCCTTGGAGGTGCGTTTGCCCGCCCAGCTGCTGGCTGATGAGCGTTCAGTGCCGATTCGATCTTTTGCAGCCTTTCTTTGCAAAGGGCTTTGCTATTTTTGTGTATTTGTATTACGTTTTTTTTGATATTATAAAAAAACCCGCCGTCTGTGCTGGGTACGGTGGTCACTGATGCCTTTCCTTTCCAGCCATATCCTGCCGACGACAGGAACCGCTTGACCTTCCAGGACGCCAGCGAGTACGAACACGCCAGGAGCAGAGCAGAGGGTCCCGACGCCAGAGTTCCCCTTGTGAGTGCTTGCTCTTAGTTGCCACGGAAACAAGCCATCCACAGAGCTTCTCCACAGCAGACCCTGCCCCACAGCGCCTCCCACTGTTTCCGTTTATAAGTCTCAAATAGCCTTTTCTGGCATGTTCGGCCGAAAATGTTTCTCAGAGTCAGATGATGCGGACACGCCGCAGTGTGAATGAATGGTGAATGAGAGCGTGAAGGCAACAGCTGTCTGTGCAGGACACGATGCGAATCTCTTCCAGATGCTGCAGAATGAAAAGCAATAGCACAGTAGATAAAACTAATGAAATATGCATATATATACCATGGATAAAATACAAAATATACATATTGATACTGGAATAGAATGTGCAGCATTTTAAAAATAAAATGGCTGGACCTGTAAACATAAATTGTGCATGCGAATATGCATACATTTAATTACCATAGGACAGGGCTAATCAGATCAGTCCTGAAGATCTGAGCACTGCTGATTATTTTGGCTTTCCTTCACCTGTGAGCCAGCTGTGAAGCCTCCAGCCAATCAATCAGTAATTCTTTAACCTGGAAGAACTGAAAATACGGCCTGGATCTGCAGTTGAGGTGCAGATTTGAAGAAAACATTGGAAAGAGATGTGCAGCGTAAAGTAGCTGGACCAGTAAAATAAGAGCAGTTTCTCTATTCAGCTGTCTAACTCGCTCTCTCTCCCCCCCCCCCTCCCCCCCAGGGCACTTTAAGCAGATCGGAATGGGAGGCAGCCAGTAAGTCTATGTGCTCCATATGTGCTGTTCTACAAATTCACACCCAGCTGTCCCCTGGAACTTGGGCATTTTTTGTGACCCTCATGTCTGAGGTCAGCTGGTCAGATGGGGGTCTATGGCTGTGGAGTCATGTGACATTCATTGTCATTAAAGGCCTTTCATCAGTTTTGGAATGTGGAATAATTGGAATTGAATGCTGCTGCTTCGTACCGTATGCATGTAAATAACCTTTATTTGCAGAGTCTTTCATCTCCCTGCTTCTTTTCGCATAGGTATCTACCTGGTGTTTGTGTTTGAAAAAATGTCCTGACCATCCCAAGAATATATCCGTGGACGCTGGTGGCCAGGTTTGGACAAGCAGCATCTGCAATGGTGGAGGTTTTTCGTCCGAGTTGCCCCTGTATGATCTGCGGGAGAGATGAAGAGCCTCATTCCTCAGTAAGCTCCGCTTGTCAGGCTGTAGATGAGGACGCAAACGTGCCTCCCTCACAGATCTGTGTGTAATATTATTAAATGGGTTAGAGATCAGGTGATGACTTTTCTGACCTTGTATAATGTCTGGCTCTTGTGTTGTTCCACAGCCAGGTTTTTGTTTTTGACCAGCTTTTGTTTTCATTCCCTGCTCTCCAAAGTGTACATTGACATTTCGAATAAAATCTTGTGGAAATGCTGCTCATCCTTGTCCTTTTTGGAGACTGGCTTGGGTTTAACTGCAATGATAATCTCAGGAAGCGCGTGTCTCACAGGGTGCGATGCCTTCCTGTAACGCCCGGTGCCATCGGCTGGTTCGTAGGTCCTAAAGTAATGAATTGTTTATCTTTGGGGCTCTTGTGTGATGCACTTGAACCAGCCAGTGGCACTACATTGAGATTTTTTGTAGTAGCAAGTAAAAGTGAAATTACTATAACAAACTGAAATGGATAAAACATAAACACTAAATGTATATCTTTAATAAAACCACATCAAAAATGATCTCAAACTATATTGGATTTCAAAACTGACCATGACTCCCAAAAAACATGCTTGCCTCCCTATGGCATCTTCGCAACTGCACCCTGTGACGAAAAATAAACAGCTGTGTACGTGATGACGCGTCTACATACAGTGCGGACCAACCTTAACTTGGCTGAACATCACAAGACTCCCGCAATGTCGATGCTCCTGTCCATTTACTGCACTGTCCCTCTGCCGTCTCAGCAGGTTAATCGGCCGAGACGGGAGATAGCGAAGGTGCCACTTCCTGTCGCTCTGTATACTTAATTAAGGATTTGCATATTCTGTAGCTACTACTTTGCAATCAGTTAATTAGCCGCCGTTTGGTTAATCAGCATTCAGTTTGCTGAGCAGAATAATGAATGCATTAAGATGAAAAGAGAAGCCTGGGCCTGTTTTCCTGAGACTTGGCTTTATTCCCCCTAGCTGTCCGCCGTCTGTGTGGCATGCGATGAATATGAAGGCATCGTTTACTGGCCGACATCATTGATGCTCTTATTTTAAAAAGTGAGTTTTCTTTTGGAATCAGGGACGTGACACAGGGAGCCTAAGGAACACGTTATGGGCAGGAAGCTAAGGAGAAGAATTTGCTTCACGTCTTGAGTCTTAGTGTTGCTGTGTGTACAGGCCCTCCACTTTCAGAGTTCACTGGAGTTCACTGTGCCAGCCAGCTGCCAGTGCTGGTTTTATGGTTCAAATATCCAGTGGGAAAGATGCCTCATTCTGTTCTGTGCTGTATATGCGGCCGGCAAACATTCTCCAGCCGTTTTCCCTTCATAGCCACTTTTCTGGAGTATAGGAGGATGAGTTGCTGACATTTTACTGGTTACAGGTGGTACGTTGGGATGTAAACTGTCCCTTGTTGTCTGAAGGGTGACTTGGCAGCATAAACATGAAGCCGACTCACTTTTTGCTTCACACTGCAGAGATGTCACATGCTGCGGAGGACACCTGCGGCTATTTCAATTGGTTGAGCATGATTTGGAAAGTCGCACAGCTATCTATATAATGGCCCTACGGTTGACAATGTATATCAGAGGGAAAAGTGTGACCTCACATCGAAGCGACTGCCTGCATGCATCAGAGACAAGACTGTGTTGAGAGACAGATGCGGGCTACAAATGTTTTGTAGCCTTGAAGCATCTGAGGAGTGCAGTGGCTTCCGTGATGCTTAAATGAAAGGAAGAGAGGTGACCAGGAACCTGATGGTCACTCTGGCTGAGCTCCAAGGGTCCTGTGTTGAGATGAGAGAAACCTCCAGATGGACAACCATCCACTGATCTGGGCTCAGTAAAAGACCCATGGCAATCCACTTGCAGTTTGCAAATAGGCACCTAAAGGGCTGTCAGACACTCTGGTCTGATGAAACGAAGACTGAATCGTTCGGCCTTAATTCTAAACAACTCTGTGAAGTTGGTGGCTCAGCCAGAGCCTGGACATGAACACAGTCAGAAATCTCCAGAAAGACCTGAAACTAACAGAGTACCCTTCCAACATGGCAGAACTTGTAGAGGATCGAGGGAGAAGAATGACAGAAATCTACAAATCCAGATGTGCAAAGCTTGTCAGGATACTCAAGAAGACTCCGGGCTATAATCACTGTAAAAGGTGCTTTAATTACGTAGAGGGTCTGAAATCTTATGTCAATGGGATATTTCTTTGTAATTTTAAAAACCTGTTTTTACTTTGTCATTATGGCATATTGAGAGTAGATTGATGAGAGATTTTTTGTAAGAATTCAAACAAGGGATCAGAATGATTTTTCAATGCACTATATACTCTGTAGGTACGATTTATCACATAGCCTTGATGTGACGGCATAGTTATCAGTGCTATTTTGATTTGTAAATTAACTTTGATATTATTTTTAAGTTTCATTTGAAATACAGTTTAGTTTTAGATAGTGTGGTTTTATTAGTTTCATCTTAAACATATTTCTGTTTAGTTTTATATGTTTTAGTTGCTGTTTCAGGATTTTTTTTTTTGGGATAGACTGAAATTTGATGAGCAATTTTATGTGTGATTTCTCAGGATCATTCATGAAGATACAGCGCACATTATGTCCTAATGTCCTTAAAATGGTGTTATTAATGATCATT